>JAXQQM020066073.1:0-66432 GCA_034641835.2 Pinus albicaulis | reverse complement strand
ACTTGAAAGCAACAATGGACGAGGGAAGAGCAATGGCGGCTAGGGTTTGTGGCTCTGAACGGCAAGAAGATAGGGCAGTGACCTCTCTTGCATGCGATCAGACGGGATGGTGGCTCATGCGGCGTCCTTACCATCATTCGACCTCTCTGGTCTGGCTTTTCCGCTTGTTGGTACCAACTATGGCAGAGCACCAGCGTTATTTTCAGTCCCTCGGCCTCATAACAGAGGCGACTCCTCTAGAAAGTCACAGATCGCAGGTGCATCGGATCAGCGCACGCTGGAGAGCGAATTTCATCGGGATTGGTGGGGAATATCCACGTTTTCGGCACCACAGTCCGATTCTTCTTGAAGCGTTGGAGTCTGCTGCAGATGCGATGTGGCGGACACTGCTCTGCCTCGAACGAACTCTTTACTTACTGCTTCATACGGCAGCAGCCATCAATGAGGCGCGCAAGAACCAGACTTGCATGGCGATGAATCAATCCGATCTGTCTCTCCATGGCGGCAAAGAAGCTGAGAAGGATTGGATCCAGGGTCTTTACAATGAAGGCAAGAAGATCCAAGCAGTTTGGAGAAGCAAGCTCATCAGAAATTACAAGAAAAAACAAGGGCCTATGAACATGGGAGTCGCTGGCGACGGATCTGTTTGCAGCATCAGATCTGGGCTTTTGGGACGTCGCCCTGTCCATTCCCAGCAACCAGCAATCAAATCACACAGGCAACAGGTAACATCAACCAGCTTTCAGATTTTTATTAAACCCCCTGTGGGGAAATCTAGTCTAGTGTGGGTACATGCAGATAGCACCATTTTGCAGTTGAAACAGCAAATCTGGGCATGTATGGGATACCCTGTTCAGATCCAACACTTGGTCAGTGGGAGATGCTCTCTTTAGGACAACAGAACCCTGAAGAACTATGATATCAACCCAGAAACAACCATTGCTCTAAATCTTAGGCTGAGAGGAGGTGTTGTGCCCCAGGGACATCCAAGCTCCACAGGAGGAGATAAAGGGAAAAGGACAACATCTCAGCAACAACCAAAAGGAGGCCTCTCTTATAAAAACATCTTACAGAGTAATAGAGATGCAGGGTCCTCTCCAGACCAAGGCGGGCATACAGCAAGGCCATATATAGTAGATCAGCTTGGGCAAACCCCAGCCCTCAATATTGACTCTACAGGATTAGATGATTACGTTAATTCATATGAAACACAGGCTCTAATCTGTCGTTTTAACTGATTTTGGCCAAAGCCTATGGATCTATTTCACTGGATCTACACCCATTGGACCATGGAATGTGATATACATCTGTGCTCCAAGGGGTTTTTCATTGTAAAGTTTGCATCTACGGAAGCCAGAGATACCGTCATCAGTGCAGGGCCTTGGTTTTTGGGAACAACGGGTCTTTTTATGACCCCATGGTTTCCAGATTTTGACCCAAACACAATGACAGTCTCCAGAATGCCGGTCTGGGTCCGCCTATATAACCTTCCTCTTCACTTTTGGAGTGAACAAGTATTGGAAGGAATTGGGAACAACATAGGGAAATACATCAAAACAGATCTGGAGAGAATTGAAGAGAGGATCTACACCTTTGCACGCATCTGCGTGGAAGTAGACCTAAGTAAAGGACTACCGGAAAATATAAAGTTGGTATACAAGCAACAGAATTGGCTGCAAGGATTAGACTACGAAAACACTGCCTTCAGATGCAGAATCTGTAGGCTGACAGGACACTTGCAAAGTACATGTCCAGAAGCCAAAAAAGCAAACAATAAAAAGAAACAGAAAGGGAAGCAGAGAAAAGGGTGGCAATACCCCCCTCCTGACTCAGAGGAAGATGAATCAGAAGCAGAGGAGGAAGTTACTCCCATAGAGAAGACTGAGCCTTCCCAAGGAAAAGAGACCCAAAAGGAAAACATATCAGACAACAAGGCTTCACATTTCCATTCAAATCAAGCAGAGAAGTATAGCGAGGACTTGAGTACTGGAGGGATCAAACGACATCACCCCTCAGATACTTCAGACTCAGATAAGGATATAGGCTCCCAGAAAGCAGAACAACAGTTAGTCCTAGCAACAATTGAGCCCTCCCAGGGAGAGTGGCGCAAGGTCGAGAAGAAGAAGGGGAGGAAAACATGAGGTGTGAGTCTTTTACTCACTCTCTGGAACCAGTTTCTACTGTCCATTTCTCCCTTCCATTCTCTTTTTTCTTTTTTCTTTCATTCTTTTTGAATGCACAGTAGCCCTGCTACGCTGCATTGTGTGCAAAAGCACATGAGCCCAATGGGCAATTTCAGAAAATGCTTCAATGCATATGCTATGTGTAACTTTTCATTTTTATAAATAAAAGGTTACCGATTTTTTCTGTGGAAAAAAAAAAGAACTTTTACTATGGTAAAATTGGTCTTATATGGTGTACTTCGATCAATCTAATTGTGAACGATTAGATGACCTAAAATTGGTGTAGCACTTGGTAAAGTGAGAAATTTTCTAGGAGAGTAAAATAAAAACTCTAACCATAATTAAATAATTGATTACAAGATAGCTTACAATATTCTCATTCATGGTAATGGGAAAATTGATATGGAGTAGATCTATTTTAATAGTAACAACCCAAAAAAAAAATGTAAGAAGAAAATAATAGCTTAGAACAAATTTTCTCAGTTTATTCCGTAGGAAAAAGGACTTCTTACAAATTTTACATTGGGTACATAACTAACTTATTAATTAATTGCACATAGTTAATGGTTGAAACAAATATTGTATTGTATTCATGTTACTTGAAGTATGAAAAATGCATACGGACACAAATAAAAACTCTAACCAGAATTAAAAAAAACTCTAATCAGAATTAAATAATTGACTACAAGATAGCTCACAAGATTATCTTTCATGGTAAGGGTAAAATTTATATGGAATAGATCTATTTTAATAGTAACACCCAAAAAAAAAAAAATGTAAGAAGAAAATAATAGCATAGAACAAATTTTCTCACTTTATTCCCTAGGAAAAAGGAATTCTTACAAATTTTACATTGGATACATAACGAACTTATTAATTAATTGCACATATTTAATGGTTGAAACAAATATTGTATTTGATGCATGTTACTTGAAGTATGAAAAATGCATATGGACACAACTAAAGGGATAAAACTAACAAACTAATTTTCAATGAAAGGAACTAGAAATTTACTAATGCATCCTCAATGTATACATGATATTAGTTATGCGCATTTCATGTTGGGAATGATCTTGTAATCAATATAAAATCCTCTTAATTATATCAAAATCATTCCCATTTTCCTCCGAAGGTAAGTAATACTTTATGAAGCTAAAATGGACTTTAATATATAGGTGGATATTTTTATATTACAAAGTTGTGGATATGATGAATTAATATATGTATTGGAATAATCATAGTATCCATTTTAATCGAAAAATATAGTGAATAAAAAAGGGAATAACAAGAATTGATTTCAATCATAAAGGTGTATTATAGAGCACACATTAATTTTGAAATGAATTGGATAAATGAGTAATGCATAGTCTCGAATCAGGGTCAATGTTCCCATTGGTTCATGACGTAGAGAAAGAAATCATATGAACCATTATGGAGAATAAGCAGGATGATAATAAATAAAATATTATAAAAGAGCATACAATACCAAAATATATTGAAGTGCTAGATAGTCTGTTCAAAATGATATAATGTAGAGTTCTCTAGCTAGTTTATTAAAGTCACTAGTGGGAGGAAACATGCAAAAGGAAAAAGTCCTTTATGTTGAGGAATTATTTATTAATTGCTTATTTCATGTATATGTCGATTTCATTCTAACGTCGAACTTTAGTTCCAAATTTTGTGATGGGCCATAAGTCTCTTAGATTTGTATAAATGGATTCATTCCTATGAAATGGTTGAAATGGTTAACCCATAAATGAAATGAAAATAAATGTGTGGCCTATGTGTAAAAATGAATCCTATTTTTTAGGACAAATTATAGTGAGGAATCTAACATTATGCTTTCCCAAAATCGAGGGTCACTCGTCCTATAAATCATCCTATATAATAATAAGTGTATTTTTATTATCCACATGAATACAAGTCTTCTAAAATACTTAAGTCTTGTAGTAGTGTTTAATTAAGTGCTAGAGGTCAATGTTATAGTAATATAAACAAAGAATAAATGGAATTGATTGTAATATTAAAAGTAATTAAGGAACACCCTTAGAATATATGCTAGATGTACATGAGGGACACAAATTATTGGAATGGTAGGAAAATATTAAAGTTTCTTTGCTTCTGTAGAAGGGATGTAGCATTCTTGTGGATATGATTGGATTGTTGAATGCCCAAAAGAGGTAGTTTGTAATAAAATAAAACTTGTAACTAACAATTAAAAATGGTTCAACTAATTTTTATCTACAAAACTATAGTAATTGGGATATGGTATCCATGAGTTCCAGTATCTAGAATATGTGAAATCATAGTGTATAATTTGATGTAGATACTATAGTTCTCATAGCTTTTTCTACTAATAGGACTTACAAAATACGAACATGATGCAGAGGGGCACATAGGGGTGAAAAGAAAAAGACTAGTTATGGGGATAATTTGAGATTCAAGAAAATGAACGAAGGCAAGAGGATGAGGCTAATACTATATGAATTGTGAGATATAAAAGAGGGAAAAAAGACCAGTTGTGGTGTGTCGATGTGAGGGATCATAAAGAGACATAGTAATTTTTGTAAGTTGACTTAATGTGTTGCGGATGAGTGGGATAAGGGTATGGAAATAAAGGTGAGGTTATAGGTTTTTCTATCATCAAAGAGGTGATAAAGTTTGTGACTAAGACTATATATGGAGTATTGGTGTTACTACTATGTGATGACCAAGAGTACATTAGAACAATCAAGGTGAAATAAGTTACATTCAACAATATATTGGAAAGGTATTATGAAAAATACAATAGTTAAATTTTTATTAATGAGGAAATATGGGTCATATTCTTATACCAATTGCAACTAATATGAATTGGGGTGTGGGGTAGTGGAAATTTTTAGATAGTTGAAAAAATTATGGGAGATCATTCTATATTCACTTGTATTATTGTGAATTATATTTGTTAGTTGATCCTTGGTTTGTGAACTACGAGTAAAAGAATATTTAAATGTGGGTAAAGTCTTAACTAGTAATTAAGATTAAGGGTGGATAAAGTTCTATATAATTATTTAGAGAAATTATATTGAGTTGAGGTGAAGGAGTAGGGGAGGTAGGTTCATAAATTTATTTAAGAGCATTATACTTAGTATATATTGCTTTAGACATTATTTGATGTTAGAAAAATGTGTGACCTACAACATCATAATTTTGAGTACTATTGGGGTTATCATGGAGGATGAGAAGAGCTATTGATATGGATATAGAGATTAGAATGATGCATGATGGTTATATGTAAGTGATATGGAATTAGTGATATGGTTGGGGTGAGAGCTAGCGTTAAGATTATTAAAGGAAATAAAACGAGTCCATTCCTCTAATTTTTGTTTCAAAGAGAGGGAATAGAAAAATCCTTGGTCTAAGGTGGTGCTCTAAATCAATGGGATATCACTAAAAAATTTATTCAAGAAGCCAAAGTATATTAAATCACAAGTTCCTTTTCACAATTGTAAATCAAGATTTATACGTAGAGGTTTTTGAACACCTGTAACTACAATACAATTTTTCCCTTAGCTTGTGGCAACTACAACTGTAGAAATTCCTTGTAGATTCAAACTGCTAATTAGATTTATCTAAATAAAAATGCTTGAATATACTTTGTTCATTAGCAAAAAGAATAAACGATCGTGAAATCATGAAGAATACAAGAGTAAGAATTCAATAAATACATTACACAATGATTTCATGGGGCTTTTCAAGGCCCCCATTTCATATTACCTCTTAGAATACTGGTTCTGCAAGTCTGTTCTTGCCCCCATAGAAAAGGACGTTTCCTTATATGGTTTGGTTACTGAATATAAATATTTTCAACATGCCTAACATTTAGATTTGGTCTATTCACAATCTCAAATGGTGAATTATTTACTCCCTAATTAACCTAGAACTTCCAATGCTCCCACTACTCAACGATTTAGCGCTCATGATGATAGTGTCCTCGACACCACCTCTCGGTATATTGTAAAGCAATTGAGTGGGAAAGTTGAATCCCAATTGTTTGCTACTTTCAATACTTCTCCTACAAACCAATCTGTTTCTCCTACAAATATTATGATCAACTCTGTGTAGTATACACAAAAACCTAGCGGTAAGAACCAAAAGAATAATAAAAATACATTATGAAGATAAGTAGAAAACCCAAATTATAAATCCACTACTAAATCCGAGAAAGGAAAGGATAAAGCTATAAATTTCCTTCCCTCCAAAAATGCACAAACGCCCTTGCATAATGGACACTGGTCAGACCCCTGTAGTTCTCAATAAACCTTTTCCTACCAAATAGTAGCAACATCTTGTATGAACCCCACCACCATATCCATAAGGGGGAAATGAAATTTCACATCCCCCTCCTTCTGGAGTAGGATCATCATTTGGTTATGCCTTTCAAAATAATTGATTTTCAAACACGGGCCAAAAGCTACCAAATTCCTATATGAAACACTTTAGAATCTTCCTTGAGATCCATCCCACCACTTCCCAATGATCTAGATATCAATATTCCCATTGTTGACCCTATGATTCATCTTCTAAAAGGGACAATTTGATGCATGAAACACAATTCATCTGTGCACACATCCCAGAACTACAATATTGTAGAAGATCTACCGCAAACACCCTCTTTTATGTTTGCACTTAAAGTATTACAAACCTTTTCGACACAAAAAAAAGGCTTTTCTTTTGACCATCAGTGAAATTAATCCTGAGGATTCCAATATAGCAATTTTTTACATCAAGAAAAGTAAACCTCACCTCTCCCATCAACTGTCATTCTAATTGCAAGCTATGAAGAAAGGAAAATCCATTCATTTCACCTTCATTGACGAAGGAGCGTCAAACTGTGTCATGGCTACTTCTTGTTCACTCACCATAGTTTCACCCACTCTCTCACCATCATAAAATTCACTTAAATCTTTAGGTGGCCACACTTTCATCCCAAAAGGAGACATTTCTGGCTATCCCATCACTCTTGGTGGGAAAATTGTAATGGTGGATATTGAAGCCATAGATCGTTGTCTAGACTAAAATTAGCTTTTGGGTTGTAGTTGGACCTATGCTATGACAACCATTATATCATCGGTATTATGACTCGTCTTTTTTCCTTTAGATGGGAAAATTGTAACTATGGATTAGTTTTCCTTCTGCACCACTGAATTTTTCCCATTACCCAGAGACAACATTACCTTACTAGGTGACATTCTTGACTCTTATATCAGTGTTGGTACTGGTCTTCTAAAGGGTTCCTCGCTCTTATGTTGTTTTCCCCTTCCGCCACCCAAGGTTCTACTTACCATTTCAATGATATATGCCATATTTAATGACCCAATTGATCCTTGGATCCTCCTGACACCTTATGTCATTGATTCGTATGGAGGGCAGATGCCACGGTCACCAACAGAACTTTCTTATCAAGCTATTTGGTATGCACCGAACTATCTTTATTATTTTGTTATGACTGATGGTAACATTTCCTCACCCATCATTTCCCCCTCTGTTGATTTCCTTTATGAAATCCTACCTTCGAATGACGCTATCACGGAAATCATGTCTCTAGAAGAGCGACATTGGGATGATTATCATCACTGCATCAAAGTCTCTTGCCCATTTGATTTGAATGCAAACTCTCTAAAAATCCTCTTTTTTTACCAACATGATATTGTTCCTTATTCCTACATGGCTATTCATTAGGTTGATTAGGAAGGTAACTTAGGTAATATCTAAACAAAATTATCCATCGACATCATGATCAAGACATGTATTGTAATATCCCAAGTGGAGAAATGATAGCAATACAAACAATAATAGACTAAAATTACATCAATATGGGAAACAAATTAAAAACGCTAGGAAAGAGCCAAAAATTCTAAGCCATTTTATTAAATCTCGAAGTGAAAAAAATACAACAATGCGAAAAATAGATAGCACTATAACTAGCTAAAGCTGGCTGAAATGACCCTTAGCTTTGCACACTAAAATACTGATCTACTTTTGTTTTTGCTGGACTTTTCCTATGTGTTGTTGTGTTGGAAATGTTTTTTCTAACCAACTTTAGACTGCTGGTTCGGCTGCTTCCACTACTTAGAAAATTCTAGGGATTTGGGAAGGTGATCCTTGCCCAAAACCTAGAAGAACTGAAAATTTGTTTTTTCTCATTCCAATTTTTAAAATTTTCCCTTTTTGCGTAGCTTCTATAGATGTTGGATGAGTAGGGGCTGTGTAAATGGGATGATCTAATGCTCATAAAAATCTATGATTTTAACCGCAGAATCTACTCAGAAAACCTAGAAAAAACCAGAAATGTTTTTTCTCAAATTCCAACTTTCTAAATTTTCCCCTTTTTCCTAGCTCCTATAGCTGCTAGCTGAGTAGGGACTGTGTAAATGGGGTGATTTTTTTCTCATAAAATTTCAGAATTTTAACCACGGACTCTACTCAAAAAACCCAGGCAAACTCATAAATATTTCCCCCAAACTCCAACCTTCAAATTTTGTCCTTTCTATGCTTGGCCCTCTTCTAATTTCGAATTTTGTTGTCACTGAAACACTGAAGGCAATGAAGAACCAATTTAGAATATGAATGATCTTCACTCCAATATCTTTGAAGCTCAATGAAACTCCTAAATTAAGTCACCTCAAAAACTCCTCTCCTAAGAGGGCACTCGTTGTCCCCTCAGGATGAGGTTAATACCTCCGTTGGGAAACACCCATGTGTTAAACATCACTACAAAATTAGCTAAATGGCTCCAATTGTAAGGACCAGAAAATCAAAATAATCCAAAATTATTTCCATGGCTACCCTCACCGCCATCTTATTCTTGTGAAACCCAAACAACCTTTAGTCTACTCATTAACTATGCTATCACTTGGCCCCTTGGCCTTCACACATGTTGCATTGCTTTGTTGGCCTCTTGGCCCTAGACGATGCTGCGTTGTTCACAATAGCTCTCGAAAAGAGCTTTTATTAAAATTTTTGGGTTTATGGGTCACTTCACACTTTTATTCACGTACTAAACTTAAGAAAAAAAAATTGGAAAATTTTAATATTCTTAATTAGCTAGTAGCTAATTAGGAATATTACAATCCTCCCTGTAAAAATTGCTTGTCCCCAAGCAATGCCTAAATAAAAATCCTCCCTGGATGACACTCACCACGATTGCTGCAAAATTTTCCAGGGTCCCAGATGTGCCATTGTATCATCCCTGCTCTCTGCATTTCTTTGATATGAAGAGATATCTCAATACCAGGATCTGAAGCCATCCTAATCAATGTGAATCACACCTTGATCCACTCGCTATTCAACCATATACAAGTGCCAAAATCCTTCTACATAACACTAGTAAATAGAGCATTGTAATCATATAAATTACTATTTTTCTCCACGTGCAACTGCTCTACTAAGTCATCCATCTCATGCACTCCAAGGGTGGGAACCTGAAGATAAAATTTGATTCCTGTGGAAATAAATCCTTCCCTCCATGAGCTTCCCCTGACCTCCCCCTGTTGATCATTACTCCATGTCGGTGAAGTCCCCCATGAAAACAAAGAATCACTAAAACCCACTGGAAGATCTAAATGATATTCCTCTGTAGGAACTAGACCACCCCTAAGGGTAGCTGAACCATGAAATCCAGGGATGCCTAGATCCCATGCTAGTTTTAGAAGTGTGCCACCATGCTGATGTTGCACCACTCTGACTATGACATACTGCCCATCATGCAAAGACTGTATCCTCCTATCCTGGAACCTGATGGTTAAAAATATATGAAGGCCAAGCTCATCTTTCCCTCACATCTCCATTATATAAATTTCTATCCATCTACTGTTAACATTGGTCCAGAGTATTAATAAGGAAAAATGGCCTTGCCATGTGATGTAGGCCTCAGTATCAAACCAAGAGTGATATGAGTCACTCTTTCTCCTGATCCCACTCATCACAGTACAAAGTGTCCCATCAACCAATTGTCTCATAACATCCTGCTGGTTCTTTTTGCTCGTGATGTGAGCATCAAGAGATGATATGAAAGTCCCCTGTGTTAGTGTGCAATGATGGAGAGTGAGTGTTCCAAACCCAATAGTGTGCCTGATCTCCTTGTCCTAGGATCTCTCCAGTGGAAACACTGCAACCACATGTCATGCATCATCATCCCCTGTTGCACTCAAATACATATTCCTACACTTCTCTACATAGCATTGAAATCTCTGGCACAAATCCATGAACCACTAGATGCCAATGCCACCTTTTACCATAGGGAATCCCATATTTGCCCATGTATACACAAATATGTTAGTTCATCCACCATGATGTGATCTACACATCCTCATCTTCCCAGGTACACCTACATTTCCAAACCCCTCACATGAAATCTGGAATAACGCTACCATGTCGAACCTCAGTAGCTCTAAGGCCCAATGCATCAATGAGATAGCACTATATCCATATAATGTTTTGTCCATAAGTACCCTTGGAGACAATGCTTCAGGTGCCCAATGAGTCGCACCCTATGCTACTGCATACCACCAAGTGTCCCTCCACTCAATGACATGCCACTATTCCCTACAGCCTATACACCACGAGATACCCCATGCCACTACTGGACCATCCTATATCGTCTCATATCCTACCTGTGTCGTTATTCCTGGCACTCCCTATGTGTACTCAGTGCAATGGGAATCTCTCCTCCTGCTCCAAAACACACCCCAACATGCTACAACAAATAACCACACATCTCTTTACTCCTCTATAGGCCACTGCTTGTTACTTTATGCTCCTACCCATCCCTGGATGTGATGGCCAAAAGAAGAGACAATATGCGTTAGTTTGCACCCGAATTTCATATTCACCTCTACCTTCGCATCATCTTACCCTCCAATGAATGGACCCCCCCTCCAAATCCTCCTTGAGGGACCCAGGATGTCAATCTCCCAAGGTACCAGTAGCGATTCCATCACTGCTATGCTTCTCCATGTCCTTTGTGCCCCACATAACTATGGAGAATCATGAGCTTGATACAATGCAATGTTTGGTGGCCGACCAATGCCATCTCCTCCAAAAATATCTTGCCAAAGTGTGTTTATTGTCTCATGACTCCATTCATATAGAACATAACCTGATGACCCATGGAGTTCCCTTGTAAACTGACTAGCCATTGATGTTGATTAAAACTTCCCTATAAAATGCATGCGCTTGACCCTTGGGTCAACAATACCAACAATTCCATAGTCAATCTGCGCATATGGAAAATGGTAGGTTGTCTCGTCGGGATCCCAATGTCGGCTTGGGGCCCCAGTATCCTCGATGCCTGAGCATGCATGCTGACTCTCACTCTAGCCTATAACTGCCTCCATCAACCTAGCCCACTCCACTGGGTACCAACTCAAAATCTCTCGCCATCCAACCTTGATAGAGGAATAAAATGCAATAATCCCCACACATAGAACAATCCCTCCATCTTGGGACTGATGCACTCTGCGTAGCTCATGTCATCTCATCTCACCAACCTGGTCAACATATGATATTTGACTAGGTGGCTCAGTCTCTCTCTTTCCAATGGGAAGAGGTGACCCAACAGTGCTGCTAGCCCCGTCTATGTATTCCTGAAGGGGGATGCTCTGACACACTCATGTGCTTTCTAGTTGTACCATTAAGGAATCTAACCATCCCCCAATGTGGGCCAACTTGGCTACTGATTCGGCAAAAAAACTCTCATTCCCTCCGGCTCTTCGCTCTGCAACAGAATAGCCTCTCGTATTGATGTGGCCTTCCTTTTCAAATCTAGAAGGTCAACTTAAAGCTGATGGCAATATTGTGTGCAACCATCGTCCAATAGCTATGAATCTCCTAGCACCTCCTTAGAGGCTATCCCAAAGGATGGTTGCACACCCTCCTCCATTGATACTCCAACACACAACACATGCACTCATTATTAAGTTGCATGTGATTATCATCCAATAATTTTGTCATAGACCTAGAGGTGTGTGTACCTATCGGCTCCTCAACAATGATGGAGTTGTCTCCTAACACCTCATCAACAACTGATACATTTCTATCATGAGAGAACTCATTCACAACCCCAGATACCCCATCAATGGATGCTTCAACAATGGGTGGTGTCTCACCAGTGAATGTATACTCAATTTTCTCCTTGCCAACTATGGCCCCTCCAGTTACTCTTTCATATTTTTCCTTAATATGTCTTACTTTCCTTGCATAATTCCACTGAATTCCCCCTGATTTGTGCCTATCTCTTAGTTCACAGTACTCCCAAAAAGAGAGGGCCCCTTGAATGTCATGTCCCAATTATTGGTATTCCCGCCAATTTGATGCTAATGACTCCACATCAACTGTAATAATGTCTTGATCCACCATTGTTGCATGAATCGGTTCCTTCCCTAAATTAATGATCATTTTTTGAACCCTAACAACCTCATTCAAGGTTATTGCCATGGCGTCTGAGTTTAACCTATATTCTTCTCTCATCATAGCATCAGGGTTTCCCACAAGCTCAATCAAGATTATGCTCTGATACTAATGTAATATCCCAAATGGACAAATGATCGTAATACAAGAAATAATGGACTAAAATTATAGGAATATGGAAAACACATTAAAAACTCCAGGAAATAGCCAAAACAATTGACCCATTTAATTAAATATGGAGGTGTAAAACAAATAGAAGAGTGCCAAAAATAGATAGCACTCTAACCAGCTAAAGTTGGCTAAAATGACCCTCATTTTTTCACACTAAAATACTACTCTACTATTGTTTGTATTGGACTCTTCCTCTACGTTGGCTTGTTGGAAATGTTACAGCTAGCCAACTTTGGACTGTTGTTTGGGCTGATTTCATTGCTTAAAAAATTCTAGGAATTTAGGAAGGTGATACTTGCCCAAAACCCAGAAAAACCCAGAAATGGTTTTCTCTAATTCTAACTTTAAAAATATCCCATTTTTACCTAGTAGCTAGCTTAGTAGGGACTGTGTAAATGGGCTGATCTGCTACTCAAAAATTCATGGATTTTAACCACAGACTCTACTCAGAAAACCTAGAAAACCCTAGAAATGGTTTTCTCTAAATCCAACTTTTAAAATCTGGCCTTTTTGCCTAGCTCTTATAGCTGCGATTGAGTAGGGACTATGAAGATGGGATGATCTGATGCTTAGAAAATGCTGGGATTTTAACCATGGAATCTACTAAAAAACCCAGAAAAAAACCCAAAAATCTTTCCCCCAAAATCCAATCTTCAAATTTTGGCCTTTCTATGCTTAGCCCACTTCTAATTTCAAATTCATCTGCCACTAAATCACTGAAGATAATGAAGCACCAATTGAGAATCTGAATTATCCTCACTCCAATATCCCTAAAGCTTAGTCAAATTCCTGAATGAAAACTCCTCAAAAAATCCTCTCCTGAGCGAGCACTCGAAGTCCCTCGAGGATGAGGTTGAGATCTCCGCTTGGAGACACCCGTGTGCTAAACAACACTGTAGAATTGACTAAACAACTCAAGCTTGCTCAAGTCATAAAGGAATTATCTAATATTCTTAATTATCTAGCAGCTAATTAGGAATATTATAGGTATCATGGAAAACATTCATATTGGATATGACTACACTCGAAAGGTGACTGAAAGCATCACCTACCAATTTAAGGAATTAAGAAATATTATTTCTTGGTCTTGTGAGTAAATTCCCGACATATATCCATATGTTGTCGAGCATGAGACCAATATTTACATGAATGCCATGTCCATCGGACAAAGTATTCCACTGTTCCACCCTCGAATGAGAGTTTCCATTAAGGACAAGGTTGAAAAGCTATTCAAATTTACTTTCATCTATCATGTTCCTTGATAGAATGGGTATCTAATCTGGTCTCCATTGACAAAAAACAAGTTACTATATGGGTATGCATAGATTACAATAATTTTAATGTTGCTAGTCCCAAAGACAATTGTCCTAACCCATTCATTAACCAAATTATCAACAATTATGATCGATGTTAATCATTTTCCCTTATGAATGGTTTCTCAGGTTATAGCCTGATTTCCATCAAAGTGGTCAATCAATATAAAACCTACTTTATCTGTTAGGGGTACATATTCATATGAAAAGCTTCCATTCAATATTAAGAACACAGGCACCAGTTTTGAGAAAGAAATTGAATACTATTTTCATGATGTTAGACATATCATTATGGGATACTTGGATGACCTTCCTACTCATTGCAAACGTCAGCCACAACACCTAGCTCATTTCCAATCTATATTTCTTAGGTGTGAGTTTTACCATATTCATATGAATCCACACAAGTTTTTGTTCTTTATATAATCTTGGCATCTGCTTGGGTTCATTGTATCAAAAGACAAGATACAGATTGACCCCAATAAGGTTAAGGAAATTAGTCTATTTCCCACACCACAATCCTTACTTCAGCTCCAAAGTTTGCAAGGAAAGGAAAAATTCTTATGCCCCTTCATTGTCAACTATGCTAAGTTAAAAAAATGTTTTATGTACTTACTAAATAAAGGAGTGCCATTCTTGGGGAACAATCAAGCCCAATTATCATTTGATGCCTTGAGAAAGGCACTAACTTTAGCCCCACTTCTGTGCCCTCCTAACTACTCACAAAACGTTTTATTATATCTTGTATCCTCACCATCTTATATAAGTGTGGTCTTGGTCCAAGATGAAAATTATCATATTGAGCATGTGGTCTATTACCTTTAGAAAGGTCTTGTTGGACCTAAACTAAGGTATTTGCATGTGGAGAGACTTTCATTGGTAGTAATATTTGTTGTCAATTCCTTTTGACATTACATTCTTCTACGTCAAACTATTGTCCCTACCTTAGGGAACCCCATGAGGCATATTTTGTCTTGCCATATTATTGGACATAAAAATTCTAAGTGGATAGTTTGTTGATCAGTGGTTGTCATTGATGTCAAACCAAGCAGCACCAGGGGCTAACACAATATTGCATGGGAATTTTGACCTACCAAATTACTATATTCTGGTTCAAGAATGCTTTTGATGGTTTTTACTTGTCGAGATGTTTACATTGATATATGGCACGCCACATAATTCTTCACAGTTTGAGAGATATTCATGTTTGAAGTTTATACCCCCAATTAGTGGGTTAAAACCCCATAGGGTTGTGGCATGTGTCATTGAAAAGTCATAATTCATATTTTTTAAGCTCCTAAAATTTCTCCCACATTCACTTGTTGAAGCCCCTCTCAACCTAAGGTTTTGTATAAATTGTGATCCTCATTTCCTCCTTATGTAAGGGATTTCGCCATCTGAAACAGGTCATCATGGCATTTTCGCTCTAAATTTTTTTCTGCGAAGGTTCAGAAGGTGAAATTTTTATGAGGTGAAGCACAATATCCTGAGGAAGATGCTGTGAAAATTTTAGATCAAGCTGCGCAATATTTTCGGAGATATGATCTGTGGAAGTCAGTGTTTTTGCAGGCTCCTGAAATTCATCTCAAAGAAGTGACCTTGGTAAACTCGTCATAACTCTCTCTATGAGTATTATATTGGAATTCCATAAAAATTGGTAGATAGTGCACATAATTTAAATTTTTCTCTATCAATTTCAGAGACAAATGAAGAAACAGTGACATGTGGCACAGCGTACAAGTTCACTATTGTTATAAAATTATATATTATGGAGCAATGCAACACATAAAATATGTGTTAAATAAAAGCACACAAAACACATAAAACTAGAGAGACACAGATATACATGGTTCACCCAGTTTGGGCTACGTCCACCCCAAATAGCCAGTCCTTCGTTTCTATTATCCAGCAAAAAATGAAGAGACAAAACCTACAGCAGATCCACTGTAATATCCTCTGTTCTCTCTCACAGTCTCGCTCTCTGTTTCTCTCTCCGAGAATACACATACAATGCACAGCCACAATACAATGCCCTCATAAAAGTGATGGGTTGCCTTCTAGCACAAAAAACCCTAATCTAAAAATAACTTCTACCGTCAGATCATTTTCCTACTGAACAGCCCAGATTGACTAGAAATTACTATACTTTTACAAGGAAATTTTACATATGTTTTTAGCTTCGGGGGCGCTGCCCCCGAAACCCCCACCAGGGGGGGGCTCCAAAAAGCGTTGCCACCCCCTCTGGACCCCCCACGGTAGCGATTAATTACGGACGGCGTTGCCACCCCTTTTAAGGTACAGGGGTCCAATGCTGTGATACAAAGTAAACAAGATAATCAGGCTCCACACCCAACAATTTCCCACTTGGAGACTGATTGTAGCAACTCCACTGCTGCTTCATTTGCTGGAAAATGACTCCTCTTTGGACCTCGATGTTTCTCATCTTCATCGTCATCCTTGAAGACCAATTGAAACTGAGCATGTTCTCAATTTCTCCCTGGTTACAACTTTTGTTAGCATATCTGCAGGATTCTGGCTAGTGTGTATCTTTTCCAGCTTCAACTCTCCATTTTCCAATACTGACCATATGAAATGGTACTTGAGATGTATGTGTTTAGTCCTGAATTAAATGTTGAGTTCTTTGCAAGATGAATGGCACTTTAAGGACAATCGTATAGCATTCCCATATCATGCTTCTACCCAATTCACCCATAAACCTTTGTAACCAAATCATTTCTTTACTAGCCTCCGTAGCCAACATACTCTATTTCTATTGTTGAAAGTGCAACAACACTTTGGATTTTTGAAACCCAACCGATAGCTATTCCACCTATGCAAATACATATCCTATAGTGTGCTCCTCCTGTTATGTATATCACCGCCATATCCGCATCAACATATCCCCGTAGAGAAAAGTTTGAACCACCAAAACATAATGCTTGAATTGTGGTACCTCTCAAATATCCGAGAATCCATTTCACTGCCATCCAATGTTCTTTTCCTGGATTGTTCATGTACCTGCTTACAACTCCCACTGCATGTGCAATATCAGGCCTTGTGCAAACCATTGCATACATTAAGCTTCCAACTATTGATGCATATGGAACTTTAGACATATAGTCCATTTCTTCTTGGGTCTTGGGGCACATCTCCTTACTAAGTTTGAAATGGCTAGCAAAAAGTGTACTAACTGGTTTTGCATTCGTATACAATATTTTCAACACCATTTCTATGTATCATTCTGAGACGTTGTTAATTTGCGATTTTCCCCGTCTCTAGTTATCCTTCATATACCAAGGATTTGTTTTGTAGCTCCCAAATCCTTCATTGCAAATGAATTTGCAAATTTTCTTTTGAGCATATTTATTTCCTGCATGTTAGACCCTGTAACAAGCATGTCATCTACATACGATAACAATATAATATAGCTTCCATCGTTTTTCTTTTTCAGATAGACACAATGATCATAGTAACATCTAGTATAACCTTGTTCAGACATAAACCTATAAAACTTTAGATACCACTACCTTTAGAGCCTGTTTTAAGCCATACAAGCTCTTCTTTAGCCCGCACACTAATTTTTCCTTCCCTTTGACCTCATATCCTTATGGTTGCTGCATATAGATCTCTTCCTCCAAATCTCCATGGAGAAATGTTGTCTTTACATCTAACTCTGCAAGAGATGTAAATTTTTCGTCGCTACAAGAATTAAAATAGTTCTAATTGAAGTCATCTTAACAATAGGAGAAAATATCTCATCAAAATCAATGCCTTTCTTCTATGCAAACCCCTTCACCACAAGTTTAGCTTTGTACCTCTGTTTTCCTACATCTTCTTCCTTCAGCCTGTAAACCCATTTATTCTGCAATTTTGTTTTACCTGCAGGCAACTTGACTAAGTCCCAAGTTTGATTATGTATTAAGGAGTCCATCTCTTCTTCCATGGCTAGCTCCCACTTCTTCCTAGTTTCAACCTACATTGATTCTTCATAAATTTCGGGTTCACCAGAATCAGTCAACTACAAATAATATAATGAAGGAGAGTATCGTTTAGGGGGTCTACTTATCATGGTAGATCTTCTAACACCACTGTGTGTTTGAGGTGCCTCATGGCCGTTGTGGTGGTTGTTGTCCGTTGTGACTATTGATTATTATTATTTTCAAACACCTTTACTTTTTTCAGCTTATCTCATCAAGAACCATGTATTCTCGTCTTCTTTTCCCCGTTTTCTTTTCCTGCAACTGATTCTTATACAAGACCTTTTCATTGAATATTGCATCTCTACTCCTAATGATTTTGTGATTTTCATAATCATATAAGCGATAAACAAAATAATTAACACCGTATCCAATAAAGATACATTTCTTTGATTTTGCCTCAAGATTTGTTCTATTTTATTTATTAATATGGACAAAGGCCTCAAAACCAAAAGGCTTTAAGAAATAGTAGTTTACCTTTTTACATGTCCATGCTTCCTCTGGAATACCACCATCCAAGGAACTTGAAGGCCCTGTGTTTATTAGATAAACAATAGTATCTACAACATCAGCCCAAAATTGTAAAGGAAATCCTGCATGCAATCTCATGCACCTTGCAGGCTCCATGATTGTTCTATTCATGCTTTCTGACACACCATTTTCTTGTGGTGTTCTTGGAACTATCTTCTCTCTACGAATTCCATGCTCTAAACAGTACCTATCAAACTCTTTGATGCAATATTCACCTCCATTGTTTGATCTGAGACACTTTAACTTCTTTCCTGTCTCAATCTCAACCAAAGCTTTCCATTTCTCAAAAGTATCAAATACATCAGATTTATTTTGAATACAATAAATCCAAGTTTTTCTAGTTGCATCATCAATAAAAGTAACATAATAATGAGAGCCACCGGGAGATGATACTCCGGAAAGTAGGTCCCCATACTTCGCATGCACAAGCTCCAATTTTTCGCTCTTCTTTTCTTTCCCAACTTCCGAGAAATCTAACTCTCTTCTCGTTTTCCATAAATTCAATTTTCACGTAAATCCAAATCAACATGTTTCTGCTAAACTTAAAGAATTTCGAGTGAAGAATTTTCATCCCCTTCTCAGTCATGTGTTCGAGCCTATGATGCCATAATGCCGCATCTTCTCCTTTGGAAGTTAAAGCATTAACAGAGTTAGAAATACCATTGCATAAATACAATGTACTAACCTTTTCACCTTTTGCTATTACCAGGGCTCCTTTGGTGACCTTCGAAGTTTTATCCGTGAAAGTTGTCACACAACTTTCACCGCCTAACTGACCTGTTGAAATCAGATTTTTCTTCAGATCTGGAACATGCCTTACCTCCTTTAGTAGCCATTGGTTTTCATTCTGTTGTTTTACAATAACTTTACCCATTCCAACAATTTTATAGGGTTTATCATCACCCAAGCTAACTTGTCCAAAGTATCCTTGAACATAGTCATGAAAATATTTCTTATGAGGTGTGGCATGTAATGAAGCCCCTGAATCTACAACCCAAGAATCAGTAACATTTTCGAAAGAAAGAATCAAATCATGTTCTAACACATCACCTGTCACATTTGCTTCATGATTGTTTTCTTGTTGTGTGTCTCCTTCTTTTTCCTTCCGAGATCTACAATATTTCTTTAGGTGTCCTTTCCTTCCACATTTCCAGCACACTATCCTCGATCTGGACTTGGATCTGCCTTTCCTTGATTTATTGCGATATCCTGAGCTCTTTCCTCTTTCCATTCTCCTTCCCCTAGACTCTGCACTCAAAGCATTACTCGATGCCTCACCGAAGCTTTTCCGTCGCACTTCCTCGCTAAGGATAGCACCGACAACATAATCAAACTTTAAAGTACTAGATCCAGAGACAGAGTTACTAATGGCCATTACTAAACCATTCCAGCTCTCTTGCAATGAGCACAAGAATAACAGAGCTCTAAATTCATCATGAAATTTTACCCTACAGAACTTAACTAGCTGGAAACTGTATTAAAATCATTTAAATGGTCCGCAACAGATCCATCATCTGACATCTTCATATTAAATAGTCATTTCATAAGAAATACCTTGTTTGAGGCCAAGGGTTTTTCATATAGTTTCGCCAACGTCTGCATCAAACCCTTTGTTGTTGTTTCCTTCAAAATATTGAAGGCGACTGATGCCACAAGACACAACCATACTATTCCGAGTGTCTTTCTATCAAGAATGTTCCATTCCGCATCTATCATGGCCACCGGCTTCTTTGTTTTTACGCTCAATGGTAGGTATAGATCTTTCTGATACAGATAATCTTCCATCTGAATCTTCCACAGCGGGAAGTTTTGGCCATTAAATTTCTCAACCCTAAACTTACCATCATCCGCCATTGCTCCCACTCGAACTAGGAACCCTTCTTTTCCCACAATGCAGACAACTCAAATATACTTTCTGGGCCTCGATACTCGCTGTTAGAAAATTATATATTATGGAGCATCATGTAACATAAAATATGCGTAAAATAAAAGCACAAAACACATAAAACTAGTGAGACAATGACATACGTGGTTCACGTGCCTTGGGCCGCGTCCACCCGAATAGCCGCCCTTCCTTTCTATTATCCTCGGGAAGAAAATCAAGAGACAAACCCCACAAAGCAGATCCACCGTAATATCCTTTGTTCTCTCTCACGCTCTCTCGTTTCTCGCTCCGAGAATACACATACAATGTACGCCCACAATACAATGCGCTCATAAAAGCGAGGGGTTGCCTTCTAAGGAAAAAACCCTAATCTAAAAATAATTTCTACCGTCGCAGAAAAGGTCATTTGCCTACCGAACGGCCCAGACATTGACTGGGGACACATACTTACAAGGTTCTCGAACTCCCCGGGCCGGGGGGGGGGGGGGCTCCAAAAAGCGCTGCCCCCCCCCGTGGACCCCCCACGGCAGCGATTAATTAAGGGCGGCGTTGCCGCCCCTTTTAAGGTACAGGGGTCCAATGCTATGATACAAAGTAAATAAGATAATCAGGCTCCACACCCAACAACTATTCTGAAACAGTCCATAATTAGGGCATTGTGAGATATTGGGTATAACTCTCTCTTGAAGAATCCAAATTGGGTCATACCTATGGGATTAGAAAGACAACTCAAAGGAATAATATAGGACTAAAATTCAGATATTGAGGATTTGAAATAACAGAGATACACCAGATTCAATATCGAGCTCCTAGAAGGCAAGAAAAAGCTAGATCATGTGTTGTCAAGGATTGCAAAGGACCAGACTTTCTATGGCAGAAAAGCGAAGAAAGGTGCAACCGAGGGTAGCATGACAAGAGTAACAACCAAGATGCATAATAGCAGTAAGAAGTTCTTCATATGAAGTGGTTTCTTAACGTTTTGTAACTTTTTTTTTCAAATAAAAAATTTAATGGATTTTGTATGTTTTTGCACTTCGATATTGCGATGGCAACATTGGAAAGTGGTGCTGTCACTCTTGGCTGGGAACATAATGGTGGGTTTTGGTATGGGAAAAGGCTTTACATGCAATTTGTTTGGATATAAGGATTATCAAAAAGATAAGATAGTTTCGGTGAGTGTGGTCTTTTTAGTCGGTAAATTTGTTTGGACAGCTTAAAATGTAAGATGCATAGTCCATCCCACAAGGAGTCAAGAACTCACATGAAAGAAAAATGGCTGAACCAATACTCTCCCTGAAACATGTAGCATAAGGTACATAGAGAGTCTCCATTCCATGAGGTACATACATGCTCCCCATCCTCCCTCCATACAATCCCATAAATAGTACAAGTATATCATCAATGTATGGAAGCAAAACTACATATATACAATCATTGTAAAGGTATCATTGTACTAAGTCATTATAAATACATTATTGTAAAAATTGTACTAGTGTCTATCTGCCAAGGGTTGAAGAGGCAGTGTTGGGAGGTCTAGGATCATCATTAGGTGGTTGTGTCAAAGTTGGGGTTATGGTCTAGTATATCTTCTTCTTCTGCATCATTCTATGTCATTGTAAAGTGGACCATTTTCCCTGGTACGGGAGTCCATTCTTCTTTTATTCTTCTATAGGGTGGTAGGGTGGTGCTAGGGTGAGTTGTAGCTCATTGGGTGTTGGGGAATCCATTCAGTTGACTACTAAATAATCTATGGCATTGGAGCATCCATCCAGTGGGAGCTGGAGAAGAATGATTTTCTAGATTCTAGGAAGTTGGAGCTTTATTTTCAATTGGATTTGAATATTAAAGAATTATTAGAAAAGCATTAGGTGGTTTTTGTCCCGGAGTGGGTTTCCACCTTAAAAACTGTGTGCATTTGTGTTCCTCTTGTTTGCTGCTATCATTGTACAAACACTGATAATAATTGAAGATTAACTAATGCTTTAATTGAAATGAATACTGATTCACCCCCCCTCTCATTATTTCCAACAATTGGTATCAGAGCTTGGTTCCTTCAATAGCAATTTAACAGCTGGAAGGAGGTCATGGACCATACCAAGAATGGTGTACCTCTATTCAATGAAAATAATTATGCACTCTGGAAAGGAAGAATGGAGGTCTATCTCTTGGCGCAAGGTTACGAAGTATGGGACACTGTTCAAAATGGATTTACATCAACTGTGGATGAAAAAGGTAAGAATAATTTGGTAAATGATGCAAAAGAAAAGAACATTATTATCAAGTGGAATTATTAAATTCATTATCATAAGGTGTTGGGTTGTAACCGCTAAAATGTATGGACAAGGTTGAGAATATATATATGTGACTCAAACGTTAAAGAAGCAAAGCTTCAAATGTACAGAGAAAATTTTGAGTAAATTGGGGATGAAAGAAGATTGTAACATTGGCCGCATACTTCCAATACGTTGATGAAATAATCAATACTCCGGAAGGATTGGGAGAGCCAATGACGAGAAGAATATTATATGGAAGATTCTTATAATGTTACCATGGAGATTCAACCTAAAGGTATCGGTCTTAGAATAGAGTGAAAATCTGGACAAACTCTGCAAAGAGGAATTACATGGATTTCTCATAGCATATGAAATGAGACTTGATGAAGAAGAGGGTACTTGGCATCTAGAAACTTCGTTCATTGCATCTAATAAAACCAATAAGGACAAAAAACCTTCGCAGGAAAATACCTCACCTACAAGTGTGAAGAAAAAGAAGATGATGAAGAAGGTATTTCAGATGGAGAATATGTGTACCTTACAAGAAAACTAAAAAATTGGTAAGGGAAAATTTAAAGGTAAAGTTCCATTGATATGTTTTGGATATGGTGAGCTTGGGCATTTCGCAACAAAATTTCTGAACAAAAGTGATGGAAACTCAAAAGGAAAGAAAGGATTTAAGAAATTCAACAATCAAGGCTAAAATAAAGGATTCGAAAGGAATTTTTTGTCTAAAGAAGATAGCTCATCATTCGATGAAGACAATGACAGTGAAAAAGAAGCCAATGGCAGAGTATTGTTTATGGCCAAGCACAATAAACAAGAGATATGAAACAACGAAGAAGAAGGGTTGACCATAGAAGACTTTTTAAAGGAGGCAATCAGGCTTATAAAAGAGCTCAAGGCTGAGAAGATTCGTTCCAATACTCTTGAAGAACAAGTTCAAGGTCTCAAAATTGAAGTTGAAGAACACAAATGTATCAGAATTGCTTCAAAAGAAGTTGGAAAAGCAACCAAGAAAGGGAAGCATTAGAAGTTGATGTAGTCTCGCCGTGTAAGGAAGTGAAGAAGGGAAAACTCCGTCCAAAACAATGCCACTAGCTCCAGGGTATTGAAGAACTCATCAAGAATCAACGATCTTACAATGACGTAATCCCGGTATCGCTTAAAAAGAAGAAGAAGCAGGATCTTCTACAACAAAATAAAATGAACCTATGAGATCCGACATGTTAGCCATCTATAATTTTTGTTATATCTCATGATGGCTAAATTAATCTCTCAGTTTTCAAGAAACAATTTTTTTGAAAAAACTGTGAGTTCTTGAAACCTCATTGTGTTCATTATCTTCAAAAGAAACACTCCACTGAAGTCTTCATCAAATCCTTTCTAAGTTATCCTACCAAGATACAAAGAAAACTGCTTCCAAGCCATTCTCCATTAGTTCATTTCATAAGCCCCATTTCACCCATTTTTGACTCATTTTCACTTATCCTAACTCATCATCTCATTCCTCTAGAAATCCCCTTTTCTCCCTCATTTAACCTCATTTCCCATTAAAAACCTTTTAAGCCTTATAAAATCCCTTTATAATGGTTTAAATCCCTTTTTTATACCTATCGTAACCTTTAAAAGGCTTCCAAACGCACTTTTTTCAGCCCTATCTCCGACACTTTTATTACAATTAGGCCTTAAGCCCCTTCTGGCCTAAGCCCTTCACTCCTTTTTTCTCATGTGACCCAATGCCCGTAACTAGGCGCTAAACCCTTAGCCCTTTACCCCAGCTCCCGGTTTCCCTTCCCCCACAGACTTACCTCCTACGCTTACCTCTAGCCCTTTTTCTTATATATTTCCTTCACGACAATATTTTTCCTCCCCAATTCACAACCGTTGATCGTATTTGATCTAACGGCCATCGCGCTTTCCCACCATTAAACACCTTGCTGGCCCACCTTCCACTCTCTTCCCACCATCTAATCCTTTCCTGACACCTGTCCTCCACCATCCCCTTCCACCGATCAACTCTGTTCGATCGCGCTCCCTCTCCACCGTCGATCTGGCTCCCCGAGATCTGACGATCCCCAAACATTTTCATGCGCAATCTGCTCCCGAGGTTTAACCACACATTTTAACATGAAAGAAGCTGTTTTTCTTGGGACAGGTGTCATCCATCCAACCGTATCATGTTCCTTTAGCCCGTTACCACTTACCGCCCATGCCTTGCGCGAATACCACCCTTGTATTATGAAAAACCACCTTTGACATTTCGCGCCATTATTTGAATTCGCCACTGTTCTTCATGATTCCTCTGGTGGAACCCCTCCCCTGCACACCTCCCTTCCTTTGCAAATTCTCCTTCGCCCTTGCCATTGCCTATAAAGCATTTTATCCCTCGAAACACAGGTTTTATAATTGTTTTTTGTTTGCTTACAGGTTTTAAACTGGTGGCTAATTGAGCAGGCCCTCCCACAACCATCTATGTGGCATGAAACCTCAGGATGATGATCCTCGAGGTAGGATAAATCAGAAAGGGAGATTTCAGGGTGTAATTTTTGGGTTTTAATCAATATTTCATGGACATTGGTTAGCCAAAGAAACCCTCCAGCATGAAGAAAAGCCTCTTGTACACAACAGAAAAACGATGAAGATCAGTGAAAGTTAAATGTTAAAGACTTAATCAAGCAGATCATAGGTAAAGACATGGTGGAAAAATAAAAGAACTAAAGTAAAAATAGTCAGCAGAAAGGACAGAGACTGGAGATAATTAAATAAGGCCTAAAAATCATTATCAGAGGCCTAATCAGAGTTTAAAGCCACAAAATAAGACATATCAACAAAGGGACCGCTTCAAATGCTAGATCAGTGAAGCAATTAATCCCCCAGAACCCAAAAATTCCACCTACAGTCCTATTTAATTCAAAAGCATACAAATTGAATGCACAGTCAGAGATATTTTACACAGACAACTCAGAATTTATTTCCAGCCTACCAAATATGCCAAAAAGTCAACAAAAGTGACTAAGTAGCTCAAAAGTTGATAAAACATTCATTTAAAAGAGTTAAAACATCAGATATTCTTTATCTTGGGTTATGTAAATTCCCTAAAGTTGAGAAGCATTTACTCTGTCTTAAATGAACAAATTAGAACCCTTTCTTTCACTCCACCTCCTCATTTATCTATAAATACTCCATGAGGAGCACATTGTAAAGGGTTGGTTGGTTTTTATATGAATTATTATCAAGTGTAAATATTTGTTGAAGCTACTAAAGTGCTGTGATGTAATTGAAGAAGACTAGGTTGAGAAGAGAAGTTAGAGCTGTAAAGACCTGTTGTACTTGAAGTATGTAACTGGTTTGAACATCAATAATACAAGCTGATTCATGGGATCCCGGTCTATGTTAATGGTGATGTTATTCCTCACTATATTTGTTTTTCCTTATGTTTTTCATGTTGTCCATTTTCTCTGATAAAGAACAGAAAATTCAGAGTAGGATTTACTGCAAAATATCCTATTTCTATCTGAAAGCTTTATCTCTATGTTTTCTTCTAATAATTAATTTGGGAATGATTCAATAGAGTATAGCCAGTCAAGGAATGTTGGTGAGCCCATGTCTTGCTGTGTAAAACTTGAGACATTGTTCTTGAATGATATTTTCATTGCATGCTAAGTAAAGTCTAAACCAGGGAAGTCTATGGTTAGCCCTGTCCTCTGGTCATGTCTTTAACAAATGTTTTGAAAGTTTCTCTTTAGAGTATGCCAAAAGTAGGATAGATTCAATGTTCTTACCTGATCTTTGGCTGGCCTTCGTTTTCTTATATGTTTTCTCCTTTCTGAAAGTAGTCTTTTAGCTGGATTGTTGTCTCAAAAGTGTGCTTTAGTAAAAAAAATTCCAAAGAATTCTATGGTATGCCCTATCCTTTGGCTTACTTCAAACAGTTACTTCGAAAGGCTTTTCTTGTTTAGTGAAGTTAATAGATTCTTAATTGGTTGTTGACTTTGCTTATTTCACAACACTTTGATGTTTCATGCCAAAAATTAATCTAAAGAGATCCTTTGATATAGATGACTTACCCCATGGAAACCCTTGTAGAACTGTTGTACAATTAAATCCTTTTGTGACTCCATAGCCCAATGGATTGGTACTGTCTTTTGACCTATCCTATCAGCTAGAACATTTTTCAACCTGCTCTGACCTTCACCCTTCTAGTGACCTTTTCCTCTTCTGATATCCATCCCAACCAATCAACCAAGAAAACAAGTTCCTTTTAGCTTCACAACTAGCCTAATATCATAATTAAGCAAAAAGATATATCATTCAAAGACACTAATAGAGAGATCCCTCTCTGAATCCAAGAAGGCTAGATCCTAGGATTCCAAATTGGTTCTGATGTGGCCCCTGCAGCATTTATTCTTGCCACTCTCATAAATTACAGGGAGCCAACATAGTGTCGACTCAACTAGGGAGATATACTGAGTAATAGATAACTTCACAACTCAAAAAATCCCATTCCTTAACATGAATCAAGTGTCTGCCAAGAGTGGTTTCTGATTGTTGATGGTGGAAAACAACCAAACCTTAGTAACAAGTAAAAATCCTCCACCTAATAAATCCACTGGTTTTCAGTACGCCTACTGATTTTCCTTGGTTTTCAAAAAACTCCACTGGGAAATTTTTTTATCATAACATCTTACAAACTTAGTTAAGAGAACTTTGAGAATCAAGTTTTCTTTCATAAGATTAGTTGGCCTTTTAAAGACTATCATACTTGGTTGAAATTTTCTCATCATTGGGTCTCAAAACATAACATAGTGGCTTCTAAAAGAATTCATACTAGAGCCCATCCTGACCCAAATACTCCTGAAATAGTTGAAAATCCAGAAAGAATCCTTAGGAAGTCTCCTAAATCCAAGAATCCAACTATTGTCAGACCAATTCATAGAGAAAACTTTGTTCCTGAAAATATTACAGCTCTGCAAAATACACAAGTTGACTTACCTGCCATAAGGAATCCATCTAGAACCAATTCACTGAGTGATATAGATCAGATAGACTTTGAGCCTCCACATTCACCCCAATCTAGTGGTGATTATACTCTTAGCAGATAAAACCCTCCATCTACACCACCTGATATTCATATCATTCATAAATTTGGTTTCTCTCATCCTAAATATGCTCAACAGTACTTAGCTAGTCCAAGTACTTCTGTTACATCCATTCATACATCCACAGTTCAAACCACTTCACTTCCTCACCTTCCCCCACTTGTAAATCACCCATTGTTCCCACAACCTCATATCATGGCAACATGGTATGCTCCCTTAGTCCTTCCTTTTCTTTTACCTGTTCTACCATAGGACTATCAGTCAAAGATTCCATTTTATGATGCTAGTAGTTATATTACAACACAAAAACATGTGGATAGAATGAATGAGTACTTTGAAAAACAAGACATAGACGATGAAACTGTAAAACTTAGAATGTTTGCTCAAAGCTTAGGGGGAGAAGTAAGAAAATGGTTCAAAGGCTTAACCCCTAAGAGTATTAATGATCTTCCTGCTTTCCATCAACTATTCCTAAAAAAATTTGAGGTTAAAATAAATCCCCTACAAATCCTGTCAGAATACAATGATATTAAAAGAAATTCTGGAGAGAGTGTCCAAGATTATTGCACTAGATTCAATAGTGTTTATAATGCACTCCCTCCACAAATGAAACCTCCTCAAGGCTTAGCCTTAATAAAGTTTCCTGAAGGATTTGATCCAGACATGTGTTATCAATTAAGGGAGAGAGAACCCCTCACATTAGAAGATATGCAGAAAGGGGCAGTAAGTGTAGAAGCTAACCTGAATGCCAAAAAGGCAAGACTGAAAGAAGAGAAAAAGTTTACCTATAAGGATGAAGCTGGACCTTCCACATCAGACTCCAAAATTGATAATTTGGTCAGAACCATGGAGATGATGATGGAAAGGATAAACATGAATGAGAGAGATTATTCTAAAGAAATCAAACAGCTCCTCAAAACAAAAATCAAAATCAGAATCAGAACTTTAGAAGGAATCCCCCTCAAATTAGACAAAGAGGCCCTGATTAGCAGGTCAGACCTCCTTTTCAACAGAATTATGTTGATGAAGAGGGGATAACAATAGAATAAACAGAGGAAAATCACATGAACATGTTGGGAGTAAACAATGAGGATACTATTTTCCTCAATGAAGAAGAACAAGTCACATACATACCTTACGATGAAGAAAGCCTAGAATCTGAAGATTACAAACAAGGCTTTGAAAATTCCATAATGGAAGTACACAAAAAATATGACTTGAGAAGTAAAAAGAAACAAGACACTCCCAAAAAGAAAACCTCTGAAAATTCTGCCAAAAACAACCTTGTAAACAAATTCAAAGATGCAACACAAACTCATAACACAATGGCTAAAAGTTCTGATCAAAACAAGGGAAAAAACACCCAAATCCATGACAAACATAGTGGTGACCCTAGCAGCATTAGCACCTCAGCTAATGCTCATGAAAAAACCATTCTAACTGTTATTCATAATAAAAACCAGCAAGCTTATTTTGCTGAGAAAACAGTGACTAAAAAGGCTGAAATAGATATTTCCAAAAATCAAACTCCTTTCAACATAGAGAGTGAAATTGCCAAGATAAAAATCTCTATCCCTCTCACTGAGTTAGTCACTCAAGATGTATATAGGTCCCAATTGTTAAAGGATTTGAACATAGGAGATCACAATGACTCTGTTAACTTAAATGATGACAAACCTGAGCTCCTATTTGGACCAAAATTTGAAGGAAAATTTCAAGAAGGAGGAGTTCCTCCTTTTTATGTTAGTCTCAACATCCATGATAACATTCTGCATAATGCCATGCTTGACTCAGGAGCATCACATAACCTTATGCCCAAAGTGATAATGGAAAGACTAGGTCTTGAGGTAACCATACCTTATAAAGATTTATACTCCTTTGACTCCACCAGAGTCAAATGCCTAGGCCTAATAAAATATCTATGTGTAAATTTAGCACAAATCCCAGCCAAAAGCTTAGTAATGGACATTGTCGTGGTTGATATACCCCCCAAATATGGTATGCTTCTTTCAAGATCTTGGGGTGCTAAGTTGCAAGGCACAATGCAAATGGATATGAATTATGCCACCATCCCTGTCTTCAGTCAACCTAAAAGACTTTATAGGGAAAAACACATGAAATACATGGTGAGTAGTCAAGATAGACCTGAAAACTCCCCTCTTTATTCTATACATACTGACCTTGACTCATTCATTTTGTACAATGATGTGATTCCTAATGAGCAAGGGTTAGAAAATAAAACATCAGCCAACATAGTGGCAACCATAGAAAAAGAGGAAGGAAAAGAAAAGTCATCCAAGCAGTTTGCTAATTCAGAAAATCACAGCAAACAAATTAAGGGTCTTGAGCTACAAAATATTCATCAACATAGTGCTAGTCATAGCATTCAAAGAGAAATTCCTCAACACATTGAAAATCTTGAGGAACAAAACAGAAATAAACGTAGTTCAGATCTTCAAAAACAATACAATGGTAGCTATAATAAACAAGATGGAGAGGAAATTAATGATAAATCTGAAGATAGTCCTCTTTGGAGTATGAGTTTTGACGGGTCTTGTAGTAAAACTAGTGCAGGAGAAAGCATATGGGTACGTAACACAGAAAAAAACCATGTTGAAGGTCATTCATAGAGATTAAACTTTCACTGCACCAACAACATAGCAGAATATGAAGCACTCCTCTTAGGACTACAATTGCTTAAAAAACTAAGAGCCAAGAGGATAACAGTCCATGGGGATTCAGAATTGATAATTAGGCAATTAAATGGAGAATACACTGCAAAACATTCAAGACTAAGAGCCTATAGAGATGATGCCATGGACCCGTTGAAATCATTTGTAGATTTTAAACTCACTTTTGTCCCTAGAAACCAAAACATTCTTGCCAATGGCTTAGCATTTGCTGCTAGTACATGTCTGAAGCCTTATGAAAGCAAGCAATACACAGTCCAAGTCAAATATAGACTAGCAGTCTCAGACAATGAAAAATACTTGCAAGTTTTTTAAGGAGATAAACAAATAGAAGACTTCCTACAATCCATAAATGAATTCGAAATGCCAAACTCAAATTCAGAGTATGAAAAAGACTGCCCTACTGAGGAAAAATCATTTTTTAAAGAAGAAGAATCTCCTGATATTGCTGATATAAATCTGTTAACCAAAGAATCTAAACATAAAATAGAAATGTGCACAAATTTAGAAAAAGAAGATCTAGAAGTGTTGCAATCTAAAACTGAAAACTTGCCGAAAGGACTAGTGCTTCTAGAAGAATTGTTTGACTTCAATGATGTTTCCAAAAAACCAAAAATAGAGCCCACTGAAACTGAAGTTGAATAATGCAATATAGGCAGTGAGTCAAAGACTAAAATGATAAAATTTTCCAAAACACTGCCAGCTCACATCAAACTGAAATATCTTGAGCTATTTATGGAATTTTTTGATGTGTTTGCATGGAGTTATGAAGATTTGAAATCGTATGATACAGAAATAATTCAGCATAAGATACCCCTCAAAGAAAATCAGAAGCCTTTTAGACAAAAAATGTGCAGGATCAATCCTATTCAATTACCTCTGGTAGAGAAAGAAATCAGAAAAATGTATGATGATGGAATTATAGTCCCTATGAAATACTTGGAATGGGTATCTAATCTTGTATCAGTTAGGAAGAAAACAGGAGAAATAAGGCTTTGTATTGATTTTAGAAACTTAAATAAAGCCTCCTTAAAGGACAACTATCCATTTCCCAAAATGGATCATATCTTGCAAAGGGTGGTAGGTTCTAGAAGAATTTTTTTGCTAGATGGCTTTTCAGGATACAATCAAGTATTGGTACATCCTGATGATCAACTTAAAACAACCTTCACCACTCCCTGGGGCACTTTCATGTATATGAAAATACCTTTTGGTTTAATAAATGCTGGTGCCACATTCCAGAGAGCCATGGATATTGAATTCTCAGAAGAAATAGGCTACTTCATTTCGATTTACTTAGATGATATCACCGTTTATTCCAAAACTGATGAAGAACACCTAATACACCTAAGAAAATTCTTTGAGAAATGCAGAAAGTATGGTTTGTCCTTAAACCCAAAGAAAACATTGTTTGGTCTTCAAGAAGGTAAACTTCTTGGAAATATCATATCCAAAGAGGGAATAAAGATAGACCCAAAGAGGATTGAAGGTATATTGCAAATCAATCATCCTAGAAACATCAAGGAACTTCAATCTTTCATTGGAAAGATTAATTTCTTGAGAAGGTTCATACCCAACCTAGTTGAACCCCTTAGAAACATGAAAAATATGCTTAAAAGAGAAAGAGTTAAATGGACCCTAGAAGCAAAGAAATCATTTGAGCTAGTAAAAAAATCACTTACTAAAACACCAGTTCTTATTAGTCTTGATTTCACAAAAGATTTCTTCATTTTTTCATTTGCATCAGAACATACAGTGGCTGCTGTCCTATTATAGAAAAACATGAAGGGACAAGAGCAGTAAAGCATTAAGAGATGCACCTTTGAAGTATAACATAATGGAAAAACAAGCCTTTGCCTTAGTCAAAGCCTTAAAAGACTTTAAAGTTTACATTTTACACTCACACATCATAGAATTTGTGCCTCATTCAGTGGTAAAGGACATCTTGACCCAAGATCCTGATGGGAAAAGAGGAAAATGGATTGTTGTAATATTAGAATATGACTTAGAAATTAAGCCCACTAAGCTCATCAAAGGTCAAGGAATAGAAAAAATAATGGCTGAATCCAACTTTCAAGCTCTTGATATAAACATGTTTAATGCATTAGATGAACAAGAGGAGTTGACAACTCCACTTATTGAAGATAATTTTCTCAATTCATCTTGGTATGCTGAAATTTTTTATGTGCTGCTTAATCTAAATGTCCCTCCTAGTTTTTCTAAAATGAAGGCAAGACTCTTAAAGTTAAAAGCTGTAAATTACTGCATTTCATATAAATGTTTATACTAGAAAAATGCTAGTGGCTTATTGCTTAAATGTTTGCTTGAGAATGATGCAGATAAGATCAAGCATGAGTTCCATGAAGGAGAATGTGGAGGCCACCTCTACTGGAAGGCTACAGTGAACAAAATCCTTAGAGCTGGTTATTATTGGCCCACCCTCTTTCAAGATATCCACATAATGGTCATTACCAGTCATAAATGTCAAATCTTTGAAGGCAAAAGAAAACTGCTTCCCTTATCCTTACATCCAATCATTGTTGAAGCACATTTTCAACAGTGAGGTTTAGACTTCATTGGGGAAATCCATCCTGCCTCATCTGCCCAACACAAATGGATCCTCACAGCAACTGTACTTTACCAAATGGATAGAAGCCATCCCTTCTAGGAATGCCATAGACACAGTTATCATTTCATTCCTTGAAAATCATATCCTGTCTAGATTTGGCTGTCCTAGGAAAATTATCATAGACAATGTAGCTACATTTGGATCCAAAAATATGGTCATAAATATCAGATTATATTGGGCCATTCCATAGCCTATTACCCTCAAGGTAATGGGTTGGCAGAATCCTCAAACAAACTTTTGGTAAAAATAATAAAGAAGTTGCTGGAAGAGAACAAAAAATCATGGCACAAAAAGCTGGTACATGCAATGTGGGCAGATAGATTGACTGTCAAAAAGTCAATTGGAATGTCCCCTTATCAGCTAGTTTATGGAGAAAATGCAATATTTCCAACCAGTCTAGGAGTGCTAGTCATGAAGTTGATCCAGGAAGTGCAGTCTGAAGAAAATGATATGAAAAGAAGAATAAACCAGACTATACATTTACAACAAACCAGAGAGGAAGTATACAACAGAGCACAACAAGTACAAGAAAACATCAAGAAGCTGTTTGATAAAAGAACAAAGGCAAATGATTTTAAAATTGGTGACAAGGTACTAAAATGGGATTCTAGGAAAGAAGATAAGGGCAAACATGGGAAGTTTTAAAATTTATGGAAAGACCCTTATCTCATTTATTCTGCTACTAGTAACAATGTCTTTTTCCTTCAAGAGCTAGATGGTACAGAACTTTTTGGAGGTCCTGTCAATGGCAGGATGCTCAAACATTATTTTTGTTAGGGTTGTTGTTCAAATCTTTTTAATTCATTGTAAATAACATAGCTTGAAAGAAAAATTCAATATGAAAAAAAAAAAAAACACTAGAAAGAGAGAAAAAGAGGGCAGATTAAAAAGAATGGTATAGCCCCATACCAAAAAAGAGAAAAATCTAAAAGTGTGCAAGCCAAAATGCCATTGCTTTGAGAAATTGTTATTCACCATACAAATTCTAATCATGATCGAATAAATTTGAATTTATGGCCGGAGCAGGGATGTTGTGAAAACAGATTTTCCAAACAGTGTAATCTTGGCTTATCAGTAGAATAGATTAGGATAAGAAAGAAATGGTTCTAACAAACTCAAAATCTGAACCAGAAAAAGAAAATATAGCTCTAAATAGATCAAAATCAGAGCTGGAAAAGAAAGAAGGATGATTCATAATTTTCAGATCTTAAGCCTTCAAATTTTTGTTTTAATTTTCTGCAAATAAAGTCTATGTGCAGCTTTTACATACAGTCATAGACACCATAGCATATCAGATAGTTCAATCCTAGTTTGACTATGTTTTACATTTTTGTTTTAGAATATAGAGAATGCAGATCTGTCAAATAGCTTAATCTTGACAGATAGTAGCTTAGGTAGAGAATTGTTGAGTTCAACTGTTTAATTTGAACTCATGGAAGTTATAAGGGTAGCAATAAATCAGTTTTTCCTATTTTTGAAAAGAATAAAATGTTGACGTAAAAGGGTTTGCAAGTCCAAGTGCACCTTATGAAGAAAAATGTTAGGAAGTAGCCTGTGTAAGTAGAATGTTTGGGAGAAAATCATTTTGTTGATACAAATACTGATCATCTTTTTAAGCAGCATGATTATCAAAGACAAAGAGGAATCTCAAATTGCAGAAAACACAAGGCACTGGTCTACTTTCCAGAGATTTATTCTCTAAGGTTCTTGACACGTCCAAGAAGCTACCCTCCCCAAGTGGAGCCATTGTTAGCCATCTATAATTTTTGTTATATCTCATGGTGGCTAAATTAATCTCTCAATTTTCAAGAAACATTTTTTGTGAAAAAACTGTGAGTTATTGAAACCTCACTATGTTCACTATCTTCAAAGAAACACTCCATTGAAATCTTCACTCAAAGCCTCCAAAGTTATCCTGAGGATACCAAAGGAACTGTTTTCAAGCCCTTCTTCATCAGTTCATTTCATAAGCCCCATTACACCCATTTTTTACTTATTCTAAAAATTCATCTCATTCCCCTAAAAATCCCCTTTTATCCCTCATTTACCCTTATTTTCCCATAAAAACCTTTTAAATCATAAAAAATCCCTTACATGGTTTAAAATCTCCCTTTTTATCCTATCAGAACATAAAAAAGGCTTAAAAACCTTTGTTTTAGGCTTGAATCCACTCCATTTGAAAATTAGGCCTTAAATCCCCTTAGGGCTTAAGCCTTCCACTCCTTTTCCTCATAAGACTGAGAGACCGAGACCCTCCGCTAAGCCTCTGTCCCTGTCTCTTCACCCTCGATCCTATCTTATTCCCCACAGGACCTTACCTCCACGCTTACCTCTAGCCCCCATCCTTTATCTTTCATTTCTCCGTGTTATTTATTATCCTGGATCGATCTCCGCTGTAGATCTTCCTGATCTGACGACCATCGCACTTTTCCACCAATAAACACCCCGCTGGCCCACCTTCCACTCTCTTCCCACTGTCTAATCCTTTCCTGACACCTATCCTCCACCATTCCCTTCCATTGATCAACTTTGTTCGAACACGTTCCCTCTCCACCATCGATCTAACTCCCCCAGATCTAACGATCCCCAAACATTTTCGCACGCAATATGCTCCTAGGGTTTAATCACCCATTTTAACACGAAAAAAGTGGTTTTTCCCGGGACAGGTGTCATCCATCGAAACGTATCGCGTTCACCATGACTAAAACCATTTACTTCTCAACCCTTGCGTGAAAACCACCTCTGGTTTTCTGAAATACCGCCTTTTACCAAATCACACCAAAATTCAAAAGAAAACCACCATTCCTCCTGGTTCTGCTTGTGGAAACCCTCCCCTGCACACCTCCCTTCCTCTACAAATGCTCCTTCACCATCGCCATCGCCTCTGAAGCAGTTTATCCCTCGAAACACAGGTTTTATAATTGTTTTTGGTTTGTTTGCAGGTTTTAAAAAGGTGGCTAATTAAACAGGCCCTCCCACAGTCATCTGCATGGCATGAAACCTCAAGATGACGATCCTCGAGGTAGGATCAAGTAGAAAGGGAGATCTCAGGGTGTAATCTTGTGGTTTTTATCAATATTTCATGGACATTGGTTAGCCAACGAAACCCTTCAATGTGGCAAAAGAGCCACCTGCACACAAAGCAGAAGAACAATGAAGAATAAAGGTTAAAGAGCATAAATCCGAAGATTAAAGACTTAACCTGTGAAGATTAAAGATAAAGCACAAATAAGAGACAAAAGATTCGTGTTGAAACAATCATCATAAAGGAAAATACTAAAGATGATTAAGAAAGACCTAAAAGCATATCAAATGCCTAATTCAAGTTGAAGCGACCAATCAATATAGATCACCAAATACTTCTTCGAACAACACAACATTGCTGGAGCAATTACTCTTCCCGTTAGCCCCTTATGAATTCCTTGAAAAACAAGAAAGGGGATAGATTGTTTCATAAGCCTTCAAGGAATGAGTTTCCCTTGAAAACACATCATCCTTGAAGTCTTGTTATGTTCCATGCCTTTGACTGTTTCCCTCTGCTAATCTGTTGTCAATGAGCCTAGCTGAATGATAAATTTTGCTCAAAAAGGCCTTATTTCGCCCCTTGTATCCTTGCAGAATTCCCCCATTTTATCCTTTTTCCCCCTTTTTCCAAGTCTCCTTTGTTCCCTCTAATTTCCTCATCAACCTCCTAAATTTCCCCAAGATCCCCTTGGAATCCCACCCTTACCCTTAGTCCAGCCAAATTCCTACCTTTGTCCCCTATTGTTACCCTCCCTAGGCCTTAAAATGCACTAAAATGGGGTAAAAAACCCACTTTCCGACCTTATAATAGGCCTAGCCCTCTTCTCGCTAGCCCCTTGAACCACTTCCCCCACATGCCCAAGCACCAGGACCAAGCACTTAAGTCCTGAGCGCTAATCGCAATCGGAGGATTGTCGGAGGGACGAATTCTTTTATAAACTTAAAAACTCCGATGTGATTGGCTTATCACGTTAAGTCCCGCGATGCATTATAAACCGTTGATCTGTCATCGTGATCGGACGACCCGCGTAGTGTCGCAAACTTTCAATCGCAACACTTATGTTTTTTCCTCCGATCAGTCCATCGCAAATGTTTGCGATGCGATTGATCGCAGCTCCCTTCCGCTGATCGCAATTGCAATTCCCTACCAATCGCTGTCCCCTCTCATTGATCGCAAGTCATGTCTCCCGATCGCCCGATCGCGCCATCTCCCGATTCAATCCCGTCCATCCGTTTGATCCATGATCCGACGGTCATCGTTGTCTCCGCCCAATCGCAATCGGAGATTTAATATGTGTCACCCCTGTTTCCCCCCGATTGCGATTACTCCGAGCAAATCCTAGCCATCCATCTCCCTGCTGATCCAACGGTTGTCGCGCTCCCCGCCTAATCATAATTGGAAGACCTTTGACGCCGCTCCTTTGTGTCCCCTCCGATTGCGATCCCCCGATCCACTTCTCCACCGTTGATCTTCCCTCCAGATTGAACGATCCTAAGCTCATCGCTTTCCCTTTCCCAATCATAATCAGAAACTTATAAGTGTGTCACCCATGTTCCCTTCTGATTATGATTCTCCGATATTAATCTTGACCACTCATTCCTCCGCCAAATCCGATGGTCATCGCTTCCTTTTCTTAATCGCAATCGGAACTTATGTGGTGTGTTTCCTCTGTTCTTTCCCGATTGTGATGCTCCGAGTTAATCACAGCCATCCGTTGGATCTAAAGATCTGATGGCTTAGATCTAATCGCCTCTCCGCCTCCGCTGGGTCCCACTCGTACATTCATCTCCGTGAATTTTCATAACATTTTCGCCCATTTCCTTTGTATTTTCATTTTTAACCAAAGTTTCATGTTTTCATTAAAGGTCTTGTGTTTCATATATGTTCCATCCTATTTCATAAGGCCATCTCTCCAATTGATCTCCGCCGTTGATCTTTGTCCCCGGACCACGATCTAACAGTCTGCGCTGCATTCTACCACCAAACCCTATTATTCATATTTTTCACCATTTCATTGCATTTGTCACCCTTATTTAGTGAAAAGCCACCATTCCGCTGCTGCCGCGTTGTCTTTCCTTCCTCCTTCTGCTCCATCCATCCTCTCATATGTATTGATTTTCTCACTCCAGTTGCGTGTTTTGCAGGATGCAGACGTTTAAACGCCACCATGATTCACAGTTATTAAGCTCAGTAAGACAGGTTTCAGATCCTGGTAGAGCAGAAAAATACTTGGGAAGGCACAGAAGCCTGTGTTCGTCAAAGTACAGGGAAGATACATCAGAAGAATGTTTTTTCCCAAGAAAGGACAGGTTTCCCATACTGTTTTTATTTTATGCCGTGCTCTAGAGGAGATTTCTGCCCAGAACACAATCCCAAGCTACCAGAGCATTTGTTTCTCAAGCATGGCAGACCATTCAACCATTGATTTACCTGTTGTTTATTCACTAAAGGTACTACAGAGTACAGCAGACCAGAAATCCATCAGAAACATACTTGGAGTAAATGAAGCCTGATGAACACGATTTTTTCCTCCAAAGGTGCCAGAGATTAATGCTCAGAGTTTAAAACAGAATGGGCTTCAGCCCTCTCTTTCTTTTCTGAGTTTAATGTTTCATTTAATCTTATACCTACCTCCTTCTCTTCTCTTCAGTTATAAAAATCATGAGAAAACTATTGTAAAGGTTGTTGATGAGATATCATAGAACTGCAAGCTGTTTCTGTGAGATATAGTTCTGTGTAAAGTTGTAATATAGGCTGAAGAAAGATGTATTCAGGCTAAATGTTCAAGCTGTGGGCAATGTTGTACATGACTGGTGTTGTTTTTTAATATGACAAGCACATTTCTTTGGATCCTGATCTAAAGTAGCTGGTGATGTTTTTCTATCTCTGTGTTTTATTTCATTCCATTTCAGTTCTTTTGGCTTGCATCAGAAATTTGGCATCTGATTTTCCCTTGTTAGGCACCCTATGCTTCTTCTCTCCTTGCCTTAATGTTTTCTGCTAAATGTGTGATCTGAGAATCAGTTTCAGTTAATTTAACCAGTGTAGTGGATGTTATTGCTTGCTAGCCGATGTATGAGTTAATGAATATGCTTCTTAGATGTTCTTGTTAGAGTTTAGTTAAATGAATTGGGAACACTGGGAGTATAGAACTCTGTCTCTGTCTCACTAGGATCCTTTTCAGTTAGTTAAACCTTTCTGAGTTCCCTCAGTTTGTTCCTTGCCTTTTCCCTGAGAGTTTCCTAAGAGTATGTCCAAGCAGGTCTGGAGTTAAATGACCTTTGACCTGATCTATAGACATAAATTGGTTTAGCCTCACTCTTTCACCTTCATTCCTTATTGTCCCATTCCACCAAATCATTTTAGGAGCCAATGCTTTAGATGACTAGCCCAACTGAACGCCTGCGTATTGAATAGAAAGTAAGCCCTTTCCTGACTCCATTGCCCAATGGTCTTGAATACTATCTGAATTTATCTCTCTTTTCCTGAACTATTCTTTACCTTGCCTTGTCTTATATTGAAACCTTCATTCTTGATTCCCAAAAACCAAATCAAAACAAATCAATCAAACAAACCTTGTGCCTATAACTAGCCTAACATCTTAAAAATGAGCTTTAAAGTTATATACCTTTGACATATCATAGAGAGATCCCTCTCTGGACCCAAGAGGGCTAGATCTTGAGGTCTTAAAGTGGTTTGATGTTGTCTCATCTTTTGGTCTTGCCAATCTAGCCAAAACATGGGAACCCCAACATAATGGCAACTCCGCTGGGGACATTCTAAGTATTCCTTACCTTATTATATCATAAGAACCTCAGAAACCTACAATCTCTGGTTAGGTTGGCAGTAAAACACTACTATTCACACATCAACCTCTATACCATTTGTTGTGTTTCTCCCATACTCTTGGACAGAGTCTGGAAAGGGCCAGGTAGCCTCCAGATCTCACACTCTTTCAGAGGTGACATATCTGGTAAAATCCCTCCCAATCAATCTCTGGTTAGAGTTTGCTATGTTTGGGAGATATCCTTAAAAGGGGACATCTCATAAGCACTGTGGTGGACAATGTACCCTCTAAAAACATCCTAAACCTTCCACCTGGCGACTCCATAACTCCTAAATGATTAAAGACTCCACTGGTGATCAGTAGGCCTGCTGGTTATCTTGGTTCACATAAGACTCCACTGGGAGACCAGCCTCCATAGCAACATCAACCACAGTAGAAGTAACAAGTAGGGTTAAGCTGCTTGGTTAAAAACAACACTCTAGCTTACAGAACCATTCACACAAGAGCTTACCCTAACCCAAACCCACCTGAGATAGTTGATAACCCTGAGAGCATCCTCAAGAGATCTCCTACACATAAAATACCAACTATTTCCAGCCACATCTATAGAGATAACTCTACACCGGAAGACTTTACAGCTCTATCAGACTCATTTTTTGACCTAGGCCCTCAAAACAGTTTACCAAGGACTAGGTCACTCAGTGTCCTAGACCAGCCAGACCTTGAGCTCCCTGATTCACCACCCCATAGTGGTAAACACATTAGGGACAAGGAAACTCCTCCTTCTACACCGCCTGGTATTCACTTCATTCAAAACTTGGGACTCTCCCACCCTAAATCTACTCAACAAACTTCTGCTGGTCCTAGTATCCCCGTCATCCATATACCAGCTGCTCAAGCTACCCCTTTGCCTCACCAGAACATCATCATGGCAGCCTGGTATGCACCTTTGGTTTTACCCCAGCCTCTAGTACCCTTACCAAATGATTGTCAATCAAATATCCCACACTTCACTACAAAGGAGTCCATGACAGCTCAACAACATGTAGATAAGATGGAAGATTCTTTTAACTACATGGAAATAGATGATGATACAGTCAAAATGAGAATCTTTTCCCGGAGCTTGGGAGGTGATGTGAAGAAATGGTTTAAAGGCCTACCTCCAGGTAGCATTAACAACCTTCCTGCCTTATATTATACCTTCATAAACAAATGGGAAGCTAAGACCAAACCTTGCCAACTCCTAGCAGAATACATGAGCCTTAAAAGAAATGTAGGAGAGAGTGTCCATGATTACACAACCAGATTTAACAGCATTTACAATGCTCCCCCTCCACATATGAAACCTCCACAAGGTATGGCCCTAGCAAAATACCCTGAAGGCTTTGATGCTAATATGGCCTATCAGCTTAGGGATAAAGAGTACAACACCTTGGAGGACATGCAGAAAGGAGCATTAAATATAGAGGCTAATCTGATTGAGAAAAGGGAAAGACTGAGAGCTGAGAAGAGGGTAACATATAAAGATGACAATGTAGCTTCCACATCTAACCCAAATCATGACCATCTAGCTAAAAAATTCGACAAGCTATACCAAATGATGGAAGAAATGGTTGTCACTGTCAATAACCAAAACCAAAACCAAAACCAGAACCAAAACTTTAGAAGGAACAACAACACCCCCAACAGACAAAGAGAGTCAGATCAACAAGTTATTCCCCCATTCAAAGAGAAATTCCTGGATGAGGATGAGGGGATCATAGAGGAGTTTGAGGGGAACACAATAAATATGCTTGAAACAGAGGACTCAATCCATAACTTTGATTCAGAGGAAGATCATCCCTCACCCTCATATTGGGATAAGGAAAGATCAGAATCTGAAGATTACAGACTTCGATTTGAAGATGCCATCATGCAGGTCAGACAATATGAAATTAGGAGAAAAAAGAGTCAAGACACTTCCAAACCCATAGCTCCTGAGGTAACCATTAATAAAATGCCTGAGAAGACTTCTAAAGCGACTGCTGAAAGCAGCAAGCCATCAGCTGAGAGTTCTGGAAAAAATGAAGGAAAAGACAACCAACAAGTTGATAAATAGAACCAACCCACTAGCAGCACTAGCACTACAGTAGTGCCCCTGATAAAACAGTCCCCAACCCTGTACATAATGAGAATCAACACACTGATTCAGCCACCAAGGCCATGGATAACAAAGTAGAGTTTAGCATCCCAAAGAGTCAGTCCACTTTCAATTTCGAAAGTGAGATTGCAAAGATTAAGATCTCTGTACCACTCTCTGAGCTGGCCACTCAGAATGTATATAAAGGCCAAATTTTGAAAGCGTTGAACCTTGGTGAAAGAAATGACACTGTAAATCTGAATGATGATCAACCTGCCCTTCTGTTTGGTCCAAAGATAGAGGGGAGGTTTCAGGAGGGGATAGTTCCATCTTTCTATATCAGTCTCAACATTCATGACAAGATCCTTCATAATGCCATGCATGATTCTGGAGAATCACACAACTTAATGCCTAAGGTACTTATGGAGAAGTTAGGCCTAGAGATAACCCGTCCCTACAAAGATCTATATTCATTTGACTCTAGCAGAGTAAAATTCCTAGGCCTGATCAAAGACTTATGTGTGAGCTTAACTCAAATTCCAGCTAAATGTATGGTCATGGATATTGTGGTGGCAGATGTGCCGCCAAAGTATGGCATGTTATTGTCAAGATCATGGAGATCCAAGCTGCAAGGAACAATGCAGATGGATGGGGCTTATGCCACAATCCAAATCTTCAGCCAACTAAGAAGACTGTATAGGGAAGCTCAAATGAAATTCCTAGTCAGTAGCCCCGAAAAACCAGAAAATTCACCGGTATACTCTGTACATACAGACCTGGACTCTTTCATCTTTTTTAATGACAAATTCTTGGAAGGGTCAGAGTCCCAAAACAGATTCATGGACGAAGAAACAGAGGCCATGGACTTTAACATAATGGCCACTTTGGAGGAAATCGAAGAAGAAAATGGAAATTACATCTGTAGACAGTGCGATAGAGACCTAACTCTGAGAGAACAAGAAACAGAAGGAAAACAACCAACCAGTCTTCCACCGCAAACTCTTACACCACACGAAGAACTGAACAACTCACAGCCTAATGTAAACTCCGTAATACAAAACAATAGAGAACCCAACCATAAGGAAAGAAATGATAACAAAACTGAGAATGAAACCCTATGGGAGATGAGTTTCGATGGGTCCTGCACAAGAAGAACTGCCGGGGCTGGGGTATGTCTACGTAACACAGAGAGTGATTACGCAGAAATTCATGCATGCAATATGCATTTCAAATGCACAAATAATATTGTAGAGTACGAAGCTCTAATCCTAGGCTTAAATCTGTTGAAGAAATTAGGGGCCCGTAAGATAGCCGTGCAAGGAGACTCTGAGCTGGTTATAAAACAGGTGAATGGTGAATACACAGTCAGACACCCCAGGTTGAGAGCATATAGGAACGAGGCCATGGAAATATTGAAAACATTTGTTGAATATGAATTAGTGTTTGTTCCTAGACATCAGAACGTCATTGCAAATGGTCTAGCTTGCCTAGCCAGCTCATACCCCAAGACTCCAAGCGACCAACGGATCATCATACAGACCAAATTCAGACTTGCGGTGCCAGACAACGAAAAGTATTGGCAGGTTTTCGAGGGGGATAAGAAAATTGAATATTTCCTGACAGGAAGGAATGAGTTTGAGTTTTCTGACTCAGACTGTGTGTCTAGTGATAGTTGCCTGAGTGAGGAACCCACAGACGAGAAAAATCCACCTTTAAACATAGAAATAAATGCTTTAAATGAAGAAACTAGAAATTCAACCACAAAATGTGAAAACGCAGACAGGGAAGAAGTAGAGGTGCTGCAGGCCAAAGATAAGAACATACCTCGAGGTCTGGCACCATTAGAGGACCTATTTGACTTCGATGATGTAGCAAAAAATCCCACCATAGAGCACACGGACTCTGACGTAGAAGAATGCAATATAGGCACAAAAGATAAGCCAAAAATGATTAAATTGGCAAATTCTTTACCCACAGAGATGAAAAATAAATACATTGACCTGTTCAAGGAATTTATTGACGTGTTTTCTTGGAGTTACGAAGACTTAAAGACATATGACACCAACATTATACAACACAAAATACCTTTGAAAGAAAATCAGAAGCCCTTCAGGAAAAGACTTCGTAGAATAAATCCAAAACAGTTGCTTGCAGTAGAAAAAGAGATTAAAAAGATGTATGAGGCGGGCATAATATTTCTCGTAAGGTTCTTTGATTGGGTTTCGAATTTAGTGCCTGTGAGAAAGAAAACAAGGGAGATCAGGTTGTGTATTGACTTCAGAAATCTTAATAGATCCTCACTCAAAGAAAACTACCCTCTGCCAAAATTGGAACACATTCTTCAAAAAGTAGTAGGCTCCAAGAGGATCTCCCTACTAGATGGTTTCTCGGGCTACAACCAAGTGCTATTTCTCCCAGAATATCAACTCAAAACAGCCTTTACCACTCCATGGGGCACCTTTATATATGTAAAAATTCCTTTTGGGTTGATGAACACTGGAGCAACCTTCCAAAGAGCAATGGAAATAGCTTTTTCAGATGAGATAGGACACTTCATTGTTATTTACTTAGATGACATAACAGTCTATTCTAAGATTGAAGAAGAACACATAAAACATCTGAGGAAAGTGTTTGAAAAATGTAGAAGGTTTGGTCTATCATTGAATCCCAAAAATACTGTATTTGGGCTGCAATAAGGGAAGCTTCTTGGCCACATATATCAGAAAAGGGAATCAAGATAGACCCACAAAGAGTTGAGGGAATACTACAGTTCACACACCCAAGAAACATCAAATAATTACGGTCCTTTATTGGGAAGATTAAATTCCTTAGGAGGTTTATTCCCAACCTAGCTGAGCACCTTAGTAATATGACTAACATGTTGAAGAAAGGTGTGAGAGTTAAATGGACTGTTGGAGCTAAAAAATATTTTGAATCAGTAAAACTTGCACTCACCCAAGCTCCTGTTCTCATCAGTCCAGATTTCTCTAAAGAATTCTTGATCTTTTCATTTTCCTCTGAGCATACAGTGGCTACAGTCTTACTGCAGAAAAATCTAGAGGGAATGGAACAACCAATTTCCTTTTTCAGCAAAGCACTGAGGGATGCACCGTTGAAATAAAACATAATGGAAAAACAGGCTTACGCTCTGGTTAAAGCTTTAAAGGACTTCAGGGTGTACATATTGCATTCACACACCATAGATTATGTGCCTAACATAATAGTCAAAGATATTATTTCCCAAGACCCAGATGGGAAGAGGGGCAAATTGATTGATGTGATCTTATAATACGACCTTGAGATAAAACCCACCAAACTGATCAAAGGTCAAGGCTTAGCCAAATTAATGGCTGAATCAAATCTGCAAGCCCTTGACATTAACATGGTAGCTGCCTTAGATGAGCAAGAAGGGTTGCCTGACCCCACTATTGAGGAGAAGTTTCAGAACTCTCCTTGGTACTCTGATATCCTTTATGTGCTCACCAACCTAAATGCCCCACCTGAACTGTCAAAGACTAAGGCCAGATTCATAAAAATAAAAGCCAGAAACTACTGCATTTTGAATGAAAACTTATACTGGAAAAATCCGAATGGCCTATTGCTTAAATGTTTGCCTGAAGCAGAGGCAGGAAAGATTAAAAAGGAATTCCATGCTAGAGAGTGTGGAGGCCACCTGAACTGGAAGGCCACTGCAAACAAAATACTCAGGGCTGGTTATTATTGGCGCACACTTTTCAATGACATCCATAAGATGGTAATTGCCTGCCACAAATGCCAGATGTTTGAAGGCAAGAGAAAACTCCTTCCCCTCCCTTTACATCCCATCACTGTTGAGGGTCCTTTTATGCAATGGGGCCTAGATTTTATTGGGGAAATCCACCCTATTTCTTATGCACAACACAAATGGATCTTAACAGCCATAGAATACTTCACTAAGTGGATAGAGGCCATACCTACTAGGAATTCCATAGATTCAGTCATCATTAGGTTCCTAGAAGGTCATATCCTCTCTCGGTTTGGTTTCCCAAGGAAAATAATCACCGATAATGCTGCTGCTTTTGGATCCAAGAAAATGGTTGATTTTTGTCACAGGTATCAAATAGCGCTTGGTCATTCAACTGCCTATTACCCACAAGGTAATGGCCTAGCTGAATCATAAAAAAAAATCCTCGTGGCCATCATCAAAAAGATGTTAGAAGAGAACAAAAAGTCATGGCATAACAAGTTGGTGCATGCCTTGTGGGCTGACAGGCTTACAACAAAGAAATCCATTGGCATGTCACCATTTCAGCTTGTCTATGGTACAGAAGAAGTATTCCCTACCAGCCTTGGGGTACCAGTAATCAAGCTGGTCTAAGAGATTCAGTCTGAAGAAGACAGTATGGTGAGAAGAATAAACCAAACAATTCATCTCCAGCAAATAAGGGAAGAGGTTTACAACAGAGCAGTGAAGGTTCAGGAGAACATAAAGAAGTTGTTTGACAAAAGAACCAAAGCTGCTGATTTCAAAATTGGGGATAAAGTTTTGAAGTGGGACTCAAGAAGAGAGGACAAAGGAAAGCACAACAAGTTTGACAGTCTGTGGCAAGGTCCATACATCATCCAGGCCATTGTGGGTCCAAATGCCTTCTTCCTACAGGAATTAGATGGTACAGAGCTGTTTGGGGGTCCTGTCAATGGCAGGATGCTTAAACACTACTTCTGCTAATTTACTATTTCCATTTTTCATTTCCATTGTACATACCATTGCAGAATTTTGTTTTCAAGAAAAGAGAAAAATGTTTCAAAAAACAGAGAAAAAGGAGAGGTTCAGACATGCTCAAAACATGAACCTCTGAGGTATAAAATATTGGCTCTAATATGCTCAAAACCTGAGCCAAAGAAAGCAAAGCAGCTGGTCCTAACATGTTCAAAATCTAGACCAGCAAAGAAGACAAGAAGAATCAGCTCTAACATGCCCAAAACAAGAGCTGAAATGAGGAAAAGAAGTGACTCAAACATGCCCAAAACTTGAGTCACAAGAAAGAAAGAAGGATACTTCTAGCTTCAGATTTCAAGCCTTCAAAGTTTTGTTTCGGTTTCCTGCAAGTTTCTGTCCATGTGCAACTTTTTTTATGCCTTGGATCTACAGCAAACTAGACTGTCTAATACTAGTTTGACTGTTTTTTTTAATTTCTGTTGTAGAATGTAGAGAAGAAATCTGCTGGACAGTTTAATCCCAGCAGATATTAGATTAGGTAGAGAAACATATGAGACCAATAGTATAATCCGGTCTCATAGAGAAATAAGGGTAGATTTAGAATAGCTTTATTTTCTGATATAAAAATAAATGATGTAAAGGGTCTGCTAGTTCAAATGCACCCTAGAAGAAAAAATGCTAGGATTGTAGAATGGGTAGGTAGATTGTTTGGGAATTTTTCTGCTGATCTATCATATTTGTCGCAGCTGAAAATCAAAGAAGAAAGTGGCTTAATCAGCAGGCATCTGGCCTACACCAAAGATCATTTTCTGAATTCTTGACTCCTCCAAGAAGAAGCCATCCCCATGTGGAGCCACTGTTAGCCCCTTATGAATTCCTTGACAAGCAAGCAAGGGGCTATATTGTTTCATAAGCCTTCAAGGAATGCATTTCCCTTGAAAAAACATCATCCTTGAAGTCTTGTTATGTTCCCTTCCTTTGATTGTTTCCCTCTGCTAATTTGTTGTCAATGAGCCTAGCTGAATGATAAATTTTGCTCAAAAAGGCCTTATTTCGCCCCTTGTATCCCTGCAGAATTCCCCCATTTTATCCTTTTTCCCCCTTCTGCCCAAGTCCCATTTGTTCCCCCTAATTTCCCCATCAACCTCCTAAATTTTCCCAAGATCCCCTTGGAATCCCACCCTTACCCTTTGTCCAGCCAAATTCCTACCTTTTTCCCCTATCGTTACCCTCCCTAGGCCTTAAAATGCGCTAAAATGGGGTAAAAACCCCACTTTCTGACCTTATAATAGGCCTAGCCCTCTTCCCGCTAGCCCTTTGACCCACTTCCCCCATGTTCCCAAGTGCCAGGACCAAGTGCTTAAGTCCTAAGCACTAATCACAATCAAAGGATTGTCGGAGGGATGAATTCCTTTGTAAACTTAAAAACTCCGATGCGATTGGCTTATCACGTTAAGTCCTGCGATGCAATATAAACCGTTGATCTGTCATTGCGATCAGACGGCCCGTGCAGTATCGTAAACTTTCAATTGCAACACTTATGTTTTTTCCTCCGATCGGTCCATCGCAAATGTTTGTGATGCGATTGATCGCAACTCCCTTCTGCCGATCGCAATCACAATTCCCTACCGATCACTGTCCCCTCTGATTGATCGCAAGTCATGTCTCCCGATCGCCTGATCACGTCGTCTTCCAATTCAATCATGTCCATCCATTTGATCCATGATGTGACGGTCATCACTATCTCCGCCCAATCGCAATCAGAGATTTTATATGTGTCACCCTTGTTTCCCCCGATTGCGATTACTCCGAGAAAATCCTAGCCGTCCATCTCCCTGTTGATCCAACAGCTGTCGCACTCCCTGCCTAATCGAAATTGGAAGACCTTTGACGCCGCTCCTTTATGTCCCCTCTGATTGCGATCCCCTGATCCACTTCTCCACTGTTGATCTTCCCTCCAGATCGAATGGTCCTAAGCTCATCGCTTCCCCTTTCCCAATTGCAATCGGAAACTTATAAGTGTGTCACCCTTGTTCCCTTCTGACTGCGATCCTCCGATATTAATCCTGACCATTTGTTCCTCTCCCAGATCCGACAGTCATCGTTCCCTTTCTTAATCGCAATCGGAACTTATGTGGTGTGTTTCCTCTATTCTTTCTCGATTGCGATGCTCCGAGTTAATCATAGCCGTCCGTTGGATCTGAAGATCTGACGACTCAGATCTAATCCCCTCTCCGCCTCTGCTGGGTCCCACTCGTACATTCATCTCTGCGCATTTTCATAACATTTTTGTCCATTTCCTTTGTATTTTCATTTTTAACCAAACTTTCATGTTTTCATTAAAGGTCTCGTGTTTCATATATGTTCCATCCTATTTCATAAGGTCGTCCCTCTGATTGATCTCCGTCGTTGATCTTTGTCCCTGGACCATGATCTAACGGTCTGCACTGCATTCTACCACCAAACCCTATTATTCATATTTTTCACCATTTCATTGCATTTGTCACCCTTATTTAGTGAAAAGCCACCATTCCACCGCCGCCGCGTTGTCTTTCCTTCCGCCTTCCGCTCCATCCATCCTCTCATATGTATTTATTTTTTCAGTCCAGTTACATGTTCTGCAGGATGCAGGCATTTAAACGCCACCATGATTTGCAGTTATTAAGCTCAGTAAGACAGGTTTTAGAGCCCGGTAGAATAGAAAAAGACTTGGGAAGGCACGGAAGCCTGTGTTCATCGAAGTACAGGGCAGATACATCAGCAGAATGTTTTCTCCCAAGAAAGGACGGGTTTCCCATACTGTTTTTATTTTATGCCGTGCCCCAGAGGAGATTTCCACCCAGAACACAATCCCAAGCTACCAGAGCATTTGTTTCTCAAGTATGGCAGACCATTTAGCCATTGATTTACCTATTGTTTATTCACCAAAGGTACTATAGAGTACAACATACTAGAAATGCATCAAAAACATACTTGGAGTAAATGAAGCCTGACGAACACCATTTTTTCCTCCAAAGGTGCCAGAGATTAATGCTCAGAGTTTAAAATAGAATGGGCTTCAAGCTTCGGCCCTCTCTTTATTTTCTGAGTTTAATGTTTCATTTAATCTTCCACCTAGCTCCTTCACTTCTCTTCAGTTATAAAAATCATGAGAAAACTATTGTAAAGGTTGTTGATGAGATATCAGAGAGCTGCAAGCTGTTTCTGTGAGATATAGTTCTGTGTAAAGTTGTAAGATAGGCTAAATAAAGATGCATTCGGGTTGAATGTTCAAGCTGTGGGCAATGTTGTACATGACTGGTGTTGTTTTCTAATATGACAAGCACATTTCTTTGGATCCTGATCTAAAGCAGCTGGTGATGTTTTTCTATCTCTGTGTTTTATTTCATTCCATTTCAGTTCTTCTGGCTTGCATCAGAAATATGGCATAAGATTTGCCCTTGTTAGGCACCCTATGCTTCTGCTCTCCTTGCCTTAATGTTTTCTGCTAAATGTGTGATCTGAGAATTAGTTTTAGTTAATTTAACCAGTGTAGTGGATGTAATTTCTTGCTAGCTAATGTATGAGTTAATGAATCTGCTTCTTATATGTTCTTGTTAGAGTTTAGTTAAATGAATTGGGAAAACTGGGTGTTTAGAACTCTGTCTCTGTCTCACTAGGATCCTTTTCAGTTAGTTAAACCTTTCTAAGTTCCCTCAGTTTGTTCCTTGCCTTTTTCCTGAGAGTTTCCTAAGAGTATGTCCTAGCAGTTCTGGAGTTAAATGACCTCTCTATAGACAGAAATTGGTTTACTCTCACTCTTTTACCTTCTTTCCTTACTGTCCCATTCCACCAAATCATTTTAGGATCCAATGCTTTAAATGACTAGCCCAACTGAGCGCCTGCGTATTGAATAGCAAGTAAACCCTTTCCTGACTCCATTTGCCCAATGGTCTTGAATACTATCTGAATTTATCTCTCTTTACTTGAAATCTTCTTTACCTTGCCTTGTCTTATATTGAAACCTTCATTCTTGATTCCCAACAACCAGATCAAAACAAATCAAACAAACAAACCTTGTGCCTATAACTAGCCTAACATCTTAACATTGAGATTTAAAGTCATATACCTTTGACATATCATAGAGAGATCCCTCTCCGGACCTAGGAGGGCTAGATCCTAAGGTCTGAAAGTGGTTTGATGTTGTCTCATCTTTTGGTCTTGCCAATCTGGCCAAAACATGGGAACCCCAACACCTCCAAGGACCAAAAATGCCACCTATAAGTTTATTTTCCTCAAAGGCATACAAATTGAATGCATAGTAAGAGATATTTTACAAAGACAACTCAAAAGGTATTACAAGCCTACCAAATATGCCTAAAAGTCAACGAAAGTGACTAAGTAGCTCAGAAGTTGATGAAACATTCATTTAACAGAGTTAAAACATTAAATATTATTTATCTTGGGTTATGTAAATTCCCTAAGGTTGAGAAAAATTTACTCTGTCTTAAATGAACACATTAGAACCCTTTCTTTCACTCCACCTCCTCATTCATCTATAAATACTCCATGAGGAGCACATTGTAAAGGGTTGGTTGGTTGTTAGATGAATTATTATCAAGTGTAAATATTTTCTGAAGCTACTGAAGTGCTGTGATGTAATTAAAGAATACTTGGCTGAGAAGAGAAGTTAGAGCTGTAAAGACTTGTTGGACTTGAATTATGTAACTGGTTTGAGCATCAATAATACAAGCTGATTCATGGGATCCTGGTCTATTTTAATGGTGATGTTATTCCTCACTGTATTTGTTTTTCCTTATGTTTTTCATGCTATCCATTTTCTCTGATAAAGAACAAAAAATTTAGAGTAGGATTTATCGCAAAGTGCCCTATTTCTGTCTGAAAGCTTCATCTCTATGTTTTCTTCTAATAGTTAATTTTGGAATGATTCAATAGAGTATAACCAGTCAAGGAATTTTGGTGAGCCCATGTGTTGCTATGTAAAACTTGAGACATTTTTCTTGAATGATATTTTCATTGCATGCTAAGTAGAGTCTAAACTAGGGAAGTTTATGGTTAGCCCTGTCCTCTGGTCATGTCTTTAATATATGTTTTGAAAGTTTCCCTTTAGACTATGCCAAAAGTAGGATAGATTCAAAGTTATTACTTGATCTCAGGCTACCCTTCATTTTCTTATATGTTTTCTCATTTCTGAAAGTAGTCTTTTAGATTACTAGATTGTTGTCTGAAAAGTGTGCTTTTGTAAAAGTTTGTCCAAAGAAGTCTATGGTTTGCCCTATCCTTTAGCTTTCTTCAAACAGTTACTTTGAAAGGCTTTTCTTGTTTAGTGAAGTTAATAGATTCTTAATTGTTTGTTAACTTTGCTTGTTTCACAACACTTTGACGTTTCATGCCACAAATCAATCTAAAGAGATCCTTTGACATAGATGACTTGCCCCATGGAAATCCTTGTACAGCTGTTGTACAATTAAATCCTTTTGTGACTCCATAGCCCAAGGGATTGATATTGTCTTTTGACCTATCCTATCAGCTGAAACATTTTTCAACTTGCTCTCACCTTCACCCTTCTAGTGACCCTTTCCTCTTTTGATATCCATCCCAACCAATCAATCAAACAAGAAAGTTCCTTTGAGCTTCATAACTAGCCTAATATCATAATTAAGCATAAAGATATATCATTCAAAGACACTAATAGAGAGATCCCTCTCTGAATCTAGGAAGGCTAGATCCTAGGATTCTAAAGTCGTTCTAATGTGGCCCCTGCAGCATTTATTCTTGCCACTCTCATAAATTACACGGAGCCAACATGACATACATGTAGACTTCATTGGACAAAATTCGCAAGCACATCCTTGGAAGACGATTCTTTGACAAAGATTTCCATCCAAGTACCAACATATTTTTCATGGCTATTGTTATTCATGTGGAAAATTTAGTTATAAAGCTATAGAATGTCGCACGTACTCTAAGAACTAATACAATTCTAGGAGATCCTTCAAATATGAACCTCCGAGGGCTCAAAAAAACATCAATATATTTGAACATTTAAGAAATAATATGGAATGTTACAAATGTCAAAACTTTGGACACAAAGCTAGAGACTGCAGACTTGAAATTCCTTCAGAAGAATCTTCGAAGCCACAGAATGAACGAACATGGAAGAAGAAGAAGATAGATAATTGTGCTTTCACTCTCAAGGCTAAAAACAACAAACATGTGTGGTATGTTGACAATGGTTGCTCAATGCATATGACTGGAGATAGAAGGAAATTTGTATCTCTGAAAGAGAAGAAGGATGGAACCGTATCCTTTGGAAATGATGGATCTTCAAATGTTATAAGATCAGGTACCGTCACTCTTGGAAACAAAGATGTTATAGCCAAGAATGTTCTATTGGTTAAAAACATGAATCACAATCTGTTTAGTGTTGGACAAATGTCTGATCAAGGACACACAATGCTATTCAACTCCACAAAATGTGAAATCAGGAAAGGAAGGTATGGTAAAATTGTGGCTATAGCAAGTCGAGCTCCAAATGACATATATGTTCTGGATGAAGAAAATAAAGCATGTCTAATAGCTAAAGAAGATGAAATATGGTTATGGCACAAACGAATGGGTCACATAAACTTTGACAATCTTGTCGGGATAAGCAAAAAGGAAGCAGTACGAGAAATGCCGAAAATCTCAAAACCTTCCAACACACTATGTGAGGCATGTCTGCATGGCAAGCAGACAAAAGTACAATTTAAAACAAAATAACACTTTGCATCACATCCATTGGAATTGATACATACTGATTTATGTGGTCCTGTGAGAACAAAAGGCTTAGATGGAGAATTATATTTCATGTTAATGATAGATGACTATACCAGAATGACAGCCATCTGTTTCCTAAAGAAAAAATATAAAGCATTTTAGTGCTTTAAGATCTACAAGGAGTTGGTTGAAAATGAAACTGATTTGAAAATAAAGTGTTTAAGATCAGATAATGGTGGAGAATTCACTTCCAAATTATTTCAGCAATACTGTGACGAAAATGGAATAAAAAGACAACTATGAATAGTATGAACACCTTAGCAAAATGGAGTTGCTGAAAGAAAGAACAGAACTGTACAGGAAATGGGTAGAACAATGTTGAAGGACTCAAAATTGGATGAAAAAATATAGGTTTAAGAAATTGATACTGCAGTCTTCATCATCAACCGAAGTCTTCTCAGAAATAATTGCAACAAGGCTCCATATGAATTATGGAAAGGAAAACCAGCTAATGTAAAATATTTCAAAATATTCGGAAGAAAATGTTATATCAAAAGAGAAGATAAAAATTTGGGTAAGTTTGAATCACATGTTGATGAAGGTATCTTTGTTGGTTACTCATGCAAAATAAAGGCCTATAAATTTTATAATATAAGATGGAAACAGATAGTGGAGAGCATAAATTTTACATTTGACGAAGATGGCGTTCTAGCGAATAATGATGAGGATCTAGAATATTTGAAACTTGAGAGAGAGGCTGAAAAAGACACAGATAAAATTGTAGAACAAGAAGCAACTATCAACAACGAAAAAGTAAATAATTATCATAAAAAATATACCAGAACAACAACAAGAAGCTCCTCCAAAGAGAACAAAAGAATGGATTCAAAAGAAACATCCATCAAATCAAATCATTGGTGGCATAAATGAAGGTCGACAACTTCGTTCATTACAACAAGCTCACATTGCTTTTCTAGCAACCTTTGAGCCTAGTAGTTTTGAGGAAGCCAACCAGAATGAACATTGGGTCGCATCTATGAATGAAGAGTTGGATCAAATCGAGAAGAATAACACCTGGGAATTAGTTCCATGACCAAGAGATAAAAATGTCATTAGGACTAAATTGGTGTTCCAGAACAAATTGAATGAAGATGGGCAGGTTACCAGAAACAAAGCAATATTGGTTTGCAAAGGCTGTGCACAAATGGAAGGAATTAATTTCGATGAAAAATTTGCACCAGTTTCCAGAATGGAAGCCATCCAAATGTTTCTCGCCTATGCATGTTCAAGAAAAATAAAAGTCTACCGAATGGATGTTAAGTCAGCATTTCTGAATGGAGAATTAGAAGAAGAAGTTTACATTGAACAACCTGAAGGTTTTCTAATATCAGAAAAAGAAGACTATGTTTGTAGGTTAAAGAAGGCTCTATGTGGTCTCAAGCAGGCTCCCAGAGGATGGTATGATCATCTTGATGGATATCTATGTCAACAAGGGTTCAAGAAAGGTACTGTTGATATTAATCTTTATGTGCAAATAGACAAAGATAATTTAACAATCATTGAGGTATATGTGGATGATATAATATTTGGTAGCAATGATGATTAACTAAGTAAGAAATTTTCTACAAATATGAAAAGTGAGTTCGAGATCTCTTTACTTGGTGAGTTGACATACTTCTTACGGCTTCAAATATCCTAGCAAGAGAAATTAATATCTATATATCAAGGCACGTACATCAAGGAAATGCTCAAGAAATTTAAAATGGAATATTTCAAACCCATCCTTACTCTGATGGTTACAGGTTGTAAATTGAGCTTAAATGACTCATCTAAGGATGTGGATCAAAGGTTGTACAGATCTATGATTGGTAGTCTTCTATATGTAACAACCTTGTTAGAGCAGGGTTTCCCACAATGATGAAAGCTGGTCCAATTTTCTATTATTTTGATTATTTTTAGTCTAGCATAGGGGTGATAGGGTGGATCAAAGTCCCAATGAGTTGTAAAGCAGGAAAATAAGTAAAACCAGGAGTCCGCAAACCACGGTTTGCTGCCCAAGGTAAGTCTAGTCTGAATTGGTATAAATAGTAACTCTTTTTGAATTGATAGGTAGAAGATGAATAGAAGTGAATGCTAAGTGCAGATTGTTAGTTTTGGGTTTCGGTTGATTGGGTCGGACTCCTTCTGGTTGTGTGCGCAGAGATCCTTTGTCCTGTTGTGTGCGGACCCTGCTAGTTGTGTGCGCAGGTGGGATTTGGGGTTCTGTAAGAATTTGCTGATAATATCTGAGAAGTATTGTTGGTATTTGGTCGTGGATCTATCTGTTATATGAATCTGCATTTTGTGTTAAATCTATGATAAGGTATGAATGATCTTTGTTATCTAATGTGTTTATCTATAATATATGTTATCTGGTTTGCTGCGCATACTATAATTTATATATTTTCTAGTGGAACGCACGTGGATGTGGACCTAAGATCTAGATATGTAATAATGTGTACACTAGTTATTATTTAAGCCTGCGAACTAGCTCTGTTTCATATATCTGTGTGCTCTGCATGGCTTGGCTTACCTTCTCTCTTTCTCAGTGCGAAAACCAGGTTCTAGCACCCTCCCATACTGCTTCGGGTGATACTTTGACCTGTGTAAGGAGGTCACTGCCGAAAGGGCCAGTAGTATAGGGGTTTGTTGGCAAACATTAACATGCGAACCTAGGTCAGGACCCCTAAAGCCAAAAAATGGTTCTGTTGCCAGGACCAGGAGAATTTTGAAAGAGCAGTCAGGTAAAGCCAAAATGCCAAAAATAAGGTAGAGATGGCTACGAATTTAAAACTACCTACCTTCAAGGGTGCGGGTGATGAGGATATGGATAGGTTCTGGTTTGTTGTTGAATTGGCATGGATGGCACAAAACATTACAAATGATTCGGTGAAGCAGGCCTAATTATCTCTGGCTTTCGAGGAAACAACTCTTGATTGGTATATGGGATACAATGGACAACATGAAAATGCAGCTATTGATGAGATCAAAATGGAACAAAGTAGCAGTTCAAAAAACCTAATTCCTATTCTCAGATAGTCAATGAACTAAAAGACATCAAGCAAGGACCATCTGAGTCTATATGGGAACCAGACCAGTGATTAAAAAAAGAAATTCAAGAAGGCGGGATCAAGTATGATCATAATCAACATACGGAATGGTTTATTGCTATGCTCTTGCCATACTTATGGATACCAATGGGTCACCAAAATATTGACAAAAAGGCGTTATGTGTAGGCATGAAGTTGGAAGCTGGGCCAAGGGACGAGACTCAGCTGGGTGTACAAAAAATACAAGGCCAGCTAGAGGTGATGCATATGGAAAATTAGAATCTACGCAAAGAGAAAAGGCCATAAGCCAGCCCTGAGAAATGGTGCATCCAGTGTCGAGTAAATGGTCACACCAAGGATAAATGCCCATTACTAGCTGCGTATGTATGAACAGGAGCACCTAGCCCTTTACGACCTAAGGAGGCCATGTGATCTAGTAGATCAATGATATGGTGTGAGGATTGTCACATTGCTGGGCTACATGACACTAGCCACTGCCCTCGAGCTACCACATATGGTCTAGAAGTTAACCAACAACAGTGTCGATTCTACAGAATATTTGGCCATGATGAGAAAACGTGTCGCACATATGACTTACTAATTGACCAGGGAAGCATATTCAGGGTTCGGTCCGATCCAGACTTGCCCGGGTCCCTCATAGGAATAGGAGGATCCCCAGCATCAGGAAGGGGAGGAGGCCAAGGAGGTAGCGTAGGTCGAGGACGAGGTGAGCTGATTTGCCATAATTGTGGGGAAGTAGGACATTTTGTGAGAGACTGTATAAACCCGACTCGGCAGATGTGTCGATATTGTAGACAGTGGGATCATTCTATTAAAGAGTGACTGATTCTATTGGAAAGGGTTTAGGAAAATACCCTACACAAAATGTGCAGAGGGTGAAAACAGAATCCTGGGGGGAAACACCGATAAATTCATTAGTCCAAAAGGGGTCGATGGAAGCCGTTGTGGAAGAAGAGGGATACCCCTCAACAGAACTCGGCCCTAGCATGAGTAATGATTACGACAAAATAAGAGCACCTAACATGGAGCAAGGAAACGAGGTCAAACCATTCTTACAGGCATGTATAAAGCTGTTGTGCAGCCAAAAAGCTATGGAGGGTCTTCAAGAACTGATTGATGGGTGCGCAGAGAAGACCATGCCTATCACATGTACAAAATGTGCACAAACTATATGAACAGAAGAAGCAAACAGGTCGAAAAATTCGGCTAATGGCGCAGATTGGGGATTTTGAGATGGAGTAAGTTTTTCTTGACTTAGGATCTGATGCGAACATGCTCCCTCAACAAACTTGGCAGTGCATGGACGAACCTAAGCTCGAATAGTCTGTTGTACAACTACACATGGATAATCAACAAAATATAGTACCACTGGGAAAAATATCAAAAATAGTTGTGAACATTGCTGGGGTCAGGATACGAGTTGACTTTGAAGTCATCCAAATAGTGGAAGATGCGGACCCCTACCCAACCCTTCTACGCTTGGATTGGATGATTGAAATGGGAGGCATCATCAACTTAAAGAAGAGAAGTATGGTATTTTAGAACAATGGAATACGAGTAATTATCCCGTTAGACCATGCAGAAGGACAAGGATATACTGAGATAGTGCAAGGAAGTGAAGAGGGAGATTACTTATATAGGGTATCCACATAGAAGGATAATACGTCTTCTGAGAAAAAAATGAATAATGGTTACCTTTTTTATTCAGAGGAGGAGTTATAACTTTGGCAACATCGGTTGCAAAGCACATCCACACTCTGATGCCTTCGCATTACCAGAGATCTTAGAGGTATGACGACGGAGGTAAGAGAGTTGCCCCAGTTTGATGGTTCAGGAGATGTGGAGGTAGCCCAAGCATTGATCATGTGGCATGGGGTCCCTCACAACTGACCGTCACACCTAACATGCCGACCAACTTCCAAGAAGCTTCTCTAGAGAACAAGCCTGTGTTGGGGGAGGATGCACCTCCTTTGATCAGGATGATCGAGTTAGACATGGTAGAAGTACCAAATGCACTGGGGGTGCGAAAATTAGCCGTTGGAATCATAATGTCTAGTAAAAGGCAGAATTTACTGTTGTTAAGGACGATTAAACGACAATTAGTGAAGCAAATATTGTGGATTCTTATCCATTTTCTGGATGGTAAGTTCCGCATAAGATCTACCCAGCCGTTGAATAATCATGGAGGATATAAAACAGCCGAGCTAACTCATCTTACAGTCCCTTCTTACTCACACTCCATAACCGTGACTTCTCTCTACACTGCGACCACCATGTATGGGCAAACCACCCCTCCTCCTGCAAATTACCCCTCAGAAACAGAATTTGTATTCCAAGCATGAACAGTGACTCCTAGCCTTTCTGAATGGTTTGCACCAACCGGTCACGAGGAAGAAGATATAACGAAGATTGAATCTGGGGGAGAAGACGTACCTGTACCCCCGCTTACAAGGAAGGGCAAGGAACGAGTCAAAGGATTAGGACAGCCCCTGCTAGATGCTAGAGGGGCTGCGGGAAAACCTCGAACATCGCCACAAATGCTAAAGTCGCCCTACTATCTATATATGTCAGAAGAAGCCCAACCGGCTAACCCCATTGAATGGCTACCTCCAGTTGTTCAACCATGCAAAACATTGACGTGCTCACCAGAAAACCTAAATGGTCTGGAAGCATATATACAATCTCCCCTAACTCCGAGAGACGTCCCTGTGATTGGTGACCTTTGCAATAGCCTTCAGGGAGTCAAATTTCTTGATCACGACTTGGAAAATCCTAAAAATTTTCCTGAGTTGGCCCTGGCGTTATACTGCGACACAATCAGCACACATGAAGGAGTCACAGTCATCCCCCAATGCTGGGTGGCTGGCCTAGCCAGATCCAGAATCTTGAACCTCATGCACATGCCCCACTTTGGCCATTACACTATCACGAATCGGGTGGACCGCCAATTGCTCGCAGTAATTCACGATGGATATTTATGGATTCGGGATAGAGTTCCCATTGATCATGCGTTAATCAACTGGATTACAGGCCTCCCTATGACCGGTCCGCACCCTATCATAAAGGTAGGCAAGAAGTATGAAGCAGAAACAACCGCTGAGGTGCGTCAGGACTACCGCGTGCTTAGGAATACGAGGGGGTTCATCACCGAATCCATCAATGATAATGCTACACGATTAGGCACCCGGATACTAGCTTGTAAATTAATACAGAAGTGCCAGCTCACGATGGTTCCTGCGTATGTCATCTAGTTAGCTAGTCAGTGTGCAGAGGGGGTTTGCTACAACTGGGCAAAGCACCTGTGTGATGAATTCATGATGAATTTTCGCAACTCCCAGGTCCTCGGAAAACCTTTCCATTTTTCTTGGCTACTACTTCTGATAGCCCTCATCACTAGTAAAATCCCCAAAGGAGCAGTCATCCCTGAGCTCAAACCTGGTATGTGTGAAGGAGCTTGGTATGCCCATTTGTGGGACTCCAAAGATCCGCAGTGCTCAGAAGACAACCAAGTCTTTTGGGTCCTTTTCCAGAGTAGCTTCGCTAAAGCAATCAACTCGCGATCTCGGCTATTCCCCATCATATATGACAAATACAAGGGGATTTCCAAATTCCAAGCTACGATGAGCCACATTCAAATTTGCAGCCATATGGATAACACCTGGACGACACTTCCCTTTATGGTATCAGATGAAGACGTCGAACAAGTGATTACACAATGGCCATCTGCTTGGAAGCTGGGCTTCGAACACCCCCAACGAATGTTGAAGCACTTGGTAGCACCTCGGGAAAAGCTACGGGCACAACAACAACTGAGAATACTCCACCAACCCAACACCCCCACAGAGCCACTACAAGCACTACGGACGAGCCTCCATATATCATGATAGGAAGTACGAAACAAACAAGCGAGCATGTAATAGGAACACGAAAAAAGCACCAGGCTCAATGCTAGGAAAGAGACGAGATGATCACCTTAACTGAAGGCGATCTTGAACAAATAGCAGACATTGTTACATTGGCCACAGAGGAGAGCTAGGCAGCTCTGGCGAAGCAACAAAATATTGCATTCAATACCATTAAGAATGCGCTTTGCATTCTACAAAGTAAGAAAAATGACGCAAAAAATAGTGTCACTCGAGGCCAGGACCCCTCGCCTTCAAGTGAACCAGCGTTCGTTACGTGGGAAAGGAACCTCTGCCAAGTCCCTAGGGGTGCCCTTATTATGGAAGATCAGGACCCAGCAACACAGATCCCAACAGGAACAAGAGTACAACTGAATCTCACACAACTTTCACACGAAGCAGTATAGGATCTTCATACATTGGTTTATCACAATATCCACCATCGAAATCAACATGTAAGTCAGAAACTTGCCCTAGCCGAGCAGACAATCGCCCAACAGAATATTGCAGTGCTTCTCGCAGCATCCCAACAAGCTGAGCTACAGACGGTTATACACCAGCTCTACATGGAAATAGCAGAGGAACCTTCCCCTGGTGCCACACCCTAGGTAAAGATAGAAGCATTGGCAGCAGCACTGGCAGCTTCCAGAACTGAGCTGCAGACCCTAAAGACACATATGGAGCAGCAAATCAGTAATATTCAAGCCAAGTTACAACCTGAGATGCCTCCGGAAGTTCGCGCCCAGCGCTCTACGTTAGTCACTGTAGCCACCCACACCATTACAGGACAAATTGATGAGGGTACGCAGTTATTGGAGACTATTTTTCAACTCTGGACGAAGATTCAAAATGATCCACTCATGCGACAAATTAATTAGGAGCTCTGCCAAAAAGAGGAAGAGTTTGAACAAATTGGGGCTACCATCTCAACTCTGATACCAGCTCAGTTCCCCACCTGTATACGAACCAACGAATCCCTCCACACTGAGATTGAGGCACTTCGACACAAGAAAGACGTCATTGGCCAAATATTGAAGCTGTGGGCAAGTACTACCCTCAAATTGTCCCAGGACGCAGATGCTGCAGTCAAAAGCCTCAATCAGACACTAGAGAGTGTCACCACTACAATAGAAGGTACAACATCACAAAATTTAGTAGATATTGTGTAGAATGCTGCGGTGCAGAGCCTAGAAATCTTGGCCCCACTGGTTGTAGCTATTGAGGCATTACGCGCACAAGTGGAGGCTCCACCACTGTAGTGACCCGGGACGAGTCACAAGATTGTGTTGGGGGACCGTTGGAGCAACGTCTTCGACACTGATGAAAGCTGGTCCAATTTTGTATTATTTTGATTATATTTAGTCTAGCATAGGGTGATAGGGTGGATCAAAGTCCCAATGAGTTGTAAAGTGGGAAAATAGGTAAAACTAGGAGTTCGGAAACCAAGGTTTGTGGCCCAAGGTAAGCCTAGGCTAAATTGGTATAAATAGTGTTAAGTCCCTATATTAATAGTGTAGCCCCTTAGTATGTTAGTGTAGCCCCCCTTATTGTTATTATTGTACCCTTGTAACCCCAATTTTGTTATTATTGTGCCCTTAAATTATTATTGTTAGGTCGGCTAGGATTACATTGTGGCCCACTAGGATTACATTATGGCCCCATGGACTCCTATATATAGAAAGGAGGTTTTGTAGATTGAATCATCCAAGAATTGTTCATTTATGTAATGTATTGGAGGTTTCCCCCTCGAAGTGGCTCATTTCTAAGGCATTGATATCTCTTTTCTTCTCTTTTTGGAGCTGGTTACACAACATTTGGTATCAGAGCTTTGGATTCCAGGGTTTCGCTGCTCTAAATAGGTCATCGTGGCATTTTCGCTATAACTTTTTTTCTACGAAGTTTCAGAAGCTGAAATTTTTAGGGTGTGAAGCCGAAATCCTAAGGAAGATTTTATAAAAATTTCAGAGCTTGTTTCGCAACATTTTTTGAGATATCATCTGTGGAAGTTAGGTCTTGTTTTAGGCTCCTAAACAGGTCATCGTGGAATTTTCGCTATAACTTTTTTTATACGAAGGTTCAGAATCTGAACTTCATATGGTGCAAAGATAAAATCCTGAGGAAATGCATCAAAACATTTCAGATCCTGGTTCACAATATTTTTGGAAATATGATCTGTGGAAGGTAGTGCTTTTTCAGGCTCCTGAATTTCATCTCAAAGAGTGATCGTGGGAAAATTTCAATAACTCTCTCTCTCTGGGGATCAGATTGGAGTGCCGTAAAAATTGGTCACAATTACATGGACTTTAGTTTCTTGGCTATCAATTTCAGAGACAAAGGACAAAACAGTGACACGTGGCAAGTCGTACAAGTTCACTCTACTGAACCAGTCCAGAATTAGGTTATTGTGGGAGATTGGACACAACTTTGTCTTGGAGAATCCAAATTAGGTCAGACCTATGGCATTAAAAAGAGAATTAAAAGGGCTAATTCAGTGCTGAAATTCAAATATTGAAGTTCTGCAATCATAGAGATAATCCAATTTCAATATCGAGCTCCTCAAAAGCAAGAAAAAGGTGTGTATTGTTTTTTTCCGAATTGCATAAGTCTTGTTTGAAGAATCAAGTTGAATTGATTCCAAGGGCATATTGGAGAATTTTTTTCAGTAATGGGTTCTATTATGCCTCCAAAAAATAATTCCATACCCATTAAGCCCTCAGAAAGCTATACTATGACGCGTGAGGAGGAAGAATTGCAATATGAGATATCAAAATTACGGTACCAAGTGCAACAAATTTCGATCTTACGAAGAGCAACCGAAGATGAAATAGATGGTTTAAAAGAAGAAATGGAGGCTAAGTTGGATGGTTTGAAGGATCAAATAATAGCTAATATGGAATATAAATTAGTGGAAGATCACAACGAGCATCAACAACAAGTTCTCGAACTCTCAAAGGATAACCCAACTTTGGTGCAGAATCTAATGAAACAACAGGAAGATCAACATCATATCGAAAGAATTTATGAAGTAGTCATAGAAACAAGAACTCAACAAGTACGATCAATTTCAGAGTATCTCAGCAAGTGGAAGAACTTTCCTGTAGAATATTTCACATGAGAGGATGAGAATTTTATACAGAAGCATCAAAAAATAATCAAGCATTGAGGACAACACTTGTTGAAGGAGAGGGGCATATTAAGTCCCTATATTAATAGTGTAGACCCTTAGTATGTTAGTGTAGCCCCCCTTATTGTTATTATTGTACCCTTGTAACCCCCATTTTGTTATTATTGTGCCCTTAAATTATTATTGTTAGGTCGGCTAGGATTACATTGTGGCCCGCTAGGATTACATTATGGCCCCATGGACTCCTATATATAGAAAGGAGGTTTTGTAAATTGTATCATCCAAGAATTTTTCATTTATGTAATGTATTGGAGGTTGCCCCCTCGAAGTGGCTCATTTCTAAGGCGTTTATATCTCTTTTCTTCTCTTTTTGGAGCTGGTTACACAACAAATAGTGTCTTTTTGAGTCGATATGTAGAAGATGAATAGAAGTGACTGCTAAGTGCGGATTGTTAGTTCTGGGTTTCGAGTATTTGTGTCAGACTCCTACTAGTTGTGTGCGCAAAGATCCTTTGTCCTACTATGTTCAGATCCTGCTGGCTATGTGTGTAGGTGGAATTTGGGGTTATGTAAGAATCTGATGATAATATATGAGAAGCATTGTTGGCATTTGGTCTCCGATCTATCTCTTATATGAATCTGCGCTTTGTGCTAAATCTGTGATAAGTTACGAATGATCTATGTTATCTGCTGTGTTTATCTATAATATATGCTATCTGGTCTGCTACGCGTATTGTAATTTATATCTTTGCTACTCGAACGCACGTGGATGTTGACCTAAGATTTAGATCTATAATACTGTGTACACTGGTTATTATTTAAGCCTGCGAACTAGCTCTGTTTCATGGATCTGTGGGTTGTTCTTGGCTTGCCTTACCTGCTATCTTTCTTGGTGCGGAAACCTGGTTCTAGCACCCTCCCATACTGCTTAGAGTGAGACTTTGACCTGGGCAAGCAGGCCGCTGCCGAAAGGGCCAGTAGTATAGGAGTTTGTTGGGAAACCTTAACGTGTGAACCTGGCTCAAGACCCCTAAAGCCAACAAGCCTCTCGGCCAGATGTTATGCAAGAAGTTGGAAAAGTAGCAAGATTCCAAGCAGCACCAAAAGAATCACATATTATTGCTGTCAAAATAATTCTTCAATATCGAAAGGGCATAAAAGAATATGGCTTGTGGTATCGCAAGGGTAAAAATCTCATTATTCAAGCCTTTACAGATGCAGATTCGGCAGGAAGCGTTGATGAGCATAAGATTATTAGTGGAGAAGAATTCTATCTAGGTGGTTGTCTCGTATCATGGTTGAGCAAAAAGCAAGCCTCAATCTCGTTATCTACAGCGGAAGTAGAATACATTGCAGTAGCATCATGTTGTACTCAAGTCCTTTGGATGAAACAAACTTTGCAAGATCTTCAAGTACAATTCAGTGAGCCTATTCCCATATTCTGTGACAACACTAGTGCCATTAGCATCTACAAGAATCTTGTCATGCATTCAAAAACAAAACACATTTTGATCAAATATCATTTTGTTAGAGAACAAGTCACTGAAAACAATATCAAACTTGAGTATGTTTCTGAAAAAGAAAAAATTGTTGATATCTTCACTAAACCTTTACCTCGTGAAGGATTTGAATATCTTCATCAGAAGCTTGGGATTCTCCCAAGTTCTCATTATATTATAGGTCTGCAGGATGGTTGTGTGTTAGGGGAAGTGGAAATGTGTACAAGTCTGCAGGATGGTTGTGTTTCAGGGGGAGTTACCTTTGCCATTGATTTAAAAGGGGGAGAGAATGTTGTAGGAAGAGGTGTCATGATTGTAGGGGGAGTACTTGTGTTGCCATCAATGCCAAAGGGGGAGATTGTTGATCAACGGTTGTCATTGATGTCAACCCAAGCAGCACCAGGGGCTAACCCAATATTGCATGGGAATTTTGACCTACCAAATTACTATATTCTGGTTCCATAAAGTTTTTTGTGGTTTCTAATTGTCGAGATGTTTCCGTTGATATATGTCATGCCACGTAATTCTTCATGGTTTGAGAGGTATTCATGTTTGAAGTTTATACCCCCGGTTAGTAGGATAAAACCCCATAGGGTTGTGGCATAGGTTATTGAAAAGTCATAATTAATATTTTTTAAGCTCCTAAAATCCCTTCCACGTTCACTTGTTGAAGCCCCTCTTAACCTAAGGTTTTATATAAATTGTGATCCTCATTTCCTCCTTATGTAAGGGATTTTGCCATCTGAAACAGGTCATCGTGGCATTTGTGCTCTAAAATTTTTTCTACGAATGTTCAGAAACTGAAATTTTTATGAGGCGAATCTGAAATCCTAAGGAATCTACTATGAAAATTTCAGATCAATGTGTGAAATATGTTTAGAGATATGATCTATGCAAGTCAGTGTTTTTGCAGGCTCCTGAAATTCATCTTAAAGAAGTGACCTTGGTAAACCCGTCATAACTCTCTCTCTGAGTATCAGATTGGAATTCCATAAAAAGTGGAAGATAGTGCATAGATTATAGCTTTTTCTCTATCAATTTCAGAGACAAATGAAGAAAGAGTGACACGTGGCACGCCATACAAGTTCGCTCTGCTGAAACAGTCCATAATTAGGGCATTGTGAGATATTGGGTATAACTCTCTCTTGAAGAATCAACCTATGGCAATGGAAAGAAAACTCAAAGGACTACTAAATGACCAAAAA
>JAXQQM020072545.1:0-88296 GCA_034641835.2 Pinus albicaulis | reverse complement strand
TATTACAAAACCCTCCCCCTTGGGGGATGTAATGTTCCTTTTTCGGAAATATAACAAGTCTATTCCAGAGATAGACTGTGGGGGCACTTTTTGGATATGTCACCTTTGAACAAAGGATGAGATCCGAAGGCTACCTGACCCTTCACAGACTCTGTCTATAGATATGTGAAAATTCCTTCCTTGGGAATTGCCCAAAGAATGGCATTGCAACAAATGTATGAACATACAATAGATCAACAACGTTATTTTAATGGCTGTGAGACAAGAAGATATGTATAGCCAATGAATAATTTTATAGCAGTAAAAAGAGTACAATGTCTTGAGGAAACAACCTCTCAAGAAAGGCAATGCAAGCCTCAACAGTACATGTACATGAATATGAAAGAACACTGCTATTTCTGCATAAACCCAGGCTATGAGGATGCAGTCTATGATAGAATAAAGCTGAAAAATGATGTCAATACATGAATATGACAATATATGGCTCAAATACAATAGGGGAGCAAAGCTCTAACCCTTATAAGAAATAATACATCAATCCTCCAAGGGATTGGCTGAAATATAAAAAATGGCAAAAATGCCGGAGTTGCTGAGCAAATGCTGCAACTCAATTTGGAACTCAATAGAGAAGGCTGAAGATGATGAAAAAATTGAAGTAGACCTTCTCCTAAGTGGAAGGTTGATCCTTACACTTGAGATCTCACCCTCCAATCAATTTGCAAACCCTCACTGTAGATACTCCATGAAAATAACACAGTCACTAAGAGGGAATGCACAGTGAGTGGAATAGAACACTATGGCCACGTGCCAAGATTTGAAAATAGCCTCCAAGGCTTCCAAACTGATCCTCCAAAGGCAAGAAAGACTCTCCCTCTGAAAAACAAGCAATGGAAGAGGTGTTGTGGAGTCTCCACTGCAAAACCCTACAACACAGTATTATGTTGCTGCAGCAATAATGTTGTCCCAGAGGAGGATGCTTGGCCTTTAGCCAAGAGATGTGGAGAATGAAGAACCAACCTTCAAGATGCCTCTCAAGAAGGTGAGGAAATCCTAAACAAGAGTTTCCCAGCAATTCTTGCTAAGCAGCAAAGAATGCTCAATGTCTGAATAGACATGAAATCATAAACATATGCATGAATGGCAATGGATCTCCTCCTCTCCATATATAGCAAGTGAAGGCTCTCCATGGGCCCTACTTGGAATTAGGGTTTCCCTTCCTCTAAAAGCTTCCCTCCTACGCTGTCCCATGTAGTGCTTTCCACCTCATATCCCGTGCTGTTTGACTTGGTCAAACCTCTTTACAAATATATCCTTTCACACATGAGGGTGTGAAATCTGGTTCCATGGCTGATCCCTTTCCATACTAGAGGGATTTTATTTATGTTTTTATTTTTATTGGGCCTCCTTACCCAATTATTCATCTCCTAAATGAAAATGGCAAAATTAATGTTCCAATTTTCTCCATGAAAAATTGGGAACATTACAGTCCTCCCCTCTCAAAGATTACTTGTCCTCAAGAAAGTGCAAGAATAGACTGATTTCTTCTCTTCTCCTCTCCCTGTAGCATCCCTGTATGATGATCTCCTCCAAGGAAAGTGATGCTATCTCATCAATCAAATCCCCACAATGCTCCTCCTAAGCATCTAAGTCAGCTATCAAGCCATAATCATGTAAAGGTGAAATGCTCAAGAGGATAGCAAAGTGATGTCGAGAGGTCCCCTTGAAGAATGGGATCTGCAAAAAAATGGGAACTACCTTTCCCATATGGATCCTCCATCTCCAAGCTATGAGCCATGTAAAATTAGTCACCTTCCAGCTAGGCAACTCCTGAAAGCTGTCATCCACCTTTGGCTCCGACAAAGTAGGTGGGATGAAAATTTGCACATGGTAAGTAATGTAGCCTACCCCACGCTATTCATCTCTCCACTTATGATAAGTGTAGAGTGTTGGCTGTCCATGGCCTACAATAAGTTTTCCCTCAAGTGGCAATATGAGGACTAGACCCCCAAAGATCTCTCCCCCAACGCTATAAACCAAGTTGGCCCAAATATACCCATATATGATGAGTTGGAAGTCATCATCATATGGCATCATCTCCATCATATGTCTCACATCATAAAGAAACAAATGTGTAGTCAAGGTAACCATATCATGTCCCATGTTCCCCTTAGAACATGTAGTGAAAAAAGTGTGAGGAATTTCGCCCTCAAGGGACACACCCACATAATGTGTCTCTCTCCTAAGCATGCTCCTCATAAATACAGCTACAATAGAACCATAAGGAGTAAAAATGAGAATCATAATTGCTGCCATATGCAACAAATGAGAAGGAAAATGGTCCCTCAAGTGCAACTAGCACATCTTTACCCTCAACTGCAATAGAGACTGATAAGACAAGTGGTCTCTCAACCACTTGTATGCTGCTCCAATCTCCTCATCAGTATGGAGGAAGTGAAAAATATTAGATGTGCAATGAACATATCCTCCATAACATGTCTCTTCCCCAAGTCCTCCTAGGGAATGGCCATCAATCAGGCTCATGGCCTCATCTAAACCATATGGTCTAGAAAAAAGAATGCTCCTCCTGGGAGCATCATCCTGCGCATGTATGGTTAAGGGAAATATACATACATCCTATAAATGCTAAAGTAAACAAAAAAGAATACCCTTACCATACTCTCTGCTCATACAAATGGAGTGGCTCATAAATGAGTCTCCTCTCATCCTCCAAGAGAATAGATGTGGCTGTGATAACTCTCTCAAAGAGTCATGTCTCTCCTCCATCTCTATGTGATACATGCATCTGCTCATATGCTGACATATATCCTCCTCGAAGCCCATCCAAAAATACCCCTCCATGAAGGTGTGGTATGCTCTCATAGAATAAGTGGGACTGAAAAGGAACTCCTCATGAGCTGCATGTAACAACTTATCCTTGAGCTTGGAAGCTCTAGGAAATAAAATCCTGCCATGATAAAATATGACCCCATCTCTGACTGAATATGCCTCCTCATGCAACTGGCCATCCAAGATCATGAAAGTAAAAAGATCCTTGGAATACTCCACCAACAGCTGGGAGCTCCAATGTGGATCTAATCTCCATAGTGACAGCGCTGATGATCTCTCATGAAAATCACTTGTCATATGGTCATCATCTTCTTTTACACCTCTCATGTAAAATATGCAAGTTGGAAGGTTGCTATCCTTCCCCTGCTGCTTCTGCCACAGCGCAGAGTCTAAAATGGAATTGGGTGATGCTAATGTTGAGAGAATGCTCTCTCTCTCTCCTTGAGTCTACCCCAGACTCCCAGCGCTGTATCAAGCTCTCTCTAGGTTTCCACCCTCCTAAAATCAATGATTGATGCCTCAACATGTGAAGCACCCATCCTCCTCTGCTGATCCAGTGGTCTTCCCAGAAAAATGTCTTTATGAAATGAGACATCATCATCAAGGGATGACTGAATATATGAATGGAGAAAACCCTCCATGCTTCCACTGCACAATCCAATCACCTCCTCGGGTGCATCAAACTCCAAAAATGAATAGGGATGTATACTCCTCATCTCATGATGCTGGGTCTTCTCCCTACTTCCTCCTTGTGTCTCCATGGTTCCACACCTCCTCAACAATGGCACAGGTAAAACATGAGATGTGCCTTGATCTCGATACATGAGATCTTGGGGACTTCCTTGCAAATATGCAAGCATCCCTCTATGTGGAGCAAGAGCTCCTTTTTCCTCTGCATGAGGCATTATATCAACTCCATATCTAATAGCGTTGTTGCTGCCAATCTCTACAACATGAATGGACAACTCTCCAATGAATGGATCCCCTTTTGAAAAAGAGATCTCCATGCTCCTTTGCTCAAAGGTGTGAGATGAAAGTTTCTCCTCCGGCAAAGTATGGTGCAAGTTCTCAGCCTTCCCCATTGTTTTCTGAAATGGCATTGTGTTTTTATGCAAAGGTTTTTTTTGAGTTTTCTGATTTAGCTCCTCCATGTGTTTCTCATGAATCCCTTTATCAAATCTTTCCACTAATGCCTTAGTGAAATTTTCATAAGATGAGATGTTTAAATTTTTCAAAGAAAAGGATTCAAAGATCCACTAGGCATGAGCATTACCTCTCAAATGCAACACTGCAAATTTGATGGCTTCATCCTCCAACATTTGGTGCTGCTGCAAGAAGGTGTCTAAATCCCCAACCCAAGCTTTGGTTGAACATACAGGTGAACCTCCAAAGGTAGATAGATGAAATCTATCCTACTGCTCTTCCCCATTCACCTTCACCTTGAAAAACTCTGAAAAACTGAGATGATCTCTAAATTTCTGAATTTGAGACTCATAATCCTTCAAGAAATCACTAAGGGCTTCCCTCATAGCAACCTCTTCTCTTCTTTCCATCTCTCTTCTGACAATCCTGGGCATGTGACTACACTGTACAAGATGGTGTGTAGCTGAATGCTCACACTCCTCCAATCTAGAGTTTGATTTTGAATCAAACCCTCTAGGAGATTCCCTATACTTTCTCTGGATCTCCTCAAACTCTTCATGGATCATATGTACAGATTTAGGAAGAAGCTTGGTAAGCTTATCCCCTTTTTGTTTTTGTTCTCCAAAAGATGGAGTCTTTCTCCTGCTTATTTCTCTGTCTCCTTGATGAGAATAGGAAGTGCATGGCTCTTCCTCTTCTTTCTGCATATCCTCCTTGGGGAGGCTCTTCTCTGCTCTGAAAATAGATGAGATTAAGCTCATCTTCTTCATCATCTTCTTCTTCTTCTTTCTTGGGCTTGAAGGCCACAGGCTAAGCCAAGAAAGGTGCTTTGATACCACTGTAATGTTCCTTTTTTCGAAATATCACAAGTCTATTCTAGAGATAGAATTATTTTCTAGATATGTCACCTTTGAACAAAGGATGAGATCCGAAGGCTACCTGGCCCTTCACAGACTCTGTCTATAGATATGTGAAAATTCCTTTCTCGGGAATTGCCCAAAGAATGGGGCTGCAACAAATGTATGAACATACAATAGATCAACAACGTTATTTTAATGGCTGTGAGACAAGAAGATATGTATAGCCAATGAATAATGTTATAGAAATAAAAAGAGTACAATGTCTTGAGGAAACAACCTCTCAAGAAAGGCAATGCAAGCCTCAACAATACATGTACATGAATATGAAAGAACACTGTTATTTCTGCATAAACCAAGGCTATGAGGACGCAGTCTATGATAGAATGTTACTGAAAAATGATGTCAGTACATGAATATGAAAATATATGGCTCAAATACAATAGGGGAGCAAATATCTAACCCTTAGAAACAATAATACATCAATCCTCCAAGGGATTGGCTGAAATATACAAAATGGAAAAAATGTCGGAGTTGTTGGGCAGCTGCTGCAACTCAATCTGGAACTCAATATAGAAGGCTAAAGATGATTAAAAAACTGAAGTAGACCTCCTCCAATGTATCTCCTAAGTGGAAGGCTGATCCTTACACTTGAGATCTCACCCTCCAATCAATCTGCAAACCCTCACTGCAGATACTCCATGAAAATAACATAGTCACTAAGAGGGACTACGCAGTGAGTGGAAAAGAACACTATGGCCAAGTGCCAAGATTTGAAAATAATATCCAAGGCTTCCAGGCTTCCAAACTGATCCTCCAAAGGCAAGAAAGACTCTCCCTCTGAAAAACAAGCAATAGAAGAGGTGTTGTGGAGTCTCCACTGCAACACCCTACAACACAGTATTATGTTGTTGCAGCAATAACGCTGTCCTGGAGGAGGATGCTTGGCCTTCAGCCAAGAGATGTGGAGAATGAAGAAACAACCTTCAAGATGCCTCTCAAGAAGGTGAGGAAATCCTAAACAAGAGTTTCCCGACAATTCTTGTTAAGAATCAAAGAATGCTCAATGTCTGAATAGACATGAAATCATAAACATATGCATGAATGGCAATGGCTCTCCTCCTCTCCATATATAGCAAGTGAAGGCTCTCCATGGGCCCTACTTCGAATTAGGGTTTCCCTTCCTCTAGAATCTTCCCTCCTACGTTGTCCCATGTAGTGCTTTCCACCTCATATCTTGCGTTGGTTGACTTGGTCAAACCTCTTTGCAAATATCTCCTTTCACACATGAGGGTGTGAAATCTAGTTCCATGGCTGATCCCTTTCCATACTAGAGGGATTTTATTTATGTTTTTATTGTCATTGGGTCTCCTTACCCAATTATTCATCTCCTAAATGAGAATGGAAAAATTAATGTTCAAATTTTCTCCATGAAAAATTGGGAACATTACAGGGGAACATCATCCTTAGTTTTCAATGACACCTACAACTAGCAAGACCACTGAAAGCAAAAATACTTCCCATGGAGCTTTATAACTTATCTCGCTGAAGTATTTACAATGATTAATATGATGAGAAGTAAACCAACGTGACAACATAACAACCATAAGGACATTACAACCATACCACTTATTAGAGCTTTATAACATAGCTCATGGTGGTATTTACATCCATATACATATATACACATGTACTAAAACATCACACAAAAACATATGCCAAAAAATTCTCTCAACTAGCGAATATAGAAGTATACATAGCCTACATTTGATCTTACATCTCCCATGTAGCTTCATCGGGCCCAAAGTTATTCCACTACACTTTAATCTTCTCGATTTCTCAGTTCTGGAGCATGAGCATATTTCTCTGCAAAATACATTTTGGTTCCGCCTAGAATTCTATTTCTATATCCACCTATAATATAGACCAGTAAATCACATAATCAACATATTTAACATACTTCTTAAGAAATGACACATGGAAAACATCATGGAATTTCACTATCGGAATCAGTGCAAGTCGATAGGCTATTGGTCCAATCCTTTTAAGAATCTTGAAAGGTCCACAATACTGAGGTGTCATCTTGGCACATGATCTAATCCTCAAGGAGATCTTCTTGGGCCTGATGCGCAAGTACACCTATTCCCCAACATGGAACTCCTTAAACATATTTTTTTTATTTGCATAAATTTTCTTCTTGATTACCTGCATTTCTTGTTCCATCTCTGCCAACATGTCCAGTCTTATCAATACCCTATTCACTAGATCACTCCAACTAATGGGAGTATTACAAGTCCGCCCATAGAGTTCATCAAATGGACTCATCCTCAGTGACTCCTGATACCCGTTTTTGTAAGCAAACTCAACCGATAGAAGGTACTCCTCCCATCTCTTATGTTGATGCATCACATACATTCTCAACACATCCTCCAACATCCTTTTGACCCTCCCTGTCTATCCATATATTTGCGTATGATAAGTTGTGTTGAAGGCCAACTCTATGCCCAAACCTACAAATAACTCTTTCTAAAACCTAGAAGTGAACATAGAATTCCTTTTTGACACAATATTATTCAGTACATCATGCAACCTCACCACATATATGATGAATACGTGTGCCACATCACTAGTTGAATATGTAGACTTCACCGAAATGAAGTGCACTACCTTTTTCAACCTATCCACCATGACCATAATAGAATCATGTTTTCTAGATGTCCTCGTCAAACTTATAATGAAATCCATATAAATGGCCTCCCATTTCTGCTATGGAATTATAATAGACTGTAGTAATAAAATCAGATGCTTACACTCTACTTGTACCTATTGATAGTCCAAACATCTAGCTACAAACTTTGCCACTTCCTTACTCATATTCAACCAATAATAAAAACCATTCAGTGTTGTTAATGTCTTCTGATATCTAGGGTGACTTGAATATGGATTAGTGTGAAATTCCCTCAAGATAATATTCTTGAGCTCATTTTTGTTTGACACATATATCATGTCCCTGAACCTAACTAAGTTATCTGCGTGATATGATATTCCACATCCAGATCACCTGTACCCTGTTGTAACATGTGCCTAAGTTCCCTATACCTGTCATCCTGTTGACCTACCTATAAGATCTGATCATGTAAATCTATCCCATAGGAGCTCATAGATATTATATGATTCACTTGTATCCTCTACTAAGAGCATCTACAACCCTATTCTCTTTACCTTTGATGTACCTGATCTCAAAGTAAAACTCACTGATCATGGCCAACCATTTAGATTTTCTGGAATTCATATTCAGTTGGTCGAATAGATACCTCAATCCATTATGATCGCTAATCAATATGAACCTCCTTCCAAGAATATATTGCCTCCACATCTTCAATACATGAATGATCATTACCAAATCAAGATCATGTGTCGGATAATTCTGCTCATGCTCATTCAGTTTTCGTGACTCATAGCATATTACCTGTCCTTCCTGCATGATAAATCCACCAAGCCCTCTCTTGAAAGCATTTTTTCACACTACAAACTCTTTATCTGGAACTGAAATCTTTAGAACTGGAGAATTTTTCAACAACTTCTTCAATTGTTCAAAGTTGGTTGCACATTCCTTTGTCCATTCAAATTTATTACCTTTCTTTTGCAATGATGTAATAGGATAATTAATCTATGAGAAGTTTCTAATGAACCTCCTTTAATAACCTGCTATTCCAATGAATGATATTACCTCATCCATATTCCTGGGAGCTTTTGATTCCATGATAGCCCTTATCTTTTCTAGATCCATGTTATCTAGGAAATCCCTTCTACGAATAGAAGAAATCCCTCTATCCCAATTAGTGGGTCTAGTAACAAATGAGACAAAATAAATAAAAACTCTCCTAGCTTAAATTAGAATGACATGAGAAAGGAAGATGGACTACCTTACTCCTATGCAGTCACTTTTCAATGTTAATACTAATATCCTCACTTCCAAGCTCTCTCCTCGTTATTCCTTTGTGCATGAATACCTACAGGAGAGATAAAAAAAAAATGAATAAAGCATAGTATATTTCATTCTAATGCAAACCATATGATAGATCAAGGAGCATCATACTAAGTGAGTAATCGTTGAAAAGCTTATGGAAAGTAAAACATGCTTTTGTATTATTGATAAATCAAAGAGGAAAGCATAAAACCAATGCCTTGATGTTGGAAGCCTCCTTTTGGATGTGTTTTTAAATCCAAGCCAAATACTTCAAGCACTCTTCCCCTTAGAATTTTGGCAGCATTTAGGCACATTTATGCACTATAAAGGCAACCAAAAATGACCAACCATTTGGGGAAAGCAAGGCATTCATTTATAGGGAGGATGAAGAGGTTAAGGATTCATAAAAGAAGGAGGAAGGTCCACACATTAAGGGGAAAATCCTTAAAGGTAGGATCAAGAAATCAAAATGGGATAACTCGACCCAACCCTCAGCCAACTGATACTAGAATTTTGTTCTCGAGGCTTTTAGTAGACGAAGCTTTTGCTCCATTTTTTGAGAACTTACCTAAAGAGGACCAATGCAGCTTTTTAATTTAATTCCCATGTTGTCAGCATTGTTTATAGGTTATGCACATGGTGACAAGAACTATACCATGGAGGATAGAACCGCACTTGGGTTGAAAATTAGGATTTTCACAAGTTTTCTCCAGAATTTCTTCAGGGATGTTTTGAGTATGTCATTCATGGTGAACAAGTTTTCATAGCTTTTGTCTCTTTGTGACATTTGTGGCATGAGTGACACAAAGGATGACACTTCAGGTATGGAATAGGGAGTGCGAAAAAATATTGTGTAATAGATGCCCCCTAAAGCATGAAAGAAGAACATAAGTGATGGTTGAAGTCCTTTATCAGTCAATGCAAGGAATTGGGAAAACCACCATAAAGAGACCTGCAAATCAAACATAGTACAATATATATGACATATCTAATGAAAATATACCCACAACACATCTCTAAATAGGCATCAAATAATACATGAACCCACAACATGGATGCATCCATCCGACTAAAAAGGATCATAAGTGTGGATCCACAGCATGGGCAGAACCATCTATATAGAAAGGATCATGTGTAAAATCATGAATAATATAAGCAACCTGGATTGATCAGATGGAATCTAGGGTCTTCATCTCTATCTCGTCCTGTTCAAAGTACGAATCTAACCATGTGAATAGATGTGTTGAGGTAAAAAATGGTAGAAACCGCCTGATTACTGGTCGATGAGGTAAACCATTAATAGGCATGAGAGAAACCACCAATAATGATGATGGCCCTCAACATAAGAAAACACAATCCATAAGTGTGAATAAGAGAGTTGAAGTTGAACACTTGCAAAATCATTCGATTGAAGGCCAATGATGTGAACCTGCCGTCGAATGTGAATAACATTGCCATTGAGGCATGCAAGCTCCAAGGTAATAAAAGGGATTTTCTAGATCGACTCCCTAGATAATGAATGGATGTCGACAGGGAGCGATCCATCGAATGAGGTACATAATGTTTCCCACATCATCGATACGAAACACAGGATTTCTCAAGGTAGATAAGATTGATTTCAAGTTTTTTGCAGATAGGGTTAGATAAGTATAAGAGGTTTGACTTTTGCAGATAGGAATTATCTTGAAAATATCAGTGACATGAATCCATATTTTTCCATAATTTGAATCAAAATGGGGTCAGAGGTAATGATGACAATAGGAGGTGATTGAATGAGAGGAAAATGGATTTCCCAAACCCAGGAAGGAAAATGAAGAAGAGAGGATATCCCAAACCTGACACGAAATTCAGATACGTGTCATGACTCTGAAAAGAGCTGAAAGAGGACTCCTCCTGGAGGAAATAGTGTTATAAAAGGTATCAATTGGTTCCAATGATGATGGAAATTCTCAAAAAAATTAAAGGTCAAGAGGTTGTCTAACAAGATCACTCATTGTAGTGGTTCCTCATACATAGGTAAATCAACCAAGTGAGAGCGTATGATCAACCAAGCATATGGTGACGATGGAATGAGAAAACCAAAGCTCATCTGGAATAAGAGGCAGATAAAAGGTAAATCACAAGATGTGTATAGGAATGGTTTCATTTTTTACACAATATTGAAACATGGGAAACTCTGCTTGGGAATGGTTTCATTTTTACACAAGATTGAAATGGAGACAAACTATGCTTGGAATAATTTTTCCCTCCGCTAGCACGACTCAATTATGGGGTACATGCCCCCCAAACTTCATTTCATTCACCTAAGTAGACTAGTGGTTAGTAACAAGCGGATGGAATGAAGGTTCATTTAAGAGATCAAGTGAAAGACCCGAATAGGAATTTACGAGATCTAATCAAAGACTCAAATTGAAGGGGATTTTTTCATTTTTTCACGAGCTTGACATAGTAAAACAACTATGATCATAAGGACCTATTTCATTTTTGAACGAGGTTGAGATAGTAAAAGAACTAACCTCATGAAACACTATTTCATTTTTTAACGAGCTTGACACAAGAAAAGGAACTATGCTCCAACACTTTGTTTCATATTTTAAGGAGCTTGACACAATAAAAGGAACTTTGATCCAACCCCTTGATTCATTTTTTAAGGAGCTTGAAACAAGAAAAGAAACTTTTCTCCAACAACCTTGTTTCATTTTTAATAAGCTTGACACAAGACAAGGAACTATGCTATGAAGACATTGTTTCATTTTTAAAGGAGCTTAACACAAAAAAAGAAAATCTACTCTGAAGATTTTGTTTCATTTTTTAATGAGCTTGACGCAAGGAAAGGAACTATGCTCCGAAAAATTTGATTCATTTTTTAACAAGCTTGAAAAAAGAAAAGGAATTATGCTCCAACACCTTATCAATGCCCATAAGAGGTTATGGTTTCCAAGAGGATCTCATTAGATGGGAGAAAAGCACTCGAGAAATAAGGGTCCAATATCCCCAGTACATGATGTACTATACCACTAACTAGATCCTCAGTAGACACAGACATGGAACAAGTTGCCACATAATTAACTTGTGGCACAAAATATACCACTTGCATGTAAGGACCATTTAGGGGTTATGGTTGACTGGGGGTCAGATTAGGACCAACGAATGAAATATGATCAATGATCATAATTCTTCCTTCATGCGGGAAACACATCACACAGAAGAGAGAAGAGACAAGAGCTCCCATGAAATAAGTATAGTCACACCCAAGGAGTAAGTTAAAATCCAAAGGGCCTTGGACAACCATCACATCGATGTAGATGATCTTTCCTCCCAAAGTAATAGGAAACTTAGGAAGGATACCTAACAATTGACTAGTTCCTCTGTTAAAAGTAAACATATTCTGGGTAATAGGCACAAGCTACGGAGAGCCTAAAGCTTTCCAAGTAGTTGAGGACAAAATACTAACAGATTCGCCTTCATCTATTACCATTCTAGGTATGACAACATTATATGCATGTGTCATGATTTGAAAGGTCACGTAAGAAGGAAGATGATATCCTTCCAGTCGACTCCAGTCAAAAGAAGCAACCATACTACTTGGAGGGGGTGTCGTGGGAACAAGAGAATTCCCCCCTTGTTATGGGAACGGGAGGATCACACCCCTGTACCATGGGAAAAAGAGGATTTCCCTCCAATTCATGGAAATCTAAAGAAACAAAAAGAACCTGAGTGGTATAAGGTTTACTCTCTACAAGAAAGGCCTGATCAACTGGAGGTGGAATCAGGTCAACCATTTCGTTAACCATTGGTAGGTCGATAATGGACTCATGGGATTCACTTTCAAAGAGAGTGGGATTGACCAAATATGACTTATGATCAATCACTTGATCAACTAGTGGAGGATCAGAGGAAAGCTTCTGGTAGCCAGCAGGAAGATGAGGTTGAGAAGCTGTAAGATTTTTCAATACTTTGGATGCTTCATCCATATAAGGACAAAGTTCAATGGGATGATTCCCTTCACATAACTTACAAGGAAATTTGACTTTAACCTTTTTCCCATGGGACTTATTATCACTAGTTGAGGTTTTATTACTAGCATGATCTCCAAAGGTCGATGACAAAGGTTGATGTGAGCCAGTGGACCACAATTCTAATACCTTCAAAATACCAGGACAATCACTAAGAAGGTGGTCACCCTTACATAAATTGCAAGGTAATTTGACTTTGCGGGGCCAATTGGAAGGTTTTTAAACATCATTTGCAATGGTAGAAATGGATTCTTGGTTTCCCCCTTACTTATTTTTCTTCTTCTTCTTCTTCCTCTTCTTATTCTTCTTCTTAATTTCCTGGTTACTAGAATCCATGAACACCGCAGAGGAAAAGGCGATTGAGCGGTGAAGAAGGAAGGGGTCAAATTTAGAGTTAACATGAGGTTGAATCTACTAAGATTGACTTTGTTGAAGCGACTTGAAAGATATTGAACCATGGGGGTAGAAAAGAACCAAACTAGCAACCCAATGGAAAATCTCGGAAGGGAAAACGTTGCCATATAAGGTGCGCCAATATTTACAAAAGAAGGAAAAGGACTAGGATTCCCACCTAAGGGGTTTCCTTGATTGTTAAAATCAAGAAATTTTTCCATTAGGATCAACCTAATATCTACTAAGGATTCGTGCACAGGAAAAATATTATTTTGTGGGAAATTTATTTTAGAAATTAACAAAAAAATAAATCAAGAAAGGGGTAAGCTAGGCAAAAGGGTTTACCAAGCAACTGTGAACCGTAGAATACCTCTTGGCGAACTAATAAGTATGGAAACTAATCTCCCCGAATGTTGTGTTCAATGTATCTTGTTTACAAGGCAGCCGAATCGGTTGCTTATGGATGGATAACAACCTAGTGGGGACTCCAAAAATATACACGACGGTATGTGGGAGTGTAGTCCGTAGTGGTGTTGTCAAATTCGTAGTCATTTGATGAGAGTGTTCCTATATAATTTCATACATAGAGCACCTTTTATATACCTAAAAGTACTAGAGAAAAGTCCTATATACTCCGTATGTGGAATTGGATATCACCCCCAGTGTTATCACAAAAATCGTACCTGATTGGTTGTTGATCAAAAAAATTCAATGTAACTATTTCAAACCAATCTTGTGACTAAGGCTTAGCCTCCTCATCCTGAGAGGGCTCTCTCAAGGGTTAATGATATGGGATATATATAGATGGCTAACTCTATTATTTGTGTTTTGGTTCAGGTTGAGAAGATGAATGCTTGCTACCATTGGGCTATGGAGTCAGTGATAGGGCTCTCAATAACAAAGGCTTTCCTTGTGGAAGCTGAGGCTTGTATACACTTCAATGAAAGGGTAACACATTCAGGAAAATTCCAATAACTTGAAGTTCAAAGGAAGTCAAAGCATGTAATACATGAATTCTGAGTAATGAGACATCAAGGCTATGGAAGAGAAACATTTCAAAGATAGGACATAAAACTCATTGAAAATACACTAAGAATCTCAGGTGAAGAAAAGTTGTATGTTATTGTATATATCAGTCAATCCAAAGCTTTACAAAGTGGTATTCTTAGATAAAATTTTCCAACCTATAGGTTGAAACCAAAATCAACATGTATACATTGGGCTTATGGAGTCAAATTAATCTCAAAAAATCAGTGAATCTAATTGACATGGAAGTTGAGGCATATCGGGGTTTTTAGTCATGAGACACACACTTGAAACATGTAAAAAACACAGTCAGTCCATTTATAAAGGAATTCAGAGCATCTAAAGATGAGTTATGAGTAATATAGATGAACACCACTACAAATAAGATATATAATAAACATTGATAGGACAGGAAAACACTTAAAAAACCCCTTCTAAATCTCAAGTTGGTCAAGTAGAAACTCTCTGCATTAGCTGAAACAGTCTTTTTACAATATGCACCAGTTTTGCCAAAAAGTCTCCAACCCTTTGCTAATTCAAACTCTTGGCCTTTAATAGATCATTTACATCACAAAATAAGCTTCTCCATAGCTAGACACATCGAATTCCTATCTTTGACACCTATCCTAACCATAAAACATGGTATTATTACAAAAACAACTGTAAACCTAATACAAAGTCCTATTACAAATAGAATTAGAAATCTTTTAAATCTATTCAAAATAACTTTATCTAAACTTAATTACATCATTTTCCACCAATATTTCCATAAAATAAAATCTTGATGATGAGCTCCAACCTGTTATGACCATAATGCTGATGATGTTGATCTCCTGCAAACTAGGAAACTGCTCCTCTATTTTTTAGGCTTAGGATTATTTTAGTTTCTTGAGACACTCTGACCACTATTAACCCATAAATTTGAGGCTATTTGCTGTCAGGAAAATGAATATAATATTTCCAAAATCATCCCCTCATTCCAGTTGTATAAAATCAACTTCAAACTTCTCAAAATAGTGAAAATAGACCTGCGCTACGAAAGCAACACAATTTCGTAGCGCAGTCTTTTTAACCTTTATCTTCAAAAATTTGGCTTCTTCTTTTCAGGTTTATCTTCATTATTACTTAGAACAGCTTCCCTAGTAATTTCAGGTCTTCATACACATATTTTCCCTTCCAAAATTTAAGAGAGAGAGTGAAAAAGCATGCTACAACAGTTTTGCAGCGCTTTTCACTGATTTTGCACTGTGTGCGCTACGAAACTGCTGAGTGAGTAGTTTTTGGCCATATTTATTCAAAATTTAAAACCAAATGTACCAAGACTTCAAAATACCACTGGTTTCATAAAAAAAAACAGTCATATGAACTGAAAACACAGTCATTTCAACCTTTATAACTTCTTGCATATTTCTCCTGTTTTTATCTGAAAAATAGGTCTTGAGACAGAGATTATATCTCTTATTACGTGATGTATTTTGAGAAACTGAAGGAGGTTGTTTTAGGCCATGATTTATTTAATAACAACCTCTCTTTTTTTTTTGAAACACATCTCCGGCTATCCAGAAACCGCCTTTGAAAAACATGTGTAAAATAGGAAAAATATGTTTCTGAAAAATAGGGCTTCAATGAAATCCTTTTATCTCCCAACTGATAACACCAGTATGCAAATTGAGAGAGGTTTTTGTAGCGAGGGGTGTGATTAAAAAAGACCTCTTTCATAATTCCAAAATACTTTTGAATTTGGCCAGAAACTGAACTTGACATTGACTGCTAAACAGTCATGTACGAGACATTTTGTAACAACAGTTTCATAGCGCATTTTAATGTATCACTTTCTCTCACATAATAATTAATTTGAGGAAACTGAGAGAGGTTTTTGTAGTTAGGTCTATTAGGAAGAAAAAAATCTTTCAGTTTTCCTAAATTCGTTTTTCAGTTGCTCAGAAACCTCCTTGGCAGTTGACTACTCAAAACCAAAAAACAGAGTTTTTGTTTGATCACTTTCGCGGTTTGCGCTATGAAAGTAGCAGCGCTTTCATAGCGCATTTCCTCTTTTTTGAACTAGAGGCACTACGAAATGGTGGATTCCTGTATAATTGCATAAATTTAGCCCGAAAGTTAATGGAATGACCCCTAAATGAAAAATATGTATCTTTGATCATGGAATGGACCTTGAAGGACTTTATTTGAACTTAAATGATGACCTTTAAACTTATAAAAACTATGACGTACCCTTAACCAAAATAAAAATGACTTTCAGACCTATTTAAGACCATGATAAAAAAATTTTTTTGACATACAATGTTTTGAAATTTCTTTGGGTGATAACAATGGCTACACTTGGGATAGTGTGCCCCTGTGGTAGACTAAGAACCAGTAGTTCTAGTGCTGCTGTCCATTTTTCTTGACCAAAACATAAAAACTTTTAAATTGCTGAGCTTTCTCCTCAAGCTCTAATGGCCTTCACCTTGGGCTCAAGCTTGATGATCACTGTAGAAGAACCAAATCTATACCTACTGAAAATATGCTCAGTCAACTTTGAGCTTATTCACACACTCCTACCTACCCTATCAGCTGCAATCTCCATTTGTAACTCAAGGAACATGAAACTTCCAATGAAGCCAGTCATTGATCTGATCTGACACTTGAATCTTTTGACTGTGCTTGAACCAAAAGTAAACATGATACTGAAATGACCAAGGCAACATGAGATGTAACTGATCTTCAAAATGAAAATATAACTGGAAATATGGTCTGTAGAACTCTTCCATGTATTCAACTATAGGATCAAAGAATACATGATATGTTTGATGCTTCTCATGACATTATGAAACTTTGGAAAACTCATCCATGCTTTGAAAAACCACATAAGGCTTCAGTTGTGTGCTTTCAAACTGCTTTTCAAACTGATTTACAAAAACTGTGTATTATTCCTCAATCTCTAAGAAGAAAGGTAGCAACACCCCCTCTTTGTGTTCCGACATTAAAATCATTTGAAAAGACTGATCTTGATCATGAATACTATGAGATTGAATTTTATATTTTGAAACTTGAATGTCCTTTTCAATGTTCTCTGCAACTTCATCCACAAACTAAATCTTATCTCCTGACTTGTACTCAAATAATTTCAGATTAGAAGACAAGGATAAAGAAAAATTTTCACCCACTTCTTCATTAATGTAATCATCATTTGATATAGAATGATATAAGAAATGCCATGAAGAATCAAATTCTTCCTGTACCTTATGATTGTAGCAAGCATTTTCCAATATTTCCTCTTGCTGTTTGAAATGATTCTCATACTCCCGATGATCAAAAGACTGACCAGTCTGCTGCAAATTTTCATCAGACTCAGAAGATGTATCATAATTTTCATAAATAAACTCTTGTTGGGTTTCATTTTCATCCAAGGAAGAGGCTATCCTTTCTTCTTTCTGATGAAAGGGATTGTCATGAAGAGCTTCTAAAATTTCCTCATACATGGAAATCAATAAGAGAATATAATGAACCATTTGGAAAGTTTTCATACCAAGACCGTGATTTTCCTTCCAAAGTGGCCATAAACATATTCATGAGACAATCCTCAGGGAACTAAACCTTAAGACTGTGTACATGCATATGGAATCTAACCAAATGAAGAGAAACATTGTCTTTCTTTTCATCTTTGAATATAGGAATATCAGTTAACCATTCAACCTTTGGCATAGGATTTGGAAGACTAGGGATATGAGATCGATTCATAGGGCCATACATGGCATTTATTCTTGCAATGGAACTCATTCTGAAACTTCATCAAGCTACTGATCTTCAAGCAGTGGAGTCACTTTCCAATTGATTATTTGATCTGTGGAGTCATCAAGGTACATTAGGGGAATTTTGAGGTCTAAAATTGGCCTCCTTAGGAAATTATAAAGTAATAGTGGAAATCATAAAATAAGATTTGATGAAATCATCAAATTTTAGAGGGAAAAAAGAAAAAATATTTTTTCAACTTATCTCTCGAAGTTTTTACTCAAATTTCGATCAGGAGTACTTGTTGGATGAAAAATTTAATTCCTCATCCAAGGAGTACCCATGTTGCATACTTTTGATGGATCCTGCTACACGAAAAATGAGAAATACATGAAAAACATGATTGCAATCACGTTTTTTCATGTATTTCTCATTTTTCGCACAATAGTGTCCATAGAAAGTATGTACCATGGGTACTCCTTGGATGAGGAATTAAATTTCACATCCAACGAGTACTCCCGCTCAAAATTTGAGTAGAAACTTTGGGAGATAAGTTGAAAATACGAGTTGAAAAAGTAGTTTTATTATTTTATTATTTTTTAATCTTTTTACCCATTTTCTTAAAAAATGGTGAATCATCCCCCATGGTTGACATCATCATGTTGAATCCTATTGGTTCTTTTAAATTTTATTTTGGTTGTACATTTTTCTTAGGAGCCCCATTTTAAACCTCAAAATTCCCCTAATGGATGTAGCCTCGAAAAGCTTCCTGAGCTCCTACTACCTTCAGAAGTTCAGCTTCAAAATCTCGAGAAAGTATAATCTTCAGACTCCCGGAAGACGCACCAAAATGTTATCACAAAAATCGTACTTGATTAGTTGTTGATCATACAAATTCAATGTAACTATTTCAAACCAATCTTGTGACTGAGGCTTAGCCTCCTAAGACTGAGAGGGCTCTCTCAAGGGTTAATGATATGGGATATAGATAGATGGCTAAATCTATTATTTGTGTTTTGGTTCAGGTTGAGAAGATGAATGCTTGCTACCAGTGGGCTATGGAGTCAGTGATAGGGCTCTAAATAACAAAGGCTTTCCTTTTGGAAGCTGAGGCTTGTATATACTTCAATGAAAGGGTAACACATTCAGGAAAATCCCAATAACTTGAAGTTCAAAGGAATTCAGAGCATGTAATACATGAATTCTAATTAATAGGACATCAAGGCTATGGAAGAGAAACATTTCAAAGATAGGACATAAAATTCATTGAAAATGCACTAAGAATCTCAGGTGAAGAAAAGTTGTATGTTACTGTATATATCAGTCAATCCAAAGATTTTCAAATTAGTCTGCTTAGATAACATTTTCCAACCTATAGGTTGAAACCAACATCAACATGTATACATTAGGCTTATGGAGTCAAAGTAATTTCAGAAAATCAGTGAATCTAATTGACATGGAAGTTGAGACATATCAGGGTTTTTAGTCATGAAACACACACTTGAAACATGTAAAAAACACTGTCAATCCATTTATAAAGGAAGTTAGAGCATCTAAATATGAGTTCTAGGTAATATATATGAACACCAATACAAATAAGATATATAAGAAACACTGATAGGACAGGAAAACACTAAAAAAACCCCTTCTGAATCTCAAGTTCGTCAAGTAGAAACTCTCTGCATTAGCTGAAACCGTCTTTTTACAATATGCACCAGTTTTGCCAAAAATTCTCCAACCCTTTGCTAATTCGACCTCTTGGCATTTAATAAATAATTTACATCATAAAATAAGATTCTCCACAGCTATACGCATCGAATTCCTATCTTTGACACCTATCCTAACCATAAAACATGGTATTTATTACAAAAACAACTATAAACCTAATACAAAGTCTTATTACAAATAGAATTAGAAATATTTTAAATCTATTAGAAACAAATTTATCTAAACTTAATTACATAATTTTCCACCTATATTTCCATAAATTCGAATCCTGATGATGAGCTCCAACCTGTTATGACCATAATGCTGATGATGTTGATCTCCTGCAAACTAGGAAACTGCTCCTCTATTTTTTAGGCTTAGGATTCTTTTAGTTTCTTGAGACACTTTGACCACTATTAACCCATAAATTTGATGCTATTTTCTGTCAAGAACATGAATATAATATTTCCAAAATCATCCCCTCATTCCAGCTGTGTAAAATCAACTTCGAACTTCTCAAAATAGTGAAAACAGACCCACACTACGAAAGCAACACAGTTTCGTAGCGCTTTTCGTAGCACAGTCCTTTTAACCTTTTATCTTCAAAATTTTGGCTTCTTATTTTCAGATTTATCTTCATTATCACTTAGCACAGTTTCCCTGGAAATTTCAGGTCTTCATACACATATTTTCTCTTCCAAAATTTAAGAGAGAGTGAAAAAGCATGCTACAGCAGTTTCGTAGCGCTTTTCATTGATTTTGCACTGTGTGCACTACGAAACTGCTGAGTGAGCATTTTTTGGCCAGATTTCTTCAAAATTTAAAACCAAATGTGCCGAGACTTAAAAATACCACTGGTTTTATAAAAAAAAATAGTCATATGAATTGAAAACACAGTCATTTCAGCCTTTATAACTTCTTAACTTCTTGCAGATTTCTCCTATTTTTATCTGAAAAATAGGTCTTGAGACAGAGCTTATATCTCTTACTCCATGATGTATTTTGAGAAAATGAAGGAGGTTTTTGTAGGACTTTATGTATTAAATAAAAAAATCATTTCGTGTTTTGAAAAGCATCTCCTGCTGTCCAGAAATGGCCTTTGAAAAACATGTGTAAAACAGGAAAACTTTGTTTCTAAAAATAGGGATTCAATGAAATCATTTTATCACCCAACTAATAAAACCTGTGAAAAAATTGAGAGAGATTTTTGTAGTTTTGGGTGTGATGAAAACAAACCTCTTTTATAATTCAAAAATACTTTTGAATTTGGCCAGAAACTGAACTTGAAGTTGACTGCTAAACAGTCATGTACATGACATTTTGTAATAGTAGTTTCATAATGCATTTTAATTTATCAATTTCGATGACCTCCTAATGAATTTGAGGAAACTGAGAGAGGTTTTTTTATTTAGGACTGTTAGGAAGAAAAACCTCTTTCAATTTTCCTAAATTCTTTTTCAGTTGCTCAGAAAACGCCTTGGAAGTTGACTACTTAAAACTAGAAAACCGAGTTTTTGTTTCATCACTTTCATAGTTTGCGCTACGAAAGTAGCAATGCTTTCATAGCGCATTTCCTCATTTTTGAACTAACGAAACTACGAAACGGTGGATTCCTGGCTAATTGCAGAAATTTAGCTCAAAACTTAATGGAATGACCCCTAAATGAAAAATCTAATTCTTTGATCATGGAATGGACCTTGAAGGACTTTATTTGAACTTAAATGATGACCTTTAAACTTATAAAAACTATGACCTACCCTTAACCAAACTAAAAATTAATTTCAGACTTGTTTAAGACCATGATAAAAAACAATGTTGACATACAATGTTTTGAATTTTTTTGGGTGATAACACCCGGGATGCAATGTAGGAAGTTAACGACAGCTCCTACGTTTTACGACAATGAAGCACGTCTCTAGCCTAGACCTCTAAATGTTTGCATTAATTCCAAATGATCCTTAGCTTAATTGAGGTAAATTTTAAGTTGATCTTGAATTAAGTTTCAATTTGGGGCTCAAAGCGATGTCACTTGAACGCCTATGATGTAGCTAAATGAGAAAAGTGCGCTTTTCATTTGATGAAAGCTAAAATAATAAGGAAAGAGATTTCAAACAATGATGCATCAAAAAAACAATGTAGCAAGCGAAATTCCCTTAACTATTTTTTCACTTTTCACTTTTCCAAATGAAATTCGAAAAAGAAAAAAGATGATTTTCACTTTCACTATCCCCAAATGCAGCATTTCATAAGTAAAAATATTTTCACTTTTACTAAGATGCACTTATAAGAAATTTCACTTATTTTTGTTTTGACTGATCTAATGCACTTTAAATGTGCTTATTTAGTTTTCAATTACCGAAAAATGTGATCTATTTTCAATAATGAATTCCAAAAAATAACTTTTCTATGCAAGTAATCTATTGCACTTAAAGAAAAGTAAATTTTTGAAATGAAAAATAACTAAATGCAAAAGTCAATTTCTTATGAATGAAAAAGAACTACCATTTTTCTATTAAGCGGCAAACAAAACTTTCAATTGACTCAAAACATGAAAGACTCAATCAAAGATACCAATTTACCACTTCAAGCACAGGGTAAATTTTTTCATTCCACCAAGAAACTGAAAGAAATCAATAAAAAATTGATGCAAAGAAAGCAGAGAAAAGGCCTTAAGGATCAAAGAACACTAGATTTTTCAGCAGAGACCCTAGAAACCTCCACATTTAAGACTAGTGCATACTTCCAATTAGCAAGAGAGGTTTGCAACGTGATTGTTTTAAATAAAATAAGTGTTAGCAACGCGACTGGAACTGATAAAAAATGTGTTGATGGAGGTAAATATGAGAAAAAAAAAAACCGCAAGAAGAAGCTCTAGATCTAATACCCTAGAGACCTTTAAAGCAGAGTACATACCGAAAATCAATCCAAACAAGGGGTTGTTCAATGTTTGGCCAAACTAAACAAGAGGGAAAAATACAAAATGAGGACTAAAAATTCTATAGACACCCCAGTGGAGTCGCCATTTTTTTTATCTAGGAAATCCCTTCTATGGATATAAGCGATCCAATGATTGGGTCTAGTAACAAACGAGACAAAATCAAGAAAAATTATCATAGCTTAAATCAAAATGACATGAGAAAGGAAGATGGCCTACCTCACTCCTATGCAGTTGATTTTTTATGTTAATCTTGATCTCTTCACTTCCAAGCTCGCTCCTCGCTATTCCTTTTGCACGAAAACCTGCAAGATAGATCAAACAACAACAAACGAAGAAAGCATAGTATATTTCATTATAATGTAGACCATATCACATATCAAGTAGCATCATACTAAGCGAGTAATCATTGACAAGCTTATGGAAAGTAGAACATGTTTTATTATTATTGATAAATCAAAGAGGGAAGCATACAACTGATGACTTGATGTTGGAAACCTCCTTCAGGACGGGTTTTTAAATCCAATCCAAAGACTTCAGGCGCTCCTTTTCCTTATGATTTTGGAAACATTTAGGTACATTCCAGGACTAGAAAGGTAACCAGCAATGACAACCATTTGGGGAAAGCATGGAATTCATTTATGGGAAGGCTGAAGAGGTTAAGGGTCCATTAAATAAGGAGGAAGTTCCACATATTAAGGGGAAAACCATTAAAGGTAGAATCAAGAAATCAAAATGGGAGAACTCGACCCAATTCGCAGCTAATTAATACCAGAATTTCTTTCTTGAGGCTTCTAGTAGATGAAGCTTCTGCTCCATTTTTGGAGAACCTGTCTGAAGAGGACTAGCGCGGATTTTTAATTTAATTCTCGTGTTTTCAACATTGTTTATAGGTTATGCACAGGGTGAAAAGAACTATACCATGGAGGAGAGAACCACACTGAGGTTTCAAATTAGGGTTTTCACAATTTTTCTCCTTAATTTCTTTAATACATTGATTTTCCATCTCTTTAGGGATGTTTTGAGCATGTCATTCATGGTGAACATGTTTTCACGGGATTTGTCACTTTGTGAAATTTGTGGCATGAGTGACACAAAGGAAGAAACTTCAGTTATGGAATAGGAGTGTGAAAAAATATTGTGTAACAATCCACTGCTATGCCTTCCTTGGAAACCACATGTCCCAAGTAATGTACCTTTGTCTGAAAGAAATTGCATTTACTGAGCTTAGCATACAATTGATGCTCTCTCAACAATCTCAATGATGTTGCTAAATGTCCGACATGATCTTCCTCATTCTTACAATATATCAAATATATCATCAATGGTTACAATAAAAAACTTATCCAGATAAGGACGTAATACACTATTCATCAAGCACATAAAAGCAGTTGGATCATTAGTCAAACCGAAAGGAACTACAACAAACTCATAATTCCCATACCTGGTCCTAAAAGTTGTTATGTAAATATCCTCTTCTTTTATGCATACATTATGGTAACTTGATCTCAGATCAATCTTTGAGAACATTGTTGCACCCTTCAACTGGTCAAACAAGTCATCAATCCTCGGAAACAGATACCTATTCTTGATTGTCACCTTGTTCAACTATCTGTAATCAAAGCATAGCCTGAAAGTACCATCCTTTTTCTTCACAAACAACACTAGTGCACCCCACGGTGACACACTTGGCATAATGTACCCCTTTTCAAGAATTTCCTTCAACTAAAAATTGAGCTCTACTAATTCTGGAGTGATCGTCTTGTATGATGCATTTGATTCTGATGCTGCCTCTGGTACCAACTCAATAGAAAATTCCACTTCTCTATGAGGTGACAACTCTAAAATATCTATCTGGAACACATCTTGAAACTGTTGTAGAACTGGGTACCTTCTCAAAGCATCCAGATCCTCAACTTCCTCACCTTTGTCGCTAAAAATATGCACTGTTAATAACACACACCCCTTCGTGCAACTACACATTTCCTACATAGTTGTCACCATCCTAACTGATGTTTCCTTATTCTTACCCTGTAGTATTCTTTGTTCCCCATTGTCATACAAGCATTTAATGGCCATGTAATAACAATCCACCTTGGTCTTATGAAGATACAACCAGTCCATACCCAACATATTGTATAACCCCAACAATAATACATTCAAATGTGTTGATGTAGGAATACCATTCAATTCAAATGCACAAGGTCTTGCCGAATGATGAACTTTGTTTTTTGCACCTGTAGCCAGCTGCAATAACCAAGATTTTGTATTCACTTCTTTATTCAAATCACACGTATCCACCAGGCCAGGATTCACATAACTATAATTAGATCCAGGGTCAATCAAAATAGAAACAACTTGATTAAATATCTTACCATTAATCTCAATAATATACGCCTAGTGATCTGACTGCTTGCTATCCAATGTTGCGTAAATCTGAGGAATACTATTTCCAATAACCCCCACTATCGGTGCTTCTTGAGCACTGTAAATATGAGGTATACCACCCTAATTTTGTGGAAAATTTCACCTGCGATGATATTTTCCACAAGTACAACATTGTAAAGGATTCAAACATGCACCCTTGTTTTTCTCCTCAAACCAAAATTCTTCTCCTCTATCAGATGCATTGAACTTCTTAGGCGACACTCCATTCTCTTTTTTACCTGTGTCCTGAGGCCTTGTTCGCTTCTTATCCCATTTTCATTTATCTTTTGCATTACCTTTCCAATCCCGCTTAGTCTCATATCCGCACTTGGATTTCTCATAACAATACTTTATCTTTCTGATGGATTCCTCCAATGATATAAGCTCGTCGAACTCAATCTTGTCTTTGAATTCTACCCACAACCCATAAATGAATCTCTGAATCATTACTTTCTCCTCCTTCAGATAAGGCACATACCTCAATAGCTCTAAGAATATTCAAGTGTACTCCTCATCAATTATAGATCCCATCTTTAGCTCGTAGAATTCATTCGCCATGTTGTCATAGTTTCTCACTGATAGGTACTTCTTCCTAAGTAGTCTCTCAAACTCACTCCAAGTCAACTCCTCTTCCAAAATACCTTTGACATTCTTATAGGTTTTTACCTTGTACAAAAATTACCTACAAATGAATTCTTAAAACAAAAAAATAAACAATAGCAACAACATAAAATAAATATACGGAGAGATTTTCCTCTGGATCCAAAAACTGGGACTACTAGATTGATTTTTCATTATATTACTTTCAATATTACAATACATATATATGAAAGTGTCTTCTTCAGATGTCAATCCTGCTTTGAGATAGGCCATATAGCCAAAAATTGCCCAAAAGTCTCCCAGAAAAATTCGGCTAGAAAGAATCACCATAGATCTACATGGTGGGAAGGAGCACAAAAGGAACATTACACTGTCATCAAGGAAGAATACTTTGAATTGCAAGAAATCAAGAAAGAAAGAAACAACCCTCAAGACAAGCAGGGGGAAAGCCCCGCCCAACAAAAAAAAAATGAACTTGAAAACCCCTCAAGCATCAACAATTATGAGGATTCAAATACCGCGCAAAAGAAATATTCATTTAGCAGCAAAGCAGATCTCCCAGATCCCGAAGATAAGGCACCAGTGTCCCAAGAATTAGAATAGATGAAGGAGGTGCAAGATAAAGGAAGTTGGAAGACCGTAGAGAAGAAAAAGAAAGCTACAACACCAATCTCGCCAAGAAATATGCGAAGCCAGACAATAAAGAACTAAGAAAAGTATAGGTCCAATAGACCAAAGTTTGGTCTCAGTGGACGTTAACCATCATCATCATCATCATCATACATGCCGAAGAATTCATAAACCATAATCCACTAACCCTATATTATAACATAATCTTAGTTCCCTTGACCAGACCTACAAAATACCATGGGAAGAAAACCATCATGCCCAAAACCATGTGCAAAAACCATGCACAAAACCATGGGTAGGTTTTGCCACCATCTTTGGGTCCACCCCCCATCCTTGGGTCTACCCAAATATTATTGGGTCCGCATAACAAAAAATCTCGAGGAACTGCCCTGGACCTCGTCCAAGGGGCTACCACCCCCCTACGAACCCCCCGATAGGGGAGATGTCACCCCTCATGTGACCTTCCCACTACGCCCGATGAAATGTATAGTGTGTGTGGCTAGTCGTGTAAAGAATATCACACACGTCCAACATTATCCCATTTGTTGTTTTCTTTCCACACAGGAGGTCACAGGAGAGATTATTCATTGGTCAAACCCTACAATACCCATTGTTTCTCTACACGAAAAAAAATTCTCAGTGCTCACAGGCTGCAATACCAGCAACGCATTTTTTTCCTCAACCATCATTAGGGGAATTTTTCGGTCGAAAATGGGCCTCCTAAGGAAATTATAAAATAAGAGTGGAAATAATAAAATAATATTAGATTACATCACCAATTTTTAGAGGAAAAAAAGAAAAAAAGAAATTTTCAACTCATTTTCAACTTATCTCCCTATGGGTTTACTCAAATTTTGAGTGGGAACACTCGCTGGATGCTTAATTTTATTCCTCATCAAAAGGAATACCCATTTTGCATACTTTCGATGGATCCTGCTACACGAAAAATAATAAACACATGAAAAACTTGATTGCAATCACGTTTTTTCATGTATTTCTCATTTTCCATGCAGTAGGGTCCATCGAAAGTATGCAACATGGGTACTCCTTGGATGAGAAATTAAATTTTGCATCCAATGAGTACTCCAACTCTAAATTTGAGTAAAACCTTCAGGAGATAAGTTGAAAATACAAGTTGAAAAAATATTTTTATTATTTTATTATTTTTTAATCTTTTCACTTTTTACCCCAAAAATGGTGAATCATCCCCATGGTTGAAATCATCATCTTGAATCCTATTGGTTATTATAAATTTTATTTTGTTTGTACATTTTTCTTATGAGGCCCATTTTAGACCTCAAAAGTTCTCTAATGATTCCTCACAAAGTGATACTGGACATCAATATGATTTTTCTTTGAATTATAAGAAGGGTTTTTTTCCAATAATATTTCACTTTGGTTGTCAAATTATATTCTTATAGCTCGATATACCAACCCCATACTTGAACACAATATCTGCAACCAAACTACTTCCTTTCTTGTATGAGCGACTTCCATGTATTTATCCTATGTAGTTGAAAAAGCCACCAAAGACTATCTTTTTCTCATCCAACTGACTGCTCCAAATATTTTAAACACATACCCACTTGTAGATATTCTTTGATCTAGATCTCCAGCCTAGTTTGCATCAAAAAATCCACAAATTTCCAAAACTTTGTCCAATCATGGTCTTCCTTGGTAGCACAAACCATAATCACCAGTCCCACACAAATACCTGAAAACCTGCTTCACTATTGTCCAATGCTCCTTCCGTGGTTTTGACATAATATTTATCAATACTCCCACTACATGTGCAATGATTTTTTTGGTGCAAACCATTTCATACATCAGGATAACAACTACACTCACATACGGAACACGAGACATGTCCTATTCATCTTCTTGTGACTTGGGACACTATTCAACATATAACTTCACACCTATAGGAATAAGAACCTTCACTTGTTTACTATCCTCCATATTAAACATCTGCAATATTGTCTCAACATAATTCCTCTCATTTAAATAGAGCTTCCTCTTTTCCTGAACTCATTTAATTTCCATGCCCAAAATATACTTTACAACACCAAGATCCTTCATGTCGAATTTGGAGAACAATTGGGTCTTCAAATACTGGATAGTTTCTTTGTCACTTCCAATTAGAAACATATCATCCACTTACAAGACCAAATAAATAACATGGTCACCAATTAATTTAAAGTACACACAATGATCTGCTTTGCTTCTGGTGAATCCAAGTCCCTGTATATATGTATCAAATTTATGATACCACATCCTTGGTGATTGTTTTAACCCATATAGATACTTTTTTAACCTGCATACCAGTTCTTTATTACCCTTCACTAAAAAACATTCAGGTTGCTTCATGTAGATCTCTTCTTCCAAATCCCTGTGAATAAATGTTGTATTCACATCCATTTATTCTACCTCAAAATAAAAAGCAACATCAATAGATACAATTAATCTAATCAAAGATAACTTGGCAATAGAAGAAAAAATATCACCAAAATAAATTCTTGACACCTGGGAATAAATGTTTTCTACTAACCGAGCTTTGCATTTCTCCACCTTGACTTCTTATTCATCTTCTTCTTAAACACCAATTTCCTTCCAATAGGTTTCCTTATAGCCGACAACTCCACCAGATCCCAAGCCTTATTTTTTCCCAAAGATTCCATTTCATCAACCATGGTCTATTTCAAGAGTTTTATATTGTCTGAATCCACTGCCTCCCTGAAAGTTCTGGGATCATCATCAATAATAGGTAAAGAAAATTTTGAACAGAAAGAAAATGGACTATACCTCTTTGACTTCCTTCTTTATCGAACTAATCTTCTCAGAACTAGAGCATATGGCTCTTTCTCTTTTGATTCATGTTTTGTTGTAGAGTCTGATTCTTCCTCCTTTATTTAAAAATATATCTTCTTAGGTTCCTTTGGTAGGACTTCATGTTTAATAACATATTTCACCTCTCTAAACACAACATCTCATTTGTAAAAAACCTTCTTTGTTTCTTGGTTCCAAATCTTATAACCTTTTAAACCATCCTTATACCCAATAAACATGCACCTTTAAGATTTACTATCCAACTTGGTTCTTTTCTCCTTTGGAACATGGACATATGTATCACAGATAAATACCCTAATATGTGAAAGAGAGGGTTTATTACTAGTCCATACCTTTGTTGATTCTTATCCTCCAACACTAATGAAGGTGATTTGTTAACCAGGTAACATGCAGTATCCACTAACTTTACCTAGAACTCTTGCCCTAATATAACACCACTGAGCATGCTTCTTGCCTTTTCCATAAATGTCTATTCATTCTTTCTGTAACTTCAGTGTATGGAGTATTCTTCTATTGTGTTATACCAAAATTGTTGCAGAACTCTTCAAATTCCTTCTTCAAAAACTCTCCACCATTATCTATCCTCAACACCTTAATATTTTTCTCTGTCTGATTTTCCACCACAGCCTTAACTTATTTAAACCTATCAAAGACTTCATATTTATTCCCGAGGAAACATATCCATGTATTCCTCGACAAGTCATCAATAAATGAGACATAGTACACAGAATTACCCAGTGATGGAACTGACATAGGTCAAAACACATCACTGTGCACAAGCTATAATATCCCTTTCACTCTCTGAGCACCCAAGGGGAAACTCACCCAATTATGCTTCCCATAAACACAATTTCATAGAAATTTAAATCTAGAGAGAAATTAGACATACCTTCTACCATACCATTACCATGCAGTATTCGCAGACCCTTCTCTCCAATATGTCCAATAATTTTATGCCATAGCATGGTATTTTCTCGAGAGACCACTAGATTTTCTGCTCCACTTTCAGGAACCACAAAAATTTTTCACCCATCAATAACAGTGCTACCCAAAAGCTTGTACAGAGTTCCAATTTTAACTCCCCACATCAACATCATTGCTCCCTAAACCATCTTGTAGGTATCTTTATTGAACACTATTTTTACAACTGCATCATTCATCTTACTTACGGAAGTCAAAGTTTTGGCTAATGTTGGAATATGCAGAACACAAAGAAGTGTTCTAAGACTTCCACCTTGCAACTTCAGCTTGAATTTTCCACGTCCAATGATTCTGGCCTTCTTGTCATCCCCTAAGAATACATCACCACCATCATATTTATCGTATTCGCAGAACCACTCCCTATGGGGAGTGAAGTGAAAGGATGCACCATTAAGGAAATTTTGAGGTCTAAAATGGGCATCCTAAGGGAATCATAAAATAATAGTTGAAATAATAATATTAGATTACATCATCAAATTTTAGAGGGAAAAAAAGAAAAAAATAAATTTTCAACTTATCTCCCTATGGGTTTACTCAAATATCAAGCAACAACACTCATTGTATGCAAAATTTGATTCCTCATCCAAAGAGTGACCATGTTGCATACTTTTGATGGACCCTGCTACATGAAAAATGCGAAATACATGAGAAAACATGATTGCAATCACATTTTTCATGTAGGAGGGTCCATTGAAAGTATGAAACATGGGTAATCCTTGGATGAAGAATCAAATTCTGCATCCAACAAGTATTCCCGCTTGAAATTTGAGTAAAACCTTAGGGAGATAAGTTCAAAATATGAGTTGAAAAAGTATTTTTATTATTTTTTTATTCTTTAATATTTTTAATTTTTTACTCCAAAAATGGTGAATCATCCCCAATGGTTGACATAATCATATTTAATTATATTGGTTCTTATAAATTTGATTTTGGTTGTACATTTTTCTTAGGAGGTTCATTTTAGACCTCAAAATTTCTCTAATGCCTTAATCAATCAACCATGCCTCATGATCTACATGTCTACTTGAAGAAGGAGCCAAGTACACATCCCTACCTTCATCTGAGGTGGTTTTCTCCTCTGCAGAAGGAGCATCATTAGATACCTTTCCTCTCTCAAGAGCTTTAGATCTATCGTCCTTTTTGTAGTGCCCTTCCTTTCTGCATTTCCAGCACACCTTTATAGGTTTTCCTAGATATTTTGACCTCCCTATAGATTTAGATCTCACACTTGAGGATTTATTTACGTTTCTATTACGAGAACTTCCTCTTATAGACAAGGGATATCCATTCTGACTCTCCATATTTTTCTGTCTCATCTCCTCCAACAACAAGAAAGAAGGGTATTTCATCAAACTTAAAGGTAGTTGTATTTCTACCTATAGAAACAACTAGACTATCCCACGAACCTGGTGTTAGGACCTCATAATGTACCATTTTGACTATATATTTTGTCACCACTTTACTCTTTCTAGTCCATATTTAAAGCTTACATTATCATTTCCATCCATTTTTCCCAAAGGTATATAAATTTCTTCTCTTTAATATATGTTTAATTTGTATTGCATATAATTCTACATTACTTTTATATTTAATCATTAATCGAAGGTATATAGTTGCTGAGACAGTTTAAAGATCGCAGATAATCTATGTTGAAGATCGCGTTGCTGAAACAGTCAACAAGCACACAAATACCGTTGCTGAAACAACTCGTGATTTGCGATTTTGAAGGTGTATTTCAAGAACGACGGCAACAAGACGAAGATAAGAAAGGGAAGCTATTACACGGACCATTCTGAAGCCAGTATTCTTGTATCCATTGTAACATCATTCTACTTTGGAAGAGCAGAAAGACCCTATTTTAGAACAGAAGATCAGATTTGGATAAAAATAGGATTTCTCTGATGTAACTGTAATAGATGTCTCCACTTTAAAAGGAGGAGACATCAACATTAGAAGGATAGTTAGAGACTGCGGGAGGTACATTTTTCTTGAACAGAAAAGGAGCGAAACTCTATTGTAATATGTTGCTTTTTGACAGATGAATAAAATTTTTCTTTGAGCACTCCAGTTTAATTTCTTTCTTTGGGGAATCTTGTGAGAAGGAAAGGGTCCGCCTTCATCAAAAGATTCACCCAATTTCTCCTGTAGTCTGTTAGCTCTTCATGTTAATCGCACCTTAATTAAACCCTGTTTGTTGAAGTTATCTAAGCAGTTCTGTGTTTCTTATTAAAACTCTGTTTTCGCTATTTACTGCATTAGCTTTATACAATGCATTCTTGAGAAACTGTGAGTTACTTTACTTTCAACCATCTGTTTGTGGAATGAATGTGTGACAGTTTGATATCAGGAAACAGGTGCTGAAGATTCCTGCTTGGAGGAATAGGGTCCTGTTCTCCATTATAGTTGATTGATTTTTCTTTCTGCAGAATGATTTCCTTTCATTATCTTTTCTAGGATTCTTTTAATGAAAGTCTGCAATAGAAGGATTGTCTTTGCTGTAACACGAGTAGGCTTCAGCTTTGTTAAAGTAAGGTGTGGATAGTGTGATTAATATAATTAGTATGATAAGTACTACAACATTTATTTTCTTTCGGAATTGAGCATATATATTGTGTGGTTGCCTTTGGAATAAACATACCTTCCTGGGTTGACAATTTATGTGGCACTTGAATTGTTAAAAAAATTAAAGTGACCAACATTTTGGCGCCGTTTCCGGGGAAGGAAATTATAGATTTCAAAAGCATTGATGATTTTCTTCTAGATGTGCAGAATGTATGAGAGGACGCGGAACCCATAAAAAAACTAACCCTACAGGTGGCAAGGGCAAAGGAAGGGGAGGAAGAAAGAATTTTATTGACGAAATTGTATCAAAGGCTGAATCTTCTCAGAGATTAAGCTCTCTAAGACCAAAGCCTCAATGCTCCTCTTAATCAAATTATGAAACAGAAGAAGTTGTGAGCCCTGAAAACATTGAGGAACCAACATCAAGTATTAAAGAACCAGTAAACAGTGTTGAAGAACTAGAAGAAAACACTAAGGAATTAGCAGAGAACGTTGAGGAGTCAGCAGGAAACATTGAGAAATCAGTGGAAAACATTGAGGAGCCAGTAGAAAATTTTGAGGACCGAGCAAGTGTAGTAGGAGATCAAACAATGGAGGGAAAAAATGAAGGATTCTTTGGTGGAGGACGAGTAGATACTGAAGCAGAAGGAAAGATGAAAATTCCCTCTCTACCTTGGGATTTCCTATCAGTGATATCCCTAGGGGAGAAACTCCTATGAAGAATATCCCAGTGTCTGCCCTACCAAAATTCCATGGTTTATCCTTTGAAGATCCTGACGAATTTCTTTTTGAATTTGATATATTATGTAGAAGTTATGATTATGTTACTAATGCTCAGAAGCTGAAACTATTTCCAGCAACACTAAAAGGAAATGCATTAAGGTGGTTCATGAGCCTCGGAAGCCAGGTAATCACAACATGGGAACAGGTGAAACATAAATTTCTGCTTAAATATCAAGATTATTGTCGGACAAGAGAAAAGAAGGAGGAATTATTCAAGATGGTACAAAAGGAGGACAAGAATTTGGAGGACTTCGTGGAGAGACTACAGTACAATCTGCATATATCTGATCATCCCAGGGTAAGTAAAGATATTATTAAAACAATACTACTGAAAGGAGTGAGGGATGATTGTTTAGACATGCTAAATATGCTTGGTAAAGGAGATATATCTAAAGAATAATATGATGAGATTGTTGACCTCTGTAAAAGATGCTCAAGGGGAGCTGCAAGGAACAGATCAAATAGAAAAGATGCCACATATTCAAGAGTTCATAAATCGGCTAGTGGGGGAGCAACAAGAGCTGAAATAGGTAATTTACTTGAAGAGTTTAAAACTGAAATGTTAAGTTCTTTTGCTTCACAAATTGATACCTTGTAGGTTAAAAAGAAGCAAGCTGCAGCAGAAGCAGCTTTGGCTGTCGTTTGCCCCAAATGCAGAGACAAACATCCACTAAGGGAATGCCCATTGGACAAGATACCAATCTGCACCCTTTGTGAGAAAGATCACGAAATACAACAATGCCCTTCTCTACCAGGAATAAAGGCAGCATTGCAGCCAACAGAACAAGAAGCTGAAGCAGTTTATCTGCTAACACAAAGGAGACAACGACAACCAAGAGGAAAAGGTATGAATTCTAGTATGCCATTTACATCTTCTAATCGTTGGAACAATTATCCTTCTTTTAGTCAGACAAATTACCCTCCCTTCAACCAATTGCAATACCCACCCTTTAATCAAATGAATTACCCACCCATGAAACAAACAAATCCTACCTTTGTAGATCCTGCAATGTGGACTCCTTGGCCTCCACAACAACCATCTTATTTTAATCAATGGAATTCAAATTGGAGGGGCCAACAACTCCCATTTCCAAATCAATTTCCTCAATTTCAACAACCACTTCCTCTACCATCAGGAGCTCCATCAAATAATCAAATGAGACCCCAGCTACCTGTACAACTGAATCCTAACCCCAATAATAAAGCTGTGCAAGTCATTGATATCCAGAACCAGCCTACATTTCCTACTTTCCATGTACAATGTAATGATATTCATTTGAGATCTGGGAAAATAGTAGAACCCATCATTGATGACATAACTTCTTCTGATTCTGATGAAGAAGAAACTAAGAAACATAATTCACACAAAGAAGTACAACCACCCTCTAACAAGGGTATTGAAATAACAGAGCCACCATTCCCCAAGCATTTAGTTTTAACTAAAACGCCTGAACCACCTGCTTTTAATCTTTTAGGGGAGTTGCAAAATCTGTATGTTAAAATTCCACTTTTACAGGCATTAAGAGATGTACCAATTTATGCCAGAACCATGAGAGACATTTGTGTTAAGAAACCTGGTGGGAAAGCTAAATATCCCCTTACAGTTCATGTTATGGGTGATCTATCTGTATTAATGTCCGGAAAAACTCCTCCTGTGAAATATGGTGACCCCGACCATCCTACTGTGATAGTTCAAATTGGTAAAACAATAATTCCTCAAGTTCTGGTAGACATAGGTGCTGCTATAAACATTATGACTCTCGAAACTTCACAATTGTTACAGCTAAAGAACACAATCAGAGATACACCAACCATCCTAGAGCTAGCTGACCGTTCTACAATCAAACCAGAAGGAGTTTTTGAAGACTTAGTTATCTCAGTTGAGTCCTGGAATTACCCAGCTGACTTTGTGGTGTTGCAAACTAAAGCAAAGTTGGGGGGACATCCTATAATTCTAGGAAGGCCTTGGCTAGCCACAGCCGATGCCTTTATCAGTTATAGATCTGTTTCAATGAAAATTTCAAATGGATATGAAACTAAACAGCTTACTCTTTACCCTCATGCTACATCCATGATTAATAATGAGAATTCTGTGTGGATGGATTATGATGATAATGGTATTCAACCTATTTTGACTATTGGACAAGTTTTAAGTTTCAGAGACAGCACAGAGGATGAAGTAATCAATAATTTTATTTGTGAACCTTCCTCTTTGGTTGCTGAAACACACAATCAATTGAATGCACTTTTAGAAACAGATACCCAGGAGAAGATTAAATCCGAAGATTTACCTCAAACATCAAACACCATCTCTTCTAAAAGCATAACAGTAGAAATTGAACCTGGCAAAACACTGAACATAAATCCTGATCTAACAGTTGCTGAAACACAGTAGTTAATGAAGTTACTACTTGAAAATAAGGAAGCATTCGCATGGGATTACATGGATATGAAGGGAATCTCTCCTGAATTATGTACTCACCGGATTTATATTAAGGAATTTTGTCGACCAGTCTACCAACCCCAAAGACGAATGAACCCTAATTTAAGAGAAATTGTGAAAGAGGAACTTCAGAAATTGCTTAATGCAAAATTTATATACCCTATATCTGACAGCGAATGGGTTTCCCCATTGGTAATAGTCCTTAAGAAAAATGGGAAATGGAGAGTGTGTGTAGATTATAGAGCCTTAAATAAAGCCACTCAAAAGGGTCACTTTACCATTCATTGATCAGGTGTTGGATAGTTTGTCAGGGAAGAAATTATTTTCCTTTTTAGATGGATTCAGTGGGTATAACCAAATCAGAATTGCACCCCAAGACCAAGACAATACCACTTTTACTAGTCCTTGGGGAACTTTTGCCTATAGAGTTCTTCCATTTGGACTATGTAATGCACCAGCAAATTTTCAAAGGACCGTTATAGAAATCTTTTCTGATATGCTGAATGACTCCATGGAAATATTTATGGATGATTTTACCCCTTATGGTGTATTTTGAAGATGCATTACAAAATCTTGAGAAAGTACTTAAACGTTGTATACAAGCTCATCTCTCCTTAAGTACTGAAAAATGTCATATGATGATGAGTGAAGGAGTAGTGCTTGGACATTTTATTTCATCTCAAGGAATTCAGGTAGATCCATCCAAAATACAAGTCATTCAGAATCTTCCTATTCCTAAAACACAAACTGATGTGAGAATTTTTCTTGGACATGCTGGATATTACAGGAGATTCATTAAAGATTTTTCTAAGATAGCTTCTCCATTATTTGTGTTGCTTATGAAAAATGTTGAATTTAAGTGGAATAATATTTGTCAAGAAGCCTTTGTAGAACTCAAGCATCAGTTATCTATAGCTCCTATTTTGAGAGGACCTGATTGGGCACTTCCCTTTCATATATCTTCTGATGCTTCAGATACTGCAATTGGAGCTGTATTGCGACAAGAGGAAAGACATCTTCCTTATGCTATCTATTTTATCAGTAAGAATATGACCCCTGTTGAGCTTAATTATACAGTTACCGAAAAGGAATTCTTAGCAGTAATTTATGCCATTAATAAATTTCGACATTATATTACTGGTTATTCTACTTTTGTCCATACTGATCACTCGGCTATTAAGTATTTAATGAATAAATCTGTCACAAATGCTCGAGTCACCAGATGGTTATTATTACTCTAGGAGTTTGATATTACAATTGTAGATCGACCAGGTAAAGAAAATGTTGTGGATGATTTCCTTTCATGGTTAAAAACTGATAATAATATTCCAGTAGATGATTCCTTTCCTAATGGGTATTTATTTGCAGTATCTGCTCACTCACCTTGGTATGCAGACATTGCCAATTATCTGGTTGCAGGAAAGTTACCATCACACCTGTCACATAGAGAAAAGAGAAAAATTATTCAACAAAGTGCCAGGTATAGCTGGATAAGTGGGTGTCTTTTCTATACAGGACTTGATCATGAAATCCAAAGATGCATTAGAGAGGATGAGGTGTATGACATACTAAAAGCTTGTCATGATGGCCCTTGTGGAGGGCATTTTGCTGATAAAATAATGGCACAATTTTTTTTTAGGATGGGTTACTATTGGCCCTCACTGTTTAAGGATGCAAAGAAATATGTGCGGGCTTGTGATAGCTGTCAGAGAATGGGTCAACCCAATCATAGAGATCAAATTCCATTAAACCCCCAGGTAATACTTGAACCATTTGAAAGATGGGCCTTAGATTTTATAGGGCCCATTAATCCTCCATCCAATCAAAGAACATATATATTAGTTTGTACAGATTATATGACTAAATGGGTGGAGGCCAAAGCACTTCTTAGAGCCAATGAAGAAGTTGTCCTAGATTTCTTATTTGAAGAAATCTTTGTTATGTTTGGAATTCCTAGAGAGCTAGTTACAGATGGAGGACCTCCCTTCAATTCTCATGGTTTTAAATCTACCCTTCAGAGATATCATATTCATCATAGAATGACTACACCATACCATCCCCAAGCCAATGGGCAGGTGGAAAGCACAAATAAAGTAATAGAAGCCATTCTAACCAAAACAGTGAAGGATAACCGGAAAGATTGGTCTCAAAAGCTCCCTGAAGCACTATGGGCTTATAGAACTACCTGGAGGAATACTACATGATTTTCTCCCTATGAATTGGTTTATGGTAAAAGTGCCGCTTTTCTTGTGGAATTTGAAATCAAAACTTTAAGAACTGCTTTAGCTGTTAACCTTGATTTGACTGATGTGCAGATAGCCAGGTTGTAGCAGCTTCTTGAATTGGATGAAAAAATATTAGATGTCATTCATCAAAAAACCATGATTCAACAACAAAGAACAAAGTGGCATGATAAAAACATTAAGCATAAGCAATTACAAAAAGGTAATTGGGCCTTATTTTATGATTCTCGGTTTGAGAACTTTCAAGGTAAGCTACGTACAAGATGGCTAGGACCTTATGAAGTAGATGTTGTTTTTCCCAATGGAACAGTAAGAATTTTAACAATTGATGATTTTAAAACACCTCTACTAGTAAATGGTCATAGGCTTCGTTTGTACCAACGCCCTGTTTCTAAAGAAGATTTTAAGGCTACTTGCATGATTGATGCACATTATCTCTTTCTAGGGGATTCTTCTGCTCCTCATAGCATTTAATTGTTTTCTACACTATATTTTTAGTATTAGATTAGATTTAAAACTAATAATCCCTATCAAGGGTTGGCATGTTACAATTGTATTTTACAGATTAAGGAAAAACTCATCAATGAGGACAATTTCATCACAAGGAGATATAAGCTTCAATCTGAAGGAGCTTTGCTTTCCTCATTTAATTCATTCCCTCATCTCCCAATAACATTTCATAACTTATTCCCTCATTCTTTCTTTCCCTTTTCATATCATTTTCCTATTTTTCCCATTCTACCCACTGCTGAAACACCATTCTCCAGCCAGTATTTTCCCTATTCCTTACTGCTCAAATATCATTCCTCAGAAAATACTTCCCCAATTTTCCTAGTGCTAAATCATTACTTTTTAGCAATATTTCCCTTATTTTTCCATTGCTGAAACACCACTTTCAGCAGCATGTAATCTATCTTTCCATTACAAAGACACCATTTCTTTCCTCTAAAAACATGATTATACAAGTTTTTGAGTCCCTCACTTTTATTATTAATACTCCTCGGGTGAATAATGTCCATTTACTACCCCTCTCTTATGATTAAGCAGACTCTAATATGATCATCCTTACATTTTAGAGAATTCTAAAGTTCTTCCATCAATATTAAGCTACAAGTACTATATATTTCGAATCACAAAGCAAAGGTAAATATAAGGTATGTTAATTTTATGTAATACAATTAAATGATAGTTTAAAGAGAATATTTCCCTCATTATGATCATAATCTCCACACACTTAAAAACATCATTTCACCATACATGGGGGGGATTTCGAAAATACAAACCATCATTTCACAGCATGCAAACTACCGTCACTCTTTACACCCATTACTTCGGCCCTTTACTGATACTCCATGTTCTCAGTCACAACGATTACTCTATTCAAAGCCTGGTAATTCTGCTCTCTACCTCTACATTTTACCTAAACTAGTAACTATGGGAGGACCAGCCATCAGACATGAGCCCGACTCAATGGCTCTCCTTGAATTGTTTCCGGATGCTTATCAGATCTTCCAACAAGCAGGATGGGTGAAATATTTTGAAAGACTTCAAGAATTTGACCCTCAGCAGGTCCTGGAATTTGCACAGAACCTTCAGGAGGACCATTCTACAGTTCAGGGGGTCCGAATTCCGGTTTCAGAGGATGACATAGTGCAAGTCTCGGGTTTGCCAGTCATAGGTGCTCGGTGGTTTAATAGGAAACACATCATCCTAAATGCGCAACAAGACTTCCTTCTTCCAGGAGAACATGTTGAGATTAAAGGCCGTGGCGTAGGAATGCACTCATTACTTCCTCTGTGGCCAAAGGTAGCTAAATTTGTCAAGCATTATTTAACTTGTGAGGGTCGCTATCAGGTAGTTTATCAACACGACTTTGTTTTAATGAGCCAATTACGACATGGTAGACTAGTAAACATTCCTTATTATCTGCTTGGATGTATTAAAAATATGTCATATTACTATAGATGGGTAAAATTTCCACTACTTTCCCTTACTCATCATCGCCTTTGTCAACTATTAATTCAGAGGGGCTTTGCCCAGCAAAACCCCCCTCTAAAAAACTTACCTTTACCTCCCGAACAAGCCCCTGAAATTCCCCAAGAAGCTTAAAACCCCCAAGAAATCCCTGAAAGTTCCTATGAACAACAATTGGAGAATATCCCAGATCCTCCATCGATCCCATCCTCAGTTTCAGTTAATCCAGTTGACCTATCTTCAAGTCCATCTCATTTAGTAGAGTCATCCCAGCCTACCGTTCACATCCCTAGTGATGACTCTCAGGCTGAAACACCACCATCTCCCCCTATTCATAAAAGAAAGACGAAAATTACAACCGCCTCTGTATCAAAAAGGAAAAACAAAGACTCTGTTGTACATATTTACCCCCTACACGTAAATTTTTGGTCTGCCACCTTTTTAAATATCCTTTGGACCTCTTTCGTAGCTTAAAATCCTGATGCCCTCGCTTGATTTTACCATCTCCGCCTAAAATGCATTATCCAGAGGTTTAAAACCCGCTTTTAAAGTTATATTGGACCAAAGCCCCAGGGCCTTAGCCCTTTTCCTGTCGGCATCACATGACCTGAACCCGAGAACCTCAGGCCAAAGAAAGGGGGCTTATCGTTCATATTTCGGGCGGGATCGCCACCGTCCGATCAAATAAAATCAACGGAGCGGTGATCATTATATGTGGCGGGCCCCGCACACAAGAAACCAGCAGTATACCCCCGCACCACTTACCCCAGGCCAGCGGTATTTACCGCGGGGGCAGCGATCCCATAGAGAAAGCACCGTGTGTCGTTGGTACGGGCTATGAAACCGCTTTCCCCCGCGCGTTAAAGTCTACACCATCGCCGGGCAGCGGAATTCGTCTGAACCGTCCGATCTGCCTATCTCCATCCGACGGCGGATATGTGCCGGAGCTGCTCACTTGCTAACGATTATTCGCCGTGGTCTATGGCCCATGCATGAAATCTTGCTCTGCATACATCAAACCCAGATTGATCATATTTGTGATCAACGACCGGTTTAATTTCCCCACAGTAACTACGCATTTGCCATGTCACCATTCCCACTCGTTCCCCGGAAGTACTCCCCGTGTTTGTCCCGTGCGCCCAGCTTATTTCCACAGTCATATATATATATATATATGTGTGTGTGTTTTCGTTTATACCCCCCATTTTATTTATTCCCCCACGACCAAAGCACATTTCTGTGTGCCTTTATTTTAACTCCATACCTCCATCACTTTTCTTCGGTCACCTGCGTATCATCCCCTGTTTGTGTCCCGCGGCGCCATCTTCATCTCCACCTCCATCATCACTCCATCGCCTTCGGTTTCTAATATTTTGTGGGTGTTGCAGTTTCAATATAACAAGGGCATTTTTAATTCACATCGTTGTTACAAAGAGTTTAAAGCCCATAAAAGGATGCATTTTGCTGGCAAAGTTTAATGAAGAAGCTGAGGGTAGGTGCATGAAATGACCACCATTAAAGAAGACAAAGAAATGCATTCACAGAACCCTCCAGAGAAATTCGCCCTGCAATAAAGATCCAGGATTCAAATCCAAAATCGAGGGTCGAGAGTACAGTACAGGAATGCATATTATCCCAAGTCTTTTACGGCAGCAGATTTTCCCTCGGCCACAGGCTGCACATTGTATATATTTTATTATCTGTGTCTTGTATATAAGGAGATTTTCATCTCCCAGCATTTATTTCTATAGACAGATTGTTTAGTACAGTCATTTATAGTTAGTCATTCATAGAATGGGCGCGAATTCTTTCCGCCATTTTATTCAAATTGAGTCATTAATTGTGCTTCATCTACCTCCTCCTCTAGAATTCTCCATCTCCTCTATAAAAGGGAAAAAGGAAGACATTGTAAAGGTTCCAGATTTCTATCAGCAAGTTGTGCAGCGAAAAGGCTTTTGCATACATTCTGTAATATTTCTGTATGAAGCTTCAGAGCCCGTAGGGTCTCAGTGAGGAGGGGTTATAACTGTAATGAGGATTCTGGTCTTTGGTATCTCACAGTATGTAATTTCTCTCATGTGTTAATACAATATCTCTTTCATGCTCATTATCTTCTTGTATCATGTTCTAGAATGTGAGTGGCTCACTAGTTTGCATTAAGGATTCATCCTCGTTGATGCCCTTTCTGGAATTAGTCAAGCGCTTTAAATAGGCCTAGTCATGGTATACTATTCCATGTTCACTCTTTCCATATTTTCTGCTATATTGGTTGCTTGAGGAGGGTGCTTTTAAAACGCCATTGTCATATAAGGATTCGTAAATTGGTGCGCCCTTATATGGTTCTGTTGTGTATCTGGGTATCAGTCTCATGCCAGCTAATATCTTCTTATGTTTCCTCACTGCACTCACTTCCTGATATCTGATTTCTGTGATATATTATTTGAATCGGCCCTCTTTACGGTAAGCGGTCTCTTAACTGTCTGATGCTTTCATGCTGAAGTTTTACATGATGTTCCTACATTATTCTTATCTTTGTGTCAGCTTCTGAGAGAGATTGGTCCCATTCAAATCTAATTTCCTTGTTCAAAACAAGAGATAGTAAGTGAGTCCTTGGACTGACAACCCAAACTATAAAGGGCTCCTTGCTATATTAAGATGTCCTAGGCACTGGTCTATGGCAACTCTAGACTGTCTCTAGGGGGGTGACAAAATCATCCACAACGAGCTCCATCCCAAAGCAGCCACCTCCTCCGATAGCCCTTCTCCTAGGGAAAAATCTTCTCATAAAAAGAAAAAGCAAGCTACTGATTTTTCTGCTTTCCTACCTAGGAGAAGAATGAAGATGACCATTGAATCAGAAACCATTCCCATTACCCCTGACCCTGTATCCCTTTTGCTAAAACTTCATTCATCACCACCATTCCAAACCTTGAAATCATTACCCATCTCATCCTGTGGCACTGCTCCACAAGAACCAGATGCCCAAGGTAATATGACATCATTTTCTACACAACCAGTAGCTGCTCCACAAGAACCAAACACTACCTGCAAAGAGATGAACACAAGAACCACCGTTGAAGTGCTAAATTCAAACATCCAAGATGCTACTACAAAGAAACCAGCCCTAGCTATAACACAAGAACCAGCTATAGCTGAAAAACAACAATCAACTTCAGAAAAAGCGACCGATACACAAGGTTCAGTCACCATGGCCTCCCTTTTAGAGGAAAATGAATTTCTAAAGTCATAATTAGAAGCCTACAAAAGAGAATTGGTAATGGAAAGGGAAGCCTTTGACAAGGAGCTAAATTTCTATACCCTTGCCCATACAGCATCCATGCAAGATAAACATACAGAGAATGACCCATATAAAGAATATATGTGCCATCAATGTGGAAACATCTATCAACAAGCTGGATACAAGATAGTTAAAGTTTCAATGCTTGGAGCATCCACATCGTCTGCAGTTAAGGAAGAATGCCCTACTATTACACAAGAACCAGTAGGGCCTTCAAAAAATTTAAAGAAAGAAACCAAGGTATCTTGCCCTACAGTAACTGATTCTCCTACTCAGACTATGCCTCAGCCCACCACTTACAATGCCAGAACACAGACTACACCATGGAAAGAGTTGGAAATAATGAATAAGTGGAAGAAGCAGTATGTTATTGCTCAAGACAAAACTTTACAACAGCATAAATTGGCCTGGCAGAATCATATCTATTCCAATTGGGAGAACTGGGAGTAGACACTTCAGCAAATTAAAGCCTCCAAGAAAGAGAATAAAGAATTAAAAGATAAATTGCTCCTAATGTTTCAACTAGTACAAAAACTATTAGCCACCAGGAAACCATCTTTGAAATATTCTTTGTTTCTTTCAGAACGCCTTGTTTATTTCCATTTGAAAGCAGTCAAAGACGGAAGGTCTCATGAGGTGCTCACAACTGAGCAGTTTTTCAAAACATTTGTGGAGGCTTCCACCAGTGATCAACACCTATTATGTGAGTTGTATCTTCATAATGAAGCTATGCTTGAAAACAGAGAGATCAATCTCAATCCTATTGTTGGTGATGTTCAGATCAGGGCATTTTCTTTTCTTTCCAATCAAATAACATGGCAAACTTCTTTTCCTGTACTTAGGCACAATGAAGACAATCGCATTCTCTGGATAAGGCCAAAACCTTGAAACCCCACCATTTTTGTGGTATAATATCATCAGTTTTTGCAGAAGCTAGGAATGATTAGACATATACAATGATTGCAGGCCTCAGTACTCCAAGAGTGTCACCAGTTTATCAGGGCCAAAGAGACTGCTGCTATGAGAGAAAACAACATGTTCTGGCAACAATCCTCTAAGGAGAGACAAGAGTATAATCCTTTTAGCCCTATTAACCTTGAAACTACATTGTCCAGAGTACCTAACTACATCAGATGTGTTCAACAATGTGCTAAAAATTGGATAGGCTACCATTTTCACTTTCCTATTTTATGAATGCCAGCAGAACAATATCAGGCTCACTACAGGTTGGCTAACACGGATGAAGTAGCAGCATGGCAGAAATTGCAAAGTAATCAGGGATTCATAGCTTTAACAGATACCACCTTCCATAGCTATTTCTTGAGTAATTTTCATGCAAAAATTCAGTATCTAGACTCTGACTTAGACTAAAAGTTGCCTGAGGACATGCAACCCTTTCAGTTGGAGGGGATGTTAGGACCTCATAGTGTACCATTTTGACCACATATTTTGTTACCACTCTACTCTTTTTAGTCCATATTTAAAGCTTACATTATCACTTTCATCCATTTTTCCCAAAGGTATATAATATTATTCTCTTTACTATATGTTTAATTTATTTTGCATATAATTCTACATTACTTTTATATTTAATCATTAATCGAAGGAATATAGTTGCTGGACAGTTTAAAAACTGCAGATAATCTATTTTGAAGATTGCATTGCTGAAACAGTCAACATGGTACGCAAATCTCGTTGCTGAAACAACCCGTGATTTGCGATTTCGAAGGAGCATTTCAAGTATGACGGCAATGAGAAAAGACAAGTAAGGGAAGCTGTTACATGGGCCATCTTGAAGCCAGTATTATTGTATCCATCGTAACAAAATTTTGCTGTCGAAGAGTAGAAAGACCCTGTTTTAGAACAGAAGATGAGATTGGGGTAAAAATATAATTTCTGTGATGTAAATCAATTGTAATAGATGTCTCCTCTTTAAAGAGAGAAGACATCAGCATTAGAAGATAGTTAGAGACTGTGGGAGGTTGATATCTCTAAATAGAGAAGGAACGTAACTCTTTGTAATATCTTGCTTTTTGACAGATGAATAAAAGTTTTTTTTGAGCACTTTAATCTAATTCCTTTCTTTGGGGAATCTTGTGAGAAGGAAAGGGCCCACCTTCTTCACAAGATTCACCCATTTGCTTCCGTAGTCTGTTAACTATTTATGTTATTCGCACCTTGATTAAACCCTGTTTGCTAAAGTTATTTATGCAGTCCTGAAATATCATGTTTATTGTTAGAGCTATGTTTTCATTACTTACTGCATTGATTTCATACAATTAATTCTTGAGAAGTTGTGAGTTATTTTATTCAGCAATCTTGTTTATGGAATGAGCGTGTGACAGTTTGGTAATCAAGAAACAGGTGCTGAAGATTCCTACTTGGAGGAATAGGGTCATGTTCTCTGTTATAGTTTAATTAATCTTCCTTTCTGCAGAATGATTTCCTTTCATTATTTCCTTAATGTAATCCAGGATTCTTTTAATGAAAGTCTGCAATAGAAGGATTGAATTTGCTGTAACTCAAGTAGGCTTCATCTTTGTTAAAGCAAGGTGTGGTCAGTGTGATTAGTGTAATTAGTGTGATTAATACTACAACATTTCCTTGCTTTTGGAATTGAGCATATATAGTATGTGATTGCCTTTGAAACAAATAGACCTTCCTGGGTTGACAATATATGTAGCACTTGAATTGTTAAAAAAATTAAATAACTCAACATTAAGAATGTTCTTGTTCTTGGGAACATGGTTGGAGGAGAGACACTTTGGTGGGATGTGTCCTTGGGGAAAGGAGTTTCCCACTCTTTTTACACTACATGCTTCAATGGGAGCATGAGATATTGTATGGCCATTATGATAGATCACTTATCTCTTTCTAAATTGAGCCATATGTTTGTTGGGAACATGCCTCTCATATGTAATGGGGAGGAGTTTTTCTATGGATTTACAAGTTGGGAGGTGATCCACTTCATTTGGATGATAGAATGGGGATGGGAGTCTTTCATGAATAATGAAATCCCCCATGATTGTCATCACTTCTATCTTGAGGAGGCCATGGATCATCAAGAAGGTTTCCATAACAACCTTCCATTCTTTCATGATGAGAGCCATCGGGTTTACTTACCAAGGGCCAACTTTCACATTGAGGAAGGACCATTGGGAGACAGAACTATTACAAGAAATTTAGGGCAATGGTGGAGACTATTGGATGAGGAGGCCACAAGAGAAGAAGGGGAGATTTTGCAACACCCTTTCAGTTGCTTGAGGACAAGAAACATTTGGGAGGGGGAGACTATAATATTACTAAATTAGCTTCAACTAATGGGAATATTAATTTTTCTTTTGAAACTTAGATTGATGAATAAATGGGAAAGGAGGCTCATAATTTTCTCAAGTATTAATAAACAATCCCTCATAGTGTGAAAAGGGACTATGAAATAACCAGATCAAGCATCCACATGTGTGAACAATGTCTAAACTATGTGGACAAGGTCAAGTTTGACCAAGTCAATGGCATTTAATTCTCAAAGAGTGGATCCTAAATAAAGACAGCCCAATGTGAATGGAAATCAAGCTAACTAGACAAAATGAAGATACTTTGAGTGTGAAAGTGGTTGATCACTTGACCAAGTCAACCATGACTATGTCTACAATGTTGTCTAGATGCATTGAACCTCTTGGAGGGACAATGCAGTTCTAGAAGGGGATTCTACATGTGAAAGAGGCTAAAATAATGAAGTGGTTTAGGGTTTTACAAGATTCCAATCTTATAAAAGGAAGAGGAGGGCAGCATGAAGAGGTTGTTGAAGATTATTGTTTTTTGAAGGCATTGTCTGTTGAGGCTTTCCTTGTTGGGCTTTCCTGCTTAGGAAGCCCACCCTTTCTTGAGCAGCTCTTGGAGGAGAATTGTACTATCTTGTCCACTATCAGGCTTCGGTCAAGCTTCACCTTACACCTACAAAACTGCTCCTGTTGAGGGTTGAGCTGTCCTTGTGAGTTGCAGCAAGTGGAAGACACTAGTTCTGCTTAGATCTAGATTTTGTTGATGGCTCTTCTTAGTGAGTGTGTCATTTAACCTCCTAGAAGAGTGCATCTACTATTTTGAGCTTCATATTTAGATCTTTGCATCAAGCCAAAGAATTATCAGAGTCTACAGCACTGTTCCTCTCCCTAGATAGCGTTATTTGCAGATTTGTAGCTGCAGGGTGTTTTTCTTGTATTTTGGAGGAGAGATCTTCGATGTTGGGATTCTTCCTCTCGTTGTGGTGATCCATGGATTGGCCATCGAATCCATGTTTGTTTCAGATATGATCTTCTGTACCCTTGTATTATTAATAAATTTTTGAATCATTCTACAGATCTGCAACCTTAGATCTCAAATCTACTCTCTGTGCTTCATGTTTTGCACAAACCCCAAGGGGAATGTATAGATCAACATTTCTTGCATACATATCTGTATTAGATATAAATTTTTATGTACAGATCTGCTCTAGATCTGAAGATTAATAAACTGCTACTTCAAACACATAAAATAACGCTGTCATGGTTATGCATTCTTTTCTCATGGTTGTAGCACGTCATTTCTAAGGGTTTTTCGTGTATAATCTCATTCTTCATCTTGTACAATGTTTGGGCTGTAATGTAAATCTGATTTGATGTTATAATACTAATTTATGAAACTCCATATCAGCATCCTACTATGCTTTAGTGGATCTACGTTATTTCTGAAGCTATCCTTTGCATATAGCTGCAACCCCTCTCTTTGGGTGGTTTTCAGCTAGACTAGTTTGTGGGAGATCTGTTTAACCCACCTAGTCTGATTTGTTTTTTCTCTCCTTTTCGATTTAGATCTTAGATGAGCTGATCTAAGGGATCCAGGAGCTACAAACTCATTTTTATGCAAAAAATTCTCAGGAGAGCGTTATTTCAGCAGGCTTACTGAGCTGTCCCGATTTTGGGATATTACAGTGCTGCGTAGATCCAACCACTACACCAAAAGCTTGAAATGTTAGTGAGGGTGGCATCCCAAGGTGTTAAGGGTGGGAATAACCCCATCGGAGAATTTGAGGGTGGGGGCCCTTGTGCAGCACCCCTCATTACACAGACCCAGACACGTGGCTGTGGGCCCTACCTGCACACGGGATATTACAACCACCACGCTACGTGAGTCTCAACCTCGAGACCTCGGATTTGATACCACATAGATCCAACCACTACATGAAAATATAGAAATTTTAGTGAGGGTGGCATCCCAGGGTGTTAAGGGTGGGCCTAACCCCACTAGAGCATCTGAGGGTGGGGGCCCTTGCGCAGCACCCCTCATTACACAGACCCAGACACGTGGCTGTGGGCCCTACCCACACATGAAATATTACAATCATCGATGAATAATATTGATAGAGGGCCTCTGGTCCCTTTTCTAAACAAAATGAAGCCCTAGATCGTCACCCAAGCATTCATTCCACTGTTTTAGGCCTTTAGAATGCACTTCGTGCATCTTCCGCTATTAAACCTGCACACTGAACAAACATTAGTCTTTTAAAACCTGTGGGGAGGGTGTACTGCTTTTTCTAAGGTTTTGGGATGTCGAAGGGTGTTTCAGAGGAGGAAATGGCGTGGGAGGAAGGGTTGGGAAGGTGGAACCAGTAGGAATTCAAACGGAGCCGGGAGGGTTTAAATTTTGACACGGAGGGGTAAGTGGTTTTAGAAAACCAGAGGCAGTTTATTTCACGATAGAGGGGTTGTAAATGGTTTTCGGGGGCGGCGATTGCATGCCATTGGGCGATCGCCGTGTGGCAGGGTGAAACCACCCATTTCGCGTGGGTCACAAAACGTTAACCCCGAAGCCACTTTATTTGCGATATGAAATATGGATAGTCAGATCTCGGGGGGCAGAGATCAACGACGATTGCATAGCAGGGAGCGAAGGGCAGGTTCGGAGGTGGAGCGGTGGGGTCCGGGGATGGGGACGTGGCAGTTTTTGACTGGGTGTGAGGTATAGTGGAGAGTGGGGCCCAGGGTTTAATAAATAAAAGGTGAATGAGGCCTTTTTATAAGGTTTTGGAAGTGGTTTATATTAACAAAGGCAGAGGTGAAAATTATATTGGGGAAGGGATTTATACGATAAGCGGGGTTAGGGTTATATGAGTGCGAGGGAGCTGGGGCTAGACGAAAGGGGCTCGGGCCGTTTATAATGCCACCTTATAAGGTCGGGTTTATAAATAAAACAGGGTTTTATTTAAACAAATTGAACCTGATAGGCTTTATTTTTCGACTAAAAACAATGTAAAAGACAATCTTTTGCATTGTTTTAATTATATAATGGAAAGTAAGGAATGGAGGGTTTTTATGGAGTTTTTTTGAAAAAGGGGAAAAAGGGGTTTTAAGAAGGGGAATGAATGTGTTAGGCTCCTATAAATATAGGATTCATAATTTTGAATTGACTTTTGATAGTCTTGTAAAATATGTACATACCTTGCTTTCTCCAAGTTGTTTTCCCATATTTTGAAAAAAATAAAAATAATAAAATAATAAAAAAATCAAAAAGAGGGTAAAAGTCCTAAAAGAAAGATCAAAGAACTTAAAAAATATAGACCCCAAAAGAAAAAAGATGAAAATAAAGCATGAAAGTGTGCAAGTCCAAATGCCACTACTTTTTACTTTTTGCAAATGATTATGGCAGAGTGTCAATAAATGTCATAATCCATGATGAATTAAAACTGTTTAAACTTGACTTGTCATGTTTTCAATTTCCATGTTTTAGATAGTGAATAAATATTGGTTGGAAAATTTAATCCTAACTAATCAGTAGATAGGTAGAGAATAAATAAGGAGTCCAATAGTTCAATTTGGGCACTCGGATGAAATAAGGTAGAATTAGATAGTTTTTTATGCTTTAAAAGAATAAATGTTTCAAGGTTGCAAGCCAAATGCACCTGCTAAAAGGAAGAAAAAATGTTAGAGTAATGTTGGGTAGGTAAAAATAAGTGGAAAAAAACATGTAATATTCATCACCGAGCTAAAATCACTAATTTCCCTTTCCCTGTAAGTATTCAGCATTTTATACTACCAGTAAAAAAGGCTTAGAGAATTTCTCTGACTTTTGTTGGGACCAGACCCAAGGCTTGATGATTGGATCGTGGAAAATGTTGAGTTCTTATGATAAAATCCCCTTTTGGACCAAAACCCCCCAAAACCCACTATTATAAAGATTTTGGACCAAAGATATTATCCACATGCTAAATTAAAAACCCAAAAATTGCGCCCTTTGGTCTAAAACTAACCTTAATGAAATACCCCGCCCCCTATGGTTATTATACCCTTCATGGTTTAAAACCATATAATAAAATCAATCACGCGCCCATACGTATGTTTAAAACTAAACATACTCCCTCATTCATCACATTTTTAAGTCTTTTCCTTTCATTCTATCCTCACTATGTAAAGCCCCAAGCTTTACATAGGCTAACCCAGGATTAATCATATAACCCTGCCTCATATTACCTCCGTATATATAAACCCTTATATATATATATATATATATATATATATAATTCTAATTATTTAACCCCCTTTTTATATATATACCATCCCGTATACATGAGCCCCGCCTACACATACTTTAAACCTTTATCCATTGAAGAGAAAAGGTTTAAACTCTTTTTAAACTGCCCAGTGCATAGCATTTCCCTGGTCCCACCATCCCAATTAGCTGCATCTTCCCAGAAGATCATGACCCTTCGCTCTCAATTGTCAGATCTAATGACGCAAGATCAATGTTGCGCCCAAAGCCCAAATGTACGCGAAATGGGTTGTTTTACCCATTCCACCTCCTGTGATGTGGCATATTCTCATAGGATCGCATTCGTTTTAACAAAAACTACTTACTGTTGGAAATGGACATGAAAACCACAGCTGGTTTTCTCATTTTAAACTCAAAACTGCTCCTGCCATTTGATGAGACCTGCATTTAATGCATTTATGTTGATTAATATCAAAGGTTAAAACCTTTGATACACCATTTTTGTTGTTTATTTGCGCATTTCAACTGTGAAAAAGCTCCGCTCAACTTTGTAAGAACCCTTTGTCCCAAATTGTCGACTTATACCCAGAAAAAACCGAATTTGACCACAGATTCCTTATTTCAAGACCAACAAAGCCATTTCAGTGCACCAGTAAGCCAGACTATATCGCAGGAACAACCAAAAGCATCAGATAATCCTTTCAACCGCCAAATACCTGCATTTAAGGTATTTTTTCGACCAAATTAAAGCCTGCAAATTTCATTGGAAACCTTCTATAATAGAACTAAGCTTTCAATTAGAAGAATTCACTGGAGGAAATTGCCCAAAAATGCCAAAAAGAGGCCAAACCCTGGCCAATTTTTTCGAGGAAGCTCTGTATTGCAAAAATCACTCCTTGAAGCCAATTTCCTGAAGTTTTAAAGCCCCTAAAGACCTAATTCAAAGACATAGAAGGACTAAAAGCCTGAAGATACCTTAAAATTCTTTTTTTTTTAGTCAAAATTCACTCAGGAAACCCTCATTTCCGGTTTTATCCCAGTTTACATTCTCTGAAAAGCCTAATTGAGAAATAAAACCAACAGAAATTATATTTAGCCTAAGAATTTCCCAATTCATCCTGTGCTAAAAGAAAATTAATCCTGCAAACAATTTAATCTTGCAGAATTATCCCAAAATGACTAAAAAGCAGAGCATAGCTAAACCTAGAGGATCTAAACCAACTAAGCCTGGGGGATCCAAACCCCCTAAATCTGAAGGACCTAAAGCTGATATATCTACTTCAGTCCTTACTGCTAAATCCACTGTGTCAGTGAATCCCCTCCAGCCACCTGTAGCTGCTGTAGAAAACCTCCCATTGACTGATATTGACTACAAAATTGTTGATCCGGTTGTAGAATTTAACCTCTTGGAAAGACATAACTGGTGTTATGACAAATACTTGGAGAAAGATGAAATACCTATTTGGGAGACTCATTTACCCAAATATGTAGTTCCATTGACCCACCCTGGCCAAGATCTCATCAAATTATGTCAAAAACATTATGTACAAGATCAAAGGGCCATTGTCAATGCTGACAGAGAAAACCTTTTCACCATCACAGCAGAGTCAATAAATCAGATGTTGCAATTAAAGTTTGATCCTAAGTCAGTTCCCCTATCTATAGAAGCTTTGACTCAGTTGTACTTAGGCCTGGACTTTCCCAAAAGGTTCATGATATTTCAAAACTTTTTACCTTCCCATGTTGACATTCATAAGATAAATCCTCCTTATTCTACTGCTAAATTCCTTGAAGGGTATAGACATATTTTCTCTATGTTATATTTTATACTTTGTTGGAATAGGGTCTCCTATGAGCAGCGAAATTGGTCCGATTTTGAATATTTTTTATTATATTTAGTCTAGCGCAGGGGTTTTGGGGTGGGTCAAAGCCCCGAAAGCATTGTAATGGGTGAAAGGGTAGACCTAGAATCCACAAACCATGGTTTGCGGACCATAGGAAATATTAGGCTAAATTGTTATAAATAGAGGAACATTTGGAATTGTAAGGTAGAAGAGAAAGAAGGAGATATTGATGTGACTTGTGGTTTAGTAGATCTGTTTGGGTTTTTGGGGAAATGGTTCCTACTAGCTGTGTGCACGGAGATCCAAAGTCCTACTGTGTGTGGACCCTGCTACTGTGTGCATAGGTTGGGATGGGTATTGTAAGAGGGAATTGATGAATTGATGAATAAGAAAGGTTGTTTGAGAACTGAATCTATGTGTACTGTTTATGCGAATCATTGGTAATTACTGTATTATGCATATTTTGTATTCAGCTACGAAAGTTATTTGTAAGTGTGTTTACTAGATCTAGATCTGTTTTGTTCTGTTTTATGCAATATTGTGCTACTGTCACAGAAGTATATAATTATCATACACTGTAGTATAGTTGACCTTGAGCACATGGATGCGAAAAGAGACGTATAGATCCTACTTAGGAAGAGGCGATCTGGGCATCACAAGGCCAGACGCAGCTCTGCTTGCCTTACCTACCCTTTCTCAGGGTGCGGAAACCTGGTTATAGCACCCACCCATACTACTCCGGGTGAGACTTTGACCTGCGCAAGCGGGTCACTGCCAAAAGGGCCAGTAGTATAGGGGTTTGTTGGCAAACCTTGAACTCCGAACCTGGGTCAGGACCCCTCGAGCCAACAAATGGTTCCATTGTTGGGACTTCGAGCATTTTGAGGAAGGGATTGGGTAATGATAAGAGAGTAATGGAATCCTGGAAGGAAGGAAATTTAGTAGTGGTTCTAAAAGCAGATTCATGAGTTTGCGATAAAAGAAAATCACAGCACGAAGTTAACGACGGAAAAGTGGAAAAATAGGTACATTCTTACAGAAAGATATGAAATTTTCTTTGTGACATTTACAATCGAGCTTTAGGAGTGGATGGCTAGGCTGGTAGAATTCCAGAAGTGTTGGAAGAATGAACGAGTCACTTAGTGGACTCCAGAGCTAATCTAGTAGCTGGAAAGGACTGATAATACCATCACTTGCATGGTGGATCACAGGGTGGACAATGTGCTAGGAGAGTTTGTGACAGAATTTTCCATTGATCAGTTTGTATCCTACCCTGAAGCCAAGTGAAGATTCTTTAAAGGATTCTGGGGCAAGTTTCTGAAGACATTACCATTGCTGATTAAGATATTACTATGCGAGAAGAGTATTCTGTGTAGTCATACCAACTGAATGACCTTGGATCCCGACGAAAGCGTGACACACAGTGGTAAATACTATCGGACCAACCTCAATGGGGGAAGGTCTACCTATAACACTTTGTGAGAGACAGTTGTGCAAGACCCCCCGACTACACCGTCATCCAGGCCGCACAAAGGTAAGAACTCACCCATACCACCACCTCCGCCGAACAGTGATGTGGCTGCGCACCTGAAAATACCTACCTTCAAGGGGGTAGGGGATGAGGATATGGACCGATTTTGGTTTGTTGCAAATTCTGTATGGACTGCGCAAAATGTGACAAAAGATACGGTGAAGAGGGTGCAGCTATCCCTGGCATTCAAAGACAGAGCGTTGGACTGGTATATGCGATACATCTCTCAGAACGGGAGTGCATCTATTCAAGATATTAAGGACACTCTGAAGCAACAATTTTGAAAGCCAAAATCTTACTCTCAGTTGGTAGCAGAAGTGAAGGACTTCAAGCAAGGTGTGTCTGAGTCTGTATGGGAGGCTGATCAGCGATTGAACAAAGAAATCAGGGAAGGAGGATTTGAGTATGACGATAGAAAACATACGGAATGGTTCATCACTATGTTGTTGCCCCACATGTGTATGCCAATGAGTCACCAAACCTTTGAATCGCAGGAAAAAGCTGTGGAAGTCGCTATGAAACTAGAATTTATGCCCAGAGAAGATAATTCGTTAGAAGTACAACAAATTCAGGAGCTGCTTAGAGCTATGCACATGGAAATTTAGAACCTACAAAAGGAACGAGGAAAAGAAGCCAGCGCAGATCTATGGTGCATAAGATGTCGGGTATTTGTCCATACAAAGGATCAGTGCCCTCTATTGGCAGATTATATGCAGGTAGGAGGACCTAGTCCGGTCCACCCCAGAGCGAGTGGGGAACCCATCCTATCACGATCAGGCTTGAGCAAACCTGCGTTGTGGTGGGATGAATGCCATGTAGCGGAGCTGCATGATATGAACCATTGCCCTTGGCTAGGTGCGTATGTCCCAGAACTAAAGCAACAGTGGTGTAGGTTCTACTGGTTGGTAGGACACGATGAGAAAAACTTTCACACTTATGACCTGATGATAGATCGCGGGAAATTTTATAAGGTACAATCAGACCCCGCCTTGCTAAAAACCCCCACAGGCATGAGTGGCTCCCCCCTCCAGAAGCAGGGGAGGAGGTTTAATTGGAAGCGCAGGTCATAGTTGAGGGAAATTGATCTGCTATAACTCCGGAGACACAAGGCACTTTGCGAGGGATTGCCCGAACCCTACAAGACAATCTTGCAAGTATTGCAGATAGTTGGACCATATGCTTGAAAATTTTCCAATATTGATAGAAAAAATACGGGAGAAGTAGCTACAACCTACACAGAAGGTGTAGAGGGTTAAGACTGAGCTATGGGATAAGGTTCCAAGCGCAAATTTTGTTATGCGTAGTGGATTGGCTACTAGAGGGAGTGAGGAGAAGGTTGAAACTGAAACACTGATCCGCAAGGCAGTTAGCAAACAAGAAGGGATGGACCTGGACAAAGCCAGAGAGATGTTTATAGAAGCTTGAAGGGACTTCATCGGGACCGAGACATCCACGTCCCTACCCCTTGCGAATCTTAAGGCAGATGAGGAGGTCAAACCCTTCTTGCAGGCATGTATGAAATTGTTGCATAACCCAAAGGTGGTACAAAATCTATAGGCTTTAATAGATAGCTACACAACACGCTCCATCGTGACCCTCGATGTTAAGGATGTGCACAAATTATACAGATATCAGAAACGCACTGGGAGGGAGATGCGATTGACGGACCAAATCGGCAATTACGAGATGGACCAGGTTATTTTAGACCTTGGATCAGATGCCAATGTATTACCTAAAAAAACTTGGCAACAAATGGGCGAACCAAAGTTGGAATGGTCCACTATCCAACTACGCATGCCTAATCAAAAAAAGATCGTACCGTTGGGGAGGCTATCGAGGATTATGGTAGATATCGCAGGGGTTAAGGTCCGAGCTGACTTTGAAGTCATTCAAATCATTGAGGATGCAGACCCCTACCCTACGCTACTAGGATTGGATTGGGCCATTGACATGGGTGGTATCATTAACTTAAAAAAAAGAAGCATGGTGTACGAAAATAATGGCACAAGGGTGATAGTACCATTAGACCCTGCGGAAGGTAAACACTACACTGAACCAGTACCCAAGGAGGAAGATGTGGACTATATCTATAAGTTAACTGCACGAGATGCAGACAACCCAACAGGGGATGAAGTACTTTGCTGGGATGGGGATACTGAATGTTCATCTGATCCCGACGAGGAACTAGAGAATTGGCAGGGCTGGTTGCATGAGGTTTCGGCACTATGATGTCTTCAGGTCACAAGGAACTTCCACTACATCTCTGCCGAGGTAAGAGACCTGCCCTACTTTGGGGACTCGCGTAACATTAAGGAATTTTTACGCGCATTCGAAGCCCAAGTTCCCAAGGGACGCAGGCTAGGGGCCCTTAAGCTAGTCCTGCGCGGAATGCCTGCGCGCTAGTTGGATACGCATGGGAAGGTATTCCACGATTGGGAGGAATATCGGGATAAGATGATCCTGCGATTTGAAGCTCCAGCTGGGAGACAGATCCAAAATTTCCTTGGGACAGAAGACCCATGCTGATATTTGCTTACATGGGAAACGCAAGGGTGTGACAGAACCCAAAATGAACTGGTCCACCTATTTATCCATACCCTAGGACTGCGTCCAACTGCATGGTATTTAGATGCGGAGCTACATCAGCGCACACGCCATTGGGAGAATTTGTGGGATGAGTTTCTATGAACATTTAGGGTGGAAAATGGCATAGGGGCGCTCAACACAGCTCTGCAAAACACGGGTGCCTTAACTAAGGGAAGATCATGCCTGCACATCGCACCCAGATCAAGGGAAACACTGGTGCCACACACGATTGAATACTAGAGCCTGCACCTGACGAAAGGAATGAGTGATCCTCAAGCTGCCCCAACCGCGGTGCTTGACGGGATGCGTACGGTTGCCAAGTTTCCTAAGTTGTACCTGAATCACATTACCACACACCCGACATCGGCTTTAATTCAGGATGTGTGAGTAGCATGGAAACTTCATCCAAGGTCAGTAGATCCATGGGAAAGCCATCAGGTGCGAACAATAACCGTCAAAACACTGCATTTTGGTGAAAAGGGAATCTTACCGATACAGAAAACAAGCGACTGGAAATCAATGCGGAAATTTATGGTGAGTTTTTACTGGTTGATTGATGGTAAGTTTCAAGTTAGATTTACTCTGCCGTTGGATAGCCCCGGACATTATAAGGAAGAAAGGATAACCTCGATCAAGGCTCCGTATTGTCTCTGTAATCTTCATGTGTTGTTTGACTGCTTGATTGTCTGGACCTTTAGCGTTTGGGTCATACCCCATCAACCTACTTCCACTGTCTGCGAGTTTCCAAAGTTGGAAGCCTATGCTTTTGCTGCTATGGAAACCCCTAACCTTTCGAACGCTTCGGCACCTACCATTCCAGCGCCTGCAGACATTGTGTTGAGAGGGTCTGGGGATGCCGACATTGATAAGTTGATTTCCCTCTGGCTCCTTTTAGGGAAAATTAACTTTGAACCCTGTGCAGAATGGCACCAAAGCTACATAATGGAAGTTCACACCCCTTCCGAACCGGGGATGATCGCAGGCCCCAACCAGATGGGCTCGGAAGATACCATGCAGGATGATACGCAACTACCACAGTGCGCTATGAGAACTGCTGCAGTCGAGTCGCAGCTAGTCCTACGCATGAAAGAGCTGACTCACAAGGATACTCCATCTCCCCGGGGCACGAAGCGGTATAGGGATATGCTGCGACTTCTCTGTCGTTCCAAGCTACCTACCAGCGTAAGCCATACTTGTTCACTACCTAGCACTTTCTTGGTCGGCGACCACCTCCCAACAGCTACGGAACTACAAGTGGACTTGGCGCAGTTGCCCCGCGAGGCGTTACAGGGTTTACACACCACCGTGTTGCAAGAGATCCATCATCACGACTGGACCGTGTAGACACACCTTGATGTGTCCACACCGCTCCTCACACGCCAGACCGAAGGTATCTCCCTTATGGCGCAACTTGACACAATGGTTCTCCAGCTTGACACAGAGATCCTCGATGAGATCTCAGTGTCAGATCCGCTCCGGGCTACCATAGAAGGCTTGGTTGCAGCACTCAGGGCATCTCGAACCGAAGTACAGGCCCTCAAGACCTAAATGGCCCACCAATTCACCGTGTAGCAAGCCCAAGCGCAGCCTACCACACCCCCGGAGGTACAGGCACAACATGCTGAGTTGATAATAGTAGCTACGGACATTATTACAGGACAACTTACTCTGGGTATTAATTACTCGAGGCGGCCATGCAGCTCTGGACAGCGGTCCAATTCAACCCGATGCTTCAGCGTCTCAAAAAGTAATTACGACATAAGGAAGCTGCTTTCGATCAAATCGAAGCTACCTTTCCCTCCCTCATCCCTACGCAGCATCTGACACTCTTGAAAACTAGCAATGCCCTCCAAGACATGATTGCGGATATCTGCTGTGACAAGCATGCCATCATAAAGCGTTTGAAGCCATGGGGTGATCCTGCCTTTCAGATATCTCAGGATGCTCACAACGCCATCGCGCAACTTAACCAGATCTTGGAGTGGGTTACCACGGCTCCTAAAGGACCGACCTCCCTGAAGCTTGTCGATATTACACAAAGTGCTACTACCCAGAGTCAGGAAGTGTTACCTCCGATGATCATAGCCTTCAACACCTTACGTGCATAGATAGAGGCCGCACCACCACAGTGACTCGGGACGAGTCACAAGATTGCGTTGGGGGACTGTTGGAATAGGGACTCCTACGAGCAGTGAAACTGGTCCGATTTTGAATATTTTTTATTATATTTAGTCTAGTGCAGGGTTTTTGGGGTGGGTCAAAGCCCCGAAAGCATTGTAATGGGTCAAAGGGTAGACCTAGAATCCACAAACCATGGTTTGTGGACCATAGGAAATATTAGGCTAAATTTTTATTAATAGAGGAACATTTGGAATTGTAAGGCAGAAGAGAAAGAAGAAGATATTGATGCGACTTGTGGTTTAGTATATCTGTTCGACTTTTTGGGGAAAGGACTCCTGCTAGCTGTGTGCATGGAGATCCAGAGTCCTGTTGTGTGCGCAAGCTAGGATGGGTATTGTAAGAGGGAATTGATGAATTGATGAATAAGAAAGGCTGTTTGAGAATTGAATCTATGTGTATCGTTTATGTGAATCATTGGTAATTATTGTATTATGAGTATTCTATATTCAACTACGAAAGTTTTGTGTAAGTGTGTTTACTGCATCTAGGTCTGTTCTGTTCTGTTTTATGCAATACTTTGCTACTGTCATAGAAGTATATAATTATCATACACTGTAGTATAGTTGACCTTGCGCATGTGGATGCGAAAAGAGACGTATAGATCTTGCTCAGGAAGAGGCGATCTGGGCATCATAGGGACAGACACAGCTCTTCTTGCCTTACCTACCCTTTCTCAGGGTGCGGAAACCTGGTTCTAGCTCCCACCCATACTATTTCGGGTGAGACTTTGACCTGTGCAAGCGGGTCACTACCGAAAGGGCCAGTAGTATAGGAGTTTGTTGGCAAACCTTGAACTCTGAACCTAGGTTAGTACCCCTTGAGCCAACATACTTGGATACTTTATAGATGGATTCACTGATGAGTCCATTCTAGGCTTTCTATGCACCTTGTCTCCAAGCCAACCTCCTTCAATCATCTTTGATTTTGCTGGTTTCATAGCCAACAATATACATTATCAGCTAACCAAATTACCCACTGAAGGGGTTTTTAGATACTCATCCTATCTTTTTCACTTATTGTTATTCTTTCAAGCTGATAGATTTCCTATTGCATTAAAAAAGATGGACTTGGAGGGAAAGCCTCTATCCATTATCTTCTGGACTTCATTGCTCAGGAAAGAGGGCAGTAATTTCACCTACATCGAGTTTTCAGACCTTTTTCTACATCTAGCAATGAAAATTTTGTATAAATAAAAGCAGCCCAGAGTCAGTGAGGAAATGAAAAGAATCCTGCAACTGTCAGAACATAATAAAGTGGGAGATTGGTATCTCTATGAGAAGCATACAGAGTTAAGAATTTTTGGATCCAACTTATTACCTTATAAGTTGCCTAGATATATGAGCATGAGAGTTGTTGCACTGGAGTACTTAAGAGAAATTCTTAATTCTGATTCTATTAACTTCATGGCTGCTAGAAAAAAGACTCAATTTAGATTAAAGAACCAGATTGGTCCCTTTATCATAAACAACAGAGATGCAGAAAAAGAAGTCATGATTAGATTAGCAGAGTTCAAATTTCAAGAAATTTTTCCATGGAACTACGATCCCCAAGGAATCCTGAGCAGTCTAAGGGTAAAAAGAAAATTTACTCCCTTCATACATGAGCTTAAGCCTGAGATTGAGAAGTTTTCCAACCAAGCAGAATGGGTGGAAAATACACTAACTGATACAACTAGTACAATAGAGGAAATAGGTAAAATGAATACAACACAAGCTCTTGCAGTTGTAAAGCAACTAGAAATATCAGCAAAAAGAGGCAGAGAAGAAGGAGCATACACAATAGAAAAAACTGTAGAAACTAAATTCAAACTGATTTATAATAAAAGGCTTAAACTCAATTCAGTTGACAAGGAAAACGTAACCATTGATGTTGATGAGATAGAAACTCCAGTAACCAATGATGATATAGCCAAAACTATAATCAATGAAACCCTTATAGAAATAGAAAAGGAATCAACTGCTAGTCAGGAAGATAAAAAGATGATTAAGAAGCAACATAACATGGAGGCCTCTTCCTCACAACCATCTGAGGAAAAGGATTTAGATATCAAGGAGAAATATAAGCAGATAAAGCAGAAGAATGACGAAATCAAATAAGAAATATATTCTCAATTCCTCAAGAAAAAACCTGGAAATCAAAATAGGCTACTAACAACCTTTGATTATTCTATAAACAAGATGATTATGTCATTTTTTCAACCAACTACCTCAACACCAAAAACAGTGGAAGATTATAAAAAGGTGGAGTTTTAGGTAGACACTGAAAATGTTCATGAGCTGGACCAAATTTAATTTCATAGACATAGCTCTGAAATGTTATATTCAACAATGGTGACGAAAGCAATGAGTGCTACCAAGTTATAGAATATTGTTCTTAATATGCGGGATCAAATGAAGTTAGACAAGGCATATTTGTATGAAAAGGATCTAAGGATTAAAGCCTTAGAGGATTTAGTTTTACAGGTGGGATATGATCCCTCAAATATTCAAGAAGAAGAATTGTTGGTAAAGAAAAAGAATGATGATATTGCAACTTTGAGGAAACATCTTAAACTTCCTCAAAGTGAACATCCACAAACCAAATAAATCCTTCAAGATCAAACTGGAAAAGAAGAGATGATGAAGCTCATCCTCAAATTAACTGCTCAGATCAAAGAAATGGAATCCCAAATGGACCAACTTGTCCAAGAGAAGGAAACTGTGAAAGAACCTGACACTCCTATCATTCCTACAGTTATACCAATGATTACCACAGCAATGACTTCCACATTAGGAGAGAAGCTAGCAACAAAAGAAACATTGGCAACTACAATGCCAGTAATTTCAACTACTACTTCAACCACAGATTATTCTACAACACAGGTTTAACAAACAGATGGAGCAGGTCAGATTGTAAAAGCTATGGAGGAAATGTCCTTATGAAGCAATGAAATCAACAGCCTAAAAAAAGATGATTGAAAGTCTTGAAGCTATAAACAAGACAACACTGATAAATGCTAAAACTCATGAGTAGAAGGCAATCAGACTTGGAGAGTAAATCAAGGGCTTAAAAAAAGAGCTAACTTTCACTGAGAAAATTTCATACATAAAGAATCATCTATGGACAAACAGAGTTGAAGCCATTCACACTCAATGGCCTTTAATTTAGATTATTTATGAGCAGAGAGATTTATTATTAGCAGCTCAGACAGAGATTCAAAAGACCAAGGATGAGTTAACTGATAAGCCAACTCAAGCTTTAAAACTCATCACATTCTTGAACAGCAAGAATAGGGTAGAATTGGAGGAATTACAGGAAAAAGGTTGTAACTAAGAATAATTTGATGAATAATCTAGAAGAGAAATGTGAATCAATTAACATTGCCATAACAAAGTTTATGGTAAAATACACAAACTTAAGACAGAGGGGCCTACCAGACATCCATGTTTTTAATGAAAAATTGATGCCCCAGAAGGATTATGATAAAAATATAAGGGAATTTACCAAGGAGCAAGTCAACAAACCATTAGCACAAGGCACTCCCACAGGAAAAGTCCTCCTTCAGCATTTTGAATATTTTTTCTTTTTACAACATGAGATTAAACATCTCTTTGTGTTCAAGCCCACTTTTGCTAGATACACAGAGGCTGATGAGAATTTTAGGAAGCTAAAGAATGTCAAAATTCCCAATGAAGAACAGTGGCAAACATTTACTGATTTAATGTAACAATGAGAGGTAAAATAGTGAAGAAATATTACCTTCAAAAAAAAAAGTCAAGAAAGCAATAAAAAAGAACAGTGAAATAAAAAGACAGTTTGTTGATTTTAATGCTAAAAGACATATTTTTACAGCTGTAAAACAGTGAAATTGTAGTAGCATTAAAGAGTATCAGATGAAAGAGTGTTAGCGAAGGCAAGTCAAAAGCCTGATATTTTCTAGTAGCCAGTAAGCAGGACATCTAATCAATCAAAAGCTCCTTGTTAGATAAAATAGTGGACCTATTTATTTTGGATAAGAGGACAACTTGATGATCTGTTAAGCAGTTGTCCCTCTTACTATGTAAAGATATTTTCTTTTTCCTAAAGATATTCCTAGATTTCTCCTAGGATATTTGTAACTACACTTTTTATAAATACTTCTACATTAGAAGTATTCAATGTGGAATAAAATTGCTGGACTTATTATAGACATTTTTGTTCAACATTGGAGGCTATTGTGTGTTTGAATTCAAAGTAGCAGACTGGATAAGTTGACTGGCATCATAATTCAGAATCCCTATGATAAGCTAATGAGTGAAGTACTCCCTTCTTGTCATTGTTTGATTTTCTGAGTTTCATGCAATTCATTATATGTTTATTCTATCTAAATATGTAACTAGGAGTATTACTACAGGATTAGTCAAGTGCTCCCTATATTTAACTAGTTTCCATTTTAATGTTTTCTTCTGATTTTCGGTGTTGAGAATTCTTAATTTCTCTCACTCCCTTTTGACCTCTGTCTTCCACTTCCATTTTCCGGATCAAAGTATCCTAAAATGCCCTTTATCCCAATCATACCACCTCACAAAAAACCACTTTCCCAAATCTCTGAGGGTTATCTATCTTGCCCTGAATATATTTGTACCTTTTAGCCTTGATTTCTAGTGCTACTAGCTTGATTTAGACTCCATATCCCAATGGACATGTAGATTTCTCTCTATCTTACCTCCAAGTGATTTTTTCCCACCAAACCCTTTAAACCAAAACCAAATTGTACTTTCATAACTAGCCTAATATTATAAATTAAAACAAAGATAAATCTTAAAGAGAGAGCCCTCTCTGAACCCTAGGAAGGCTAGATCCTAGAGTTTGAAGTAGGTTTGTGGTTACCTCTAGTGTTCTTTGACTAAAAACTCAAAATCCCATAGCTTAAGGAATTACTAGAGTGATAACATACTGGCGACTCCACTGGGGATCAAACCAATCTCCAGTCTTAAATTTAGTCTTAAAGGAAAATCTTTAAATTATCCTTTCACTTTAAGATTACTTTTATAGGTTGTGGGTATTCAAAAATAGTCATTCTAGCTTCTAGGAAAACCTACTATACCAGGTCTAACCTGGATCCTAAACCTACAGTTATAGTAGATAACCCAGATCAGATTGGTAAAAAGAAAAAAACAAACTGTCAATTTAGAAACTGAAGTACCATTAAGAAAAGCTAATTCTTTACCCAAAGAGTTAGTGAGTTTAAATGATATTTATTTTGATCTGAAGTTTGAATATTCATTGTTTAAAACTAAATCTGAAACTGATTTGAAAAATACTGTTATAGATCCTGTTTTTATTTCATTTCTGAATGCAAAACAGAAAAATATTTCAATAGGAATAAAATGAAATAAATCTGAATATCAAAATACAGTTTAAAATATTAATGTTTCATTGATTAAAGATCTTAATGAAGCTATTGAATTAGCTTATTTTTTGTCTTACATAAAACCTCCAGTTTCTCAACTACATACAACAATAATACCAACATTAGATTCCTCTTTATATGTTGTTACTTTGTTTATAGATACCACTGCAAGTTCATCTATAGATCATTTCATTCCTAGATTTCCTTTGCAGCCTGGGATATTATTTCCTTCATACATTATCTCCACTGCATCAAATACTTTACATCCAGATTTTATAAGCACCACATCTTTATTTCCCAGCAATTCCATTTACATACCAGCTTCATTTCCCAACTCTTCAACTACAGTGTTCAGTTCATCAGTTGCCATATCCAGCACTACACCTATCATTACTGTTATACCTCCCAGCTCAGCAAAGCTTCAAGCCGTGGCTGCTAGGTATGCTCCCCTTGTCTTACCCCAAAACCTCCATGATATGCCTCAAGATTATCAAAAGAATATACCACTGTTTGATGGTCTGTCACAATATACTGCTCAGCAACATGTAACTAAAATAACAGATTTCTGTGAAATTTATGAAATTGATGAGTTAGATGTCTAGATGAGGTTATTTGCCTAGAGTCTGACAGGAGAAGTTAAAAAATGGTTCAAAAATTTAGGTGCTAGTAGTGTAGCTGATTTAGATGTATTTCATAGAATACTTTTAAATAAATGGGAAAAGAAAAAGAACCCCCTTCAATTTTTTTTTGAGTTTGATGCCATGAAAAGATATCGTACTGAGTCTGTCCAAGACTATTGCACTAGGTACAATAATGTCTACAATACAATACCTACAAATCTTAAACCTACACCTTACTCTATTCTGGTCAAATTCCCTGATGGATTTTATATAGATATGGCCTATCAATTAAGAGAAAGAGATGCCCAAACCTTAGAACAGATGCAATTAGATGTTGTCAGTGTAGAAATCAATATTTTAGCTAGGAAAGCCAAACTTATAAATGAAAGAAGAGTTACAATTAAAGAAGAAAGTTCAAACTCAGATGTTAAAATGGATTTATTTGCTAAAACTTTAGAAAGGGTGGTAGAAAACCTCTGATAACAATGAAATCCAAACTGAACTGATTGATAAAATAAATATAGAAAACCCAAACTTTAGAAACTTTAGATAATATAGATAGAAAACCTCAATGGGATAATCAACCTCAGATTAGAAATCCCAATTCCAGAAAAAACACTAATTCTGGAAAAGCTAAAGAAGCAGCTCCAGACCAAAACATTAATCCCCCATTTTAGGAGAAATATGCTAAAATTTCTCTGAATAATGATGAAGATGAGGATGACATCTATCATCTAATGGGAATAGATGAAAACAATACTATTTTCCTCACTCAGGAAGACCTGGAACTATTTGAGCTTCAACAACTCAAATTAAACTCCAGTGAATCCTTTGACTACAAACAGGGTTATGAATTTGCTATAAATGAAATTCACAGTCAGTATAACCTTAGAAACAAGAAAAAAAATGAGTCTTCTACTAAAAACAATTCCCAAAATCAAAATAAGAAAAATGTAGAAGCCCCAAAAACAAAAGTTTTGCAAATTCTCCCAAGGGAAAATAAGAAAAATTCCAATCCTTCCAGTCCTTAAAAATCAAAAAGCCCCAAAATTGTTGATATTACTGATGAAGTAGCTCGATCTTCCAAAGATGCACAAAAAGCTAATACTGCTAAAGCTTCTAATTCAGTAAAAACAACAAATTTTGATCCTAAAAATATTTCTACTGATTCTAAATCAGCAAATCCTAGAATAGATAATCCCAGAACACCTGCTGATGATTCTAAGTCTGATAAAATTTCTACTGCCACACAAACAATCCCTAAAAGGAAAATTAAAAGCAGCAAAACTCAAGAAACTTAGAAAGAGAATGTCAAGACAATTGAAGATAGAAATACAACTATTGAAAATCAAGAAAAACCAACTCAGATTATAGTTACTAAAGATGAATTAGTTCAAATTAGTAAATCTCAACCCTCATTCAATATTCAGTCTGAAATTTCTAAGTTAAAAATGTTGGGAAAAATACTGAGAGGGGGGGGTGAATCAGTATTTACTGCATACTCAAAACTTTTTACTTTTTCATGCTCTAAAACCCATATGCTACTTTTCTGAAGCCAACTAGCGTATACACGTGGATATCCTTCATAAAACTTGCGTATACACAGAGACCTAATTATGTCATTAGTTATTTGCTTATATCATTCCATTATTCATTCATCAGATGTTCAATAAATAGTAAACATGTGCAGTAAGAACAGAATAAACCATCACACCAAGCATCACACATGAACACCAGGATTTTTAGGTGGAAACCCAAGTCGGGAGAAAACCACCGCTGCAGTTGCTCAGCCTTCAATATTTTATTATAGAGAAAACATGTTACAACATATGTGCTGGCGCTGACTTGACCAGCACGCAGGCACCCACCAGCGCTCGTTTACCAGCCTCTCCGGGAAGGGAGCTCCAACCCCCTGACTCGTTTACCAGCCTCTCCTGGAAGGGAGCTATGACCCCCGATCTCGTTTACCAGCCTCACCTGGAAGGGAGCTACAACCCCCTGACTGAAGGCTACAACCCTCAGCACCACCTTGGACCACGTTTCATCAATTTTCACACCGGATCCAACAACTTCAATAGAACAACACTTGCATGCCACGTTTCATCATATTTTCAAACCTAACCCTTCCAGATACTTTTGAAGCACACAACCATGAAATGATATACAAATTAATGAGCGTATATCGCAAACCAGCAACTAACGATCGACATTTACTGGCGCACTTTTTGTGAAGCCCCAATTTTTGTATACGCGTTTCCCTTCACTCATGTCACTATACGCGTCGTCCACATAAAACAACGATACTCCAGGCAACAAAAGAGAATAATGGCTGCTTTCTCTTCTAGCTGGTCATGGCACGTTTTCCAGGCACATAGCGTATAGATCTTCAATCATTATAGAGCAGCATACTTCTTCAGATCAGACATTCAGTTCAGATTCAACCCTTTTACTTCAGACAGATGTTTGCCTCAATTCAGATCTAAGTCTTCCATAAGCAGATCTAGTAGATACAAGTGAATTTCAGATCTAGATCCCCTTCTTCATCATTGGTGCATCATACATTCAGATTTATCTTCAAGTGTAACCCTTTCCATTCAGATCTACTTCAAAGAGAAGTATTCATTCAATATCAGACATCTTGTTCCCACACTCATGATTTGCACAATGAATTTCTTCTCCTTATATAGGTTTATCTTTTTCAATACCACGGGCCAAAACAATACCATGAGCCTTCAATACCACGAGCCAAACCAATACCATGAGCCTTCAATACCATGAGTCAAACCAATACCATGAGCCTTCAATACCATGAGTCTTATTACAAGGTCTTGATACCACGAGTCATCGTACCATGAGCCTTCAATACCACGAGCCCACAGTTTTTACTTTTTGAGCGCTTTTACCCATACGCGACTTGGCACGTTCTTTTTCGCGTGCATACGTGACTTCCCCTAGACAGATCCGCATATTCCTTGAAACATACTCTTTTCATCATATATTTAGCACATGCTGAATTTATTTTTCATTGCCTTCTGTACTCACTATAGATACATCAGTTTTAGTTCATCAAGACATATTCTATCAAGCACAACTTCATCCAGTAAGTTTCCATTATCTTCATCAAGAGGGTTGCCTTTCAAGGAAAACATTCATCATCATATTGCTAACAAACATCATTTACCAAGTCCATCACGTCAAGAATAACTTCATCAGGTGGATTGCCATCAAGGACAACACATGTCAACAGTCACATGTCTTCATCTTCATTCAGTGGGTTGCCATCAAGGAGAACACTCTGCATCATATTTCCAACAATCTCCCCCTTTGGACTTGATGGCAACCACGATGGTGTTTGATCACCACAACCGATAGGTACATTAAGAATACCATGACACCATGTCACTCTCTCCATTCTTTCTCTTCATTCAAACACCATGTCACTCTCCCCCTTTGACATCAAGGGAAAAGGGTGGATCAAAAACCAACATACTCTCCCCTTTTTCTCCTCATGTGGAAGAAACGTTCTGCAGATCTGATACATACTGAAGCGACCAAGCTCCCCCTCAGTTCATGCTGAATCTTCAAACATATTTTTCAATGAAGTACATGACTTTATGAACTTCCTATCACCAAAGACTCATTCTTACATCAAATATCCAACCAAGTGGATTTACATATGGGACTCAAGTACCCAACCAAGTGGGTTTACACATTTCAACTCAACTACCCAACCAAGTGGGTTTACAAAAATTTGACTCGGCTACCCAACCAAGTGGGTTTACAAATTTGACAAGTCCTTACATGACTGAATATTACAATTTTACATCATGAGACTCAACAAGATCTTTTCATCAAATTACAAATAATACCATTTATGACCAACACCATAAAATCCTCAAGAAAGAGAACATGTTTCAGAATAATGCCAACAATGCATTATACTCAGAAAAGCTAATGCTCTCCTTGAATCTGTGCAGCCAAGAATCCTTTCCATATGACTAAGGCTCCCCCTTAGTTTGTGCATCCTGGACACTTTTATCAACAAATCATCAAGGCATCTTCATTAAATCATTAGAAAAGAATTATGAGAACTGGAAAACCACTAGAGATACCAAACAGTATCAAAGATACCAAACAGCACTGCAGCTGTGCTGAAGAGAGCTGAATCCAACCAAAAATTGTCAGCAATCAGTCATACGCGGTTTTATTTGCAGGAACTCGCGTAGATACGCGACTGTGTTTCATGAAACCTACGTATCCAATGCCATCTTCTATATTTTGACCAGATCTGATCCTTTGTGAGGAAAATACAGTGTTCAGCTTCATTCTGAGATATTAGACTGGTTCCCTGGACTACAGATGGATAGAACAATGTAGTTTTGTCTTCAAGCGTCATCCAATGGTGGTAGCATAATAGCGACCAAGTCTTCAGATTCTTTGCAGCTTCAATACAATCTTTCCAAAATCTTCACAAGTAATCATCCATGTGGTCCAACATCATCAAGATATTCAAGATCTAACATGAAGTACCATATGTAGACAAAGGATCTCTCAACCATAGTAACATACTCTACATGATCTCTTCTTATTTCTGAATCTACCGACATCCAACTCACCCATGTGTGAGCACAAAAGATACTTATCAGCAAACCAGGGCTCAAAAATTCATCATAATAAACCATGTACCAAGTCATCATCATTTGAGCATGAGTATCAAAAACCAAAGAATAAGAAGTCATATTGCCAACAATGCAATCATTAGGATTCGACCTACTGCTCCCCCTAAACCAGTGCTCTTCCTTAGCTTGTGCAATCTGAAACACCTTCAACGGTAAGTTATTAGCAAAAATATCTGCATGATCTATCCTCATTTCTGAATTATAAGACTTTCATCTCAACAACGAATGCTCTTCATCATAAAGCAACCATGCTTCATCCACAATCTTCAACACAAGAACCCATGTATCATTTCATTATCATGAGTATAACCAGAATAATGCTATCAGTGCAATCATCAGCAGTCAGACTGATGCTCCCCCTGGACCTCTGCTCTAGATCTTCAGCTATCAGATAAATTTTCTCATCATCAATGCATACGCATATGTGTTGGAACTGTGATGTATACGCGACTTTTGTGAATAGAACCTGCATATGGAAAGTGAAACATAGAAATTTTTCACATTCCTTTATCTCCCCCTGAACTTGTCCTTCCTGTACCTGTCTTCTTCATATCAGATGTTCTGTTAGAAATACATATAACCAGAATAATCAAATCAACCATGAGAGAAATCATACATTGCTCCCCTTGTGACGATACATTACTAAATCTCATAATGTATCCCACATCATTCCTGCAGTCAATCAAAGAAGTAAGCTTCCAGAAGTGGATGACTGCAGTAGGGTCTGAATTCCCTACGTTTCTGATTGGTCCTCCTTCTTTTTCCAAATTTTCTTGAGCTTTTCAACTGTGTGCTGAAAATTGTCCACTTTCCCAGATCTGTTCATCCTGCATTCTTTTTCTACATGTCCATACTTATTACAAGCACAACATCTCATTTGGTTAGAGAAATAAACATAAGAATCATAATAGTATTTCTATTCTTCCTCCAGCACTACAATGTTGCTTTATGTCCATACTTACATGAAAAACGGTATCCCTTGAAGCTACTAGAGTACCTTTTTGAGTAGAACCTGTTTGTTTGTGGCTGAATTGTTCTGCCTCTGCAATTTGCTGCAACATGCCCATGATTATGACATTTAAAACATTCAACGTTCTTGAATGAATTCCTTCGAGAGTTCATGATTGTCGGTTGACCTTTTGTTTCTTCCAACACTTCATATTTGGCATTGATATCCTTTGAATCTTGAGCACTTCCCTGTGAACTAGATTCTCCTTTAACGGTTTCATGAAAACCAAGACCAAATTTAACAGAAGGAGACCTTTGACTACTAATAATATTGTCCAGAATCTTAGTACTATCTTGAAATCTCAAGAGTTTATCTTTTTCTTCTAATTTACCTTTTAAAATGTTTACCTCCACCTCCAATCTTTGGCATTGCTTCTTCATACTTTCTTCGACCCTTCTTCCTTCTTCTACTTGATCATTCAATTTTAAAATCTCTTCTTTCAACCCATTTTCTTGTTCTTCAAAAGTTTGTAAGAGTTCTTCATTCTTCTTATTTTATTTTTCCAGATCTTCTTTGAGAGAGATGATTTCTGCCTCAAGAGCTTCCTTTTCAAATGATTGTAGAGGTTCCTCATTCTTCTTACTTGATGCTTCAAGATCTGCTTGCAGAGAGATGATTCCATCTTCAAGTCCTTCATTCTTCTTGTTTGATTCTTCGAGATTTGCATTTAGATCGTCGACTTCTCCTTCTAGTCTTTTAATTCGATTGGATGCATAAGTATGAAACCTTTGATACTTGCCCACCTGTCCATTCAGCATTTCTATTTGTTTTTCCATTTGAGAGATCATCTGTTTGTACATAGCTTCACTTTTATTAAATGATCTTTGTTGATCTTCAATTTTCTTGATAGCTTCCTTTAGATCCAAAACTTTACTTTCACTATCTTCAAAATTGCATGCACAGGAAAGTGTATCACAAGAACAACAATCAATACCCGTTTCATCTTCTTCATTTTCTGCTGCATATGTTTTCTGAGATATCTCCTTTTCAGTAGCCTTCTTCTTTTTCCTCTTTGCCATGAGCACTTGTAGAGCTTCGTCCGAATCTGATTCATCTTCTTCAATTTTTGATATGCATGATTTCTGAGGTATCTCCTTGTTTCGAGTAGGCTTCTTCTTTTGCTTCTTTGCCATGAGCACTTTCAGATCATGGTCAGATTCTTCTTCATCTTCACTGGACACTTCATCATCATCTTCTTTTGCATAATAATTCTTTCTCTTTTCAAATTGTTTCTCTTTACCATGCTTTTCTCTATAAGGACATTTAGCAGCATAGTGACCAACTTTTCCACACTCAAAACATTTGAAGGGAAGCTTACCTTGGAATATTCCAGTACCTGGTTGGAGCCTTCTCACAAAATTTGCTTCTTCTTCATCGGATATATAGCTCGATTCTTTGGCAATGACTTCCTTTTCCTTTCTTTTTGTAGATGCCTTAAAAGCAGCTTCTCTTATTTGAGAAGGACCTCCTTGTCTCATTTCAAAAGCAGTCAGAGTACCATGTAATTGAACAACAGAAAGAGTTTGCAGATCTTGCCTTTCTTCAATAGCAGAAACTTTAGAGTCAAATCTTGAAGTCAAAGATCTCAAGATTCCACACGAGTAGTATCGGTTATGGTTTCACCCAAATTTCTCATTCGATTTACAATATCATCCGGACGTAAAAAGAAATTGGCAATACTCTCATTACTATGCATCCTTAAATTTTCATATTCAATTCTGAGAGTCTGGAGTTTTGCATTTTTTACCTTTGTATCTCCTTCATAGCTTAGAATGATCTTGTCCCATATTTCTTTTGCTGAATTTAGCTGCATCACTTTGGAAAATTCTGGTTCAGACATGCTTCCCAATAAAACATTGACTGCTTTGGCATTGATTTCATATTTCTTCCTTTCTGTTGCATCAGTAGGAATACTTGCTGGATACGGATACCCTTCTTCCACGATTGCCCACACTTCTGCACCAAGACTTTGTAAATATGCTTTTGTTTGTACCTTCCAGAATATCAGATTACTTCCATTGAATAGAGGTGGCTTTATAGACATTATTCCTTCATGACTTCCCATTGCGATGGATCTCCTTCAAGCGATCAAGCTTCTGCAGAAGGACCTGCTCTGATACCAATTGTTGGGAAAAATACTGAGAGGGGGGGCGGTGAATCAGTATTTAGGGCAAACTGAAACTTTTTACTTTTTCATGCTCTAAAACCCATACGCTACTTTTCTGAAGCCAACTAGCGTTTACACGCGGATATCCTTCATAAGACTTGCGTATACACAGAGACCTAATTATGTCATTAGTTCTTTGCTTATATCATTCCATTATTCATTCATCAGATGTTCAATAAATAGTAAACATGTGCAGTAAGAACAGAATAGACCATCACACCAAGCATCACACATGAACACCAGGATTTTTAGGTGGAAACCCAAGTCGGGAGAAAACCACCGCTGCAGTTGCTCAGCCTTCAATATTTTATTATAGAGAAAACATGTTACAACATATGTGCTGGCGCAGACACGGCCGGCACGCGGTACCCTGCGCTCGTTTGCAGACTCTCTGGAAGAACTCCAGAAAGCACGACTCGTTTACTGACCTCACTGGAAGGGGGAGCTACGACCCCACGATCTCGTTTACCCGCCCTCTCTGGAAGGGAGCTACGACCCCCCATTTGGAAAGGCTACAACCCTTGACACCACCTTGGACCACGTTTCATCAATTTTCACACTGGATCCAAAGCATCCTTTAGGACACCACTTGCAGGCCACGTTTCATCATATTTTCAGACTGGACCCTTTCCATACTTTTAAGCACAGTCAACCATGAAACAGATACATATAACTTACTGACAGATATCAGTAAACCAGCAGAATAGATCAGAAATTTCTTACCACAGACTTCAGCAAGCCCAAGTTTGCATACGCACTTTCCCTTCACTGATGTCGCGTATATACGCGCTTCCGTCCTCATAAAACAGCGTATACTTCAGTACAAATTCCATTGCGCATACGCGCTTTCTCTTCAGCGAAGCCGCGTGTATACGCGCTTCTTCTGCGTCGAAGTAGCGTATAGATCTTCAATCATTATAGAGCAGCTTACTTCTTTAGATCAGACATTCAGTTCAGATTCAACCCTTTTACTTCAGACATATGTTCGCCTCAATTCAGATCTAAGTCTTCCGTAAGCGGATCCTACGTAGATACAAGTGCATTTTGAATCTAGATCCCCTTCTTCATCATTGGTGCATCATACATTCAGATTTATCTTCAAGTGTAACCCTTTCCATACAGATATACTTCACAGAGAAGTATTCATTCAAGCTCAGACATCTTGTTCCCACACTCATGATATGCACAATGAATTTCTGCTCCTTATATAGGTTTATCTTTTTCAATACCATGGGCCAAAACAATACCATGAGCCTTCAATACCACAAGCCAAACCAATACCATGAGCCTTCAATACCACGAGTCAAACCAATACCATGAGCCTTCAATACCAGGAGTCTTCAATACCATGAGTCTTCAATACCACGAGTCATCAATACCATGAGCCTTCAATACCACGGGCCCCTGGATTTGCACTTTTTGAGCGCTTTTTCCCATACGCGACTTATCACGTTCTTACCCGCGTGCATACGTGACTTCTCCTAGGCAAATCCGCGTATGCCTTGAGACATAATCTTTTCATCATAGATCTAGCATATATTGAATTCCTTTCTTCATTGCCTTCTGTACTCTTTGTAGATACATCAGATTTTGTTCCTCAAGACATATTCTATCAAGCACAACTTCATGAATTAGGTTGCCATCATCTTCATCAAGTGGATTGCTATTCAAGGACAACACTCTAGCATCATATTGCCAATAAACATCATATCACATCAGATTTACATTATTTACCAAGTCCATCAAGTCAAGAATAACTTCAACAGGTGGATTGCCATCAAGGACAACACATGCCAACATTCTCATGTCTTCATCTTCATTCAGTGGGTTGCCATCAAGGACAACACTCTGCATCATATTTCCAACAAAAAATACCTATTCCTTTAACAGAATTGGTTAAAAATGACTTATACAAATCAACAATAACTGAAACTTTGAATATGAATGATGGTGAAGATGCCATTAATTTGAATGATGATCAACCAGAGTTGATTTTTTGCCCTGATGTGAATGGAAAGCATTCAGGTGGATCAGTCCCTCATTTCTATATTAGTCTTACCGTTCATGATCAGATTTTACACAACACTATGCTAGATTCAAGAGCTTCCCATAACTTAATGCCCAAAGCTATCATGGAAATTCTTAATCTAGAACTAACTAGGCCTTATAAAGATTTGTTTTCATTTGACTCTAGTAAAGTTAAGTGCTTAGGATTAATTAAAGACTTATGTGTTACTTTAGTTCAGTACCATGGTAAGAGTATGGTAATGGATATTGTAGTAGCTGACATCCCACCAAAGTATGGTATGCTTCGTTCTCACTCATGGGGAGAAAAGTTGCAGGGATATCTACAATTGGACATGATCTACGCTACTATATCAGTGTTTGGTCAACCCAAAAAGCTATATAGGGAAACATTAATGAAATTCATGGTCAGTAGTGTTGAGAGATCCATGAATTACCCCATCTATTCTACACCAAATGACCTTGACTCTTTTATTTTATGTAACTCTGATAACAATGAAATCCAAACTGAACTGATTGATAAAAAGCCAAAACCAAACAATGACAACATATTTCATGAGTCCCTTTGGCACTTAGACTTTGATGGCTCTATAAACAAATTAGGAGCAGGAGCAGGAGTATGGATTACAAATATGGAAACTAATCATTTAGAAGGACATGACTTCAAACTCAACTTCAAATGTACCAATAATATGGCTGAGTATGATGCACTCATTCTAGGCCTCCAGATAATCAGAAACTTAGGAGGAAAAATAATACTAATCATGGGAAATTCGGAATTAATCATAAAGCAAATAAATGGAGATTATTCTGTTTATAATCCGATACTAGCCAAATATAGAGATACAGTGATAGATTTAGCTAATGACTTATTGGAATGCAAGTTTGCTGCTATACCCAGAAAACAAAATATTCAAGCACATTGTCTGGCAACTTTTTCTAGTACTTGTAACTTACCATTCCAACCAACTCATAGGTACACTGCTGAGGTTAATCATAGACCAATTATCCCAGACAACCTCAAGTACTGGTAGATTTTCTCTTAGGATGAACAAATTTACCATTTCTTAAATAACGAAGAAAATTTTCAAAATTGTAAAATAGATATAGACTGTAATATAGATTTGGATTTTGATTGTGAAATAGATAACATAGATGCACATAAATTTAACAAACCAACTGTATTTAATCAATCTGATATAGATAACTTAGAGAATATAGGTATTGAGGAAATCATTGAAGAAGAAATTGACATGTTAGATCTAAAAGATAATTTTTGCCTAAAGGTTTAACCCCTTTGGAGGACCTTTTTGATTCCAATGATGTGCCTAAAAAGCCAAAAATGTAACTAGTTAGGTCTGACATTGAGGACTATAACATTAGGACAGAATTAAAAAAAAAAATGGTTAAACTGTCTAAATCTTTACCTCCACAAGAAAAGGAAAAATACATTCATCTTTTAAAGGAATACCAGGATGTGTTTGCTTGGAGTTATGAAGATCTCAAAGCTTATGACACAAACATAATCCAACACAAGATTCCTATAAAAGATGATCAGAAACCATTCAAACAAAAATTAAGGAGAATTAATCCCGTTCTATTACCTTTGATAGAAAAGGAAGTAAAACGTATGTATGATGCTCAGATCATTGCACCAATCAGATATTTTGATTGGGTTTCAAACTTAGTACCAATCAGAAAGAAAACATGTGAACCTAGATTATGTGTTGATTTTAGGAATCTCAATAAAGTATCTTTAAAGGACAATTACCCTTTACCCAAGATGGATCACATATTAAAAAGGGTAGTTGGTTCCTAAAGGATTTCTCTGTTAGATGATTTTTCAAGATACAACCACATTCTTGTCCAAAAGGAAGATCAAGCTAAAACAACTTTTACCACTCCTTGGGGCACTTTCATGTATGTGAAAATGCCTTTTGGTTTTATGAATGCAGGAGAAACCTTCCAAAGGGCTATGGACATAGCCTTTGCAAAGGAAATACACGACCTCTTGGTTATTTATTTAGATGATATTATTGTATTTTCTAAGTAGATAATGAACACTTGGATCATTTGAGACAAGTCTTTATTAAATGTTGAAAATTTGGTATATCTTTAAACCCCAAGAAAAGTCTTTTCGGATTAGAAGAAGGTAAGTTACTAGGACAAATAATTTCCAAGGAAGGTATTAGGATAGATCTTGTTAGGATAGAAGCAATTTTTAACATTCATCCACCTAGAAATATCAAATAATTACAATTTTTCTTAGGTAAAATTAACTTTTTGAGAAGATTTATTTCAAACCTAGCTGAAATCATTAGAGAACTGAACAACATGCTCAAAAAAGACTCAATTATAAAATGGACTGTTGAATCCAAAAAATCATTTGAATCCATAAAACAGGATTTCACTAAAACACCAATCTTAATCAGTCCAAATTTCAAAATAGACTTTATAATTTTTTCTTTTGCATCAAAGCATACCATTGTTGTAGTTTTACTGTAGAAGAATGATCAAGGTTTTGAATAGCCTATAGATTTTTTTTAGTAAGACCCTTAGAGATTCACCTCTGAAATATAACATAATGGAGAAACAAGCTTTAGCCTTGGTTAAGGCCATAAAGGATTTCATAGTTTACATTCTCTATTCCCACATAATTGCCTATGTCCCTAATTCTGTAGTTAAAGACATTCTTACTCAGGATGGCCCTAATGGAAGAAGAGGTAAGTGGATTGCCACTATCCTAGAATATGACATAGAAATCAAACCAACAAAACTCATTAAAGGACAAGGATTAGCCAGATTAATGACTGAATCTAACTGCAATGCATTAGACATAAATTTAATTTCTCAGATTGATGACCAGGAAGAGATGGCGACTCCAATGATCAGTGAAGGCTTTCTAGATTCACCTTGGTACTCAGATATTATCTTTGTACTTACCAACTTACAAGCTCCTCCTATATTATCAAGGACAAAAGCCAAATTTCTTAAACTTAAAGCAATGAGATTTTGTATTATAGATAATGTGATTTTTTTGGAAAGAACAAAGTGGGATATTAGTAAATTGTTTACTGAAAGCAGAAGTTGACAAAATACTTGAATAATTTCATGGAGGTGACTATGGAGGGCATTTATACTAGAAAAGTACTGCAGATAAGATCCTTAGAGTTGGTTTTTACTAGCCTACCTTATTTTCTGATGTTAAGAAATTTGTTACTTCATGTCATAAATGTAAAATTTTTGAAGGAAAAAATAAATTGTTACCTTTACCCTTAAAGGCTATTTCAACTGAAATGCAATTTCAACAATGGGGTTTAGAATTCATTGGAGAAATTCACCCCCCATCCTCTAGGCAACATAAGTGGATTTTGACTACCACAGATTACTTCACTAAGTGGATTGAAGCCATTCCTACCAGACAAGCCACTGACAGAGTCATTATCTCTTTCATAGAAAACAATCTTTTATCTAGATTTGGATGCCCTCAGAAAATTATTACTGATAATGCAGCAACATTTAAATCTAAGAAAATGATTGCCTTCTGTCACAAGTACCATATTACCCTAGGCCACTCTACTGCATATTACCCTAAGGGTAATGGCCTAGCAGAATCCTCAAATAAAAGCCTTGTAAATATCATCAAAAAATTACTTGAAGACAACAACAAGACTTGGAATAAAAAGTTAGTCTATGCCTTACGAGCAGATAGACTTACTACCAAAAAGTCAATTGGCACTTCCCCTTATCAAATTGTTTATGGGATGGATGCAGTTTTCCCATCATCCTTAGGTGTTCCAGTAATGAAGATCATTCATGAATCACAAGTAGAAATCAATGATATACAAAGGAGGATAAATCAAACTATTCATCTACAACAAACAAGGGAAGAATTCTATGAAAAATATTAAGTCATTTAGGACAAAATCAAGAAATTTTTTGATAAGAGAAGTAAAGAAGACAACTTTTACATTGGAGATCAAGTGTTAAAATGGGATTCTAGGAGAGAGGACAAAGATAAGCATGGAAAGTTTGATTTTCTATGGAAAGGACCTTATGTAATTTATGGATATAGGGGTAACAATGATTTATTTATCAAAGATTTGGATGGAACAAATATTCAAGAAGGACCAGTTAATGGTAGGATGCTCAAACATTACTATTCCTCTGAGTTAACCAATAGTTAGTCCTAGTTACTTTTACATCATTGTAAATATCCATTGAATTTTTTTAGATAGGATTGGATATTTTCTTTCCAAATTTGAAGCCCGGAGAGAAGGCCCTATGCTTTGAAGAGTAAAATATCATAAATATGATTTTTTGCAGAAAACAAAAGACAATTACTGGATCTTCATGGTCAAAATTAAAGGCTACTAGTCGTAGAGTTATTGAAATTTCACAAAGAAATGCCATCCCCATGTGAAGCCGTTGTTAGGGTCCTATAAATATAGGACTCATAATTTTGAATTGACTTTTGATAGTCTTGTATATATGTACATACCTTGCTTTCTCCAAGTTGTTTTCCCATATTTTGAAAAAAATAAAAATAATAAAATAATAAAAAAATCAAAAAGAGGGTAAATGTCCTAAAAGAAAGATCAAAGGACTTAAAAAATATAGACCCCAAAAGAAAAAAGATGAAAATAAAACATGAAAGTGTGCAAGTCCAAATGCCACTACTTTTTATTTTTTTCAAATGATTATGGCAGAGTGTCAATAAATGCCATAATCCATGATGAGTTAAAATTGTTTAAACTTGGCTTGTCATGTTTTCAATTTCCATGTTTTTTATAGTGAATAAAGATTGGTCAGACAGTTTAATCTTGACTAATCAGTAGATAGGTAGAGAATAAATGAGGAGCCCAACAGTTCAATCTGGGCCCTTGGATGAAATAAGGTAGAGTTAGATAGCTTTTAATGCTTTAAAAGAATAAAATTTTCAAGGTTGCAAGCCTAGATGCACCTGCTAAAAGGAAGAAAAAATGTTAGAGTAATGTTGGGAAGGTAGAAAGAAGTGGAAAAAAGCATGTAGTATTCATCACCGGGCTAAAATAACTAACTTCCCTTTCCCTATAAGTATTCAGTATTCTATACTACCAGTCAAAAAGGCGCAGAGCATTTCTCTGAATTTTGTTGGGACCGGACCCAAGGCTCGATGACTGGATAGTGGAAAATGTTGAGTTCTTATGATAAAATCCCTTTTTACCATTATTTATCCCTCATTCACACTTTTTAACTCATTTTCCTAAGTAAGGACTCTTTCTTACTTAATGAAACCTAAAATCCCATTTAATTGACTTCATTCATAAAGCATACAAAAACCCTCAAAAAACACTCTATCCTAAGTAAAATAGTGAAATCATGAAATGACAAGCTTTGCTTTATTGTATTCACTTTACTTAGTCATTTAGTGTATTTTTGTGTATTCTATTTCTCCTTGTCATATTAACTTCTAACTTACTTTATTAATTCCCTAAAAATACCTTATCCTATCTATATAAATCCATTTATTTTAAATACCCCCCAAAACCTATTATTATAAAGATTTTCGACCAAAGATATTATCCACATGTTAAATTAAAAACCCAAAAATTGCGCCCTTTGGTCTAAAACTAACCTTAATGAAATACCCCGCCCCCTATGGTTATTGGACCCTTAATGGTTTAAAACTATACAATAAAATCAATCACACGCCCATACATATGTTTAAAACTAAACATACTCCCTCATTCATCACATTTTTAAGTCTTTTCCTTTCATTCTATCCTCTCTATGTAAAGCCCTAAGCTTTACATAGGCTAACCCAGGATTAATCATATAACCCCGCCTCATGCGCCTCCACCCATATATATAAATATATATATATATATATATATATATATATATATATATATATATATATATAGATATATATATAAGGAGTTTTATATATATAAGAATGTTTTCTATCTATAACCTCTGTGTAAAAGCCCGCCTACACATACTTTAAACCTTTATCCATTGAAAAACAAAGGTTTAAACTCTTTTTAAACTGCCCAGCACATAACATTTCCCCAGTCCCACATCCTAATTAGCCGCATTTTCCCAGCAGATCATGACCCTTCACTCCCGATTGTTAGATCCGATGGCGCAAGATCAATGTCGTGCCCACAATGTGATCGTCCGCCCAAAGCCCAAATGGACACGAAATGGGTTTCTTTACCCATTTAGCCTCCTGCGACATGGCATCTTCTCATAGGATCACGTTCATTTTAACAAAAACTACTTACTACTTGAAATGAACGTGAAAACCACAGCTGTTTTTATCATTTTAAACTCAAAACTGTTCCCGCCATTTGATGAGACCTGCATTTAATACTTTTATGGTGATTAATATCAAAGGTTACAACCTTTGATACACCATTTTTGTTGTTTATTTGCGCATTTCAACTGTGAAAAAGCTCCACTCAACTGTGTAAGAACCCTTTGTCCCAAATTGTCGACTTATACCCAGTAAAAATTGAATTTGACCAATGATTCCTTATTTCAAGACCAGTGAAGCCATTTCGCTGCACCAGTAAGCCGGACCATACCGGAGGAATGACCAAAAGCATCAGATAATCCTTTCAACCGCCAAATACCTGCGTTTAAGGTATTTTTTCGACCAAATTAAAGCCTGCAAATTTCATTGGAAACCTTCTATAATAGAACTAGGCTTTCAATTAGAATAATTCAGTCGAGGAAAGTGCCCAAAAACACCAAAAAGAGGCCAAACCCTAGCCAATATTTTCTAGGAAGCTCTGTATTGCAAAAATCACTCCTTGAAGCCAATTTCCTCAAGCTTTAAAGCCCCTGAATACCTAATTCAAAGACATAGAAGGAATTAAAGCCTGAAGATACCTTAAAAACCTTTTTTTCAGTCAAAATTCACTCAGGAAACCCTCGTTTCCTGTTTTATCCCAATTTACATTCTCTGAAAAGCCTAATTGAGCAATAAAACCAACAGAAATTATCTTTAGCCTAAGAATTGCCCAATTCATCCTGTGCTAAATGTTGGCTTGAGGGGTCCTGACCTAGGTTCAGTGTGCAAGGTTTGCCAAGAAACCCCTATACTACTAGCCCTTTCGGCAGTGACCTGCTTGCACATGTCATAGTCTCACTCGAAGTAGTATGGGTGGGTGCTGGAACCAGGTTTCCGCACCCTAAGAAAAGAAGGGTAAGGCAAGCAAGGCTATGTTCTATTTAGATTATCTTTGCGCAAGGTCAAGTATATATCTAATTGCATCCACATGCACTAGATCTACAATTATATGCTTTTCATAACATTAACATAACATTTCATACCTGAATAGAACAGATCTAGATTTACTTCAATACACAGACTTTCATAGCAAGATATAGCCAAAGCAGAATAGATCCAATCATTCAATATATAGACCTTCGCAGCACAAAGACAGATAAATGCATCACAAAGTAATTATTAGTAATCCATTCAATAGTACTCACAGATTCAGATCCAATAATCTTGCATATTCATTCATTCATTACCCTTACAATTCCCTTCCCAACCTGCGCACACAACAGTAGGGTTCGCACACAGCTGGACTAGGATCTCCGCACACATAGCCAGTAGGAGTCTATTCACCAAAAACCTCAATAGATCACTTACACAATAGATTGTATCAATATCTTATCAAAACCTTACCTTCTACAATCTGAAATGCCTCTCTATTTATAACAATCTAGCTTTATCATTCCTGTGGTCCGCAACCCAGGGTTTTCGGACCCCTAGTTTACTCTTTAACCCCATTACAATGCTTTTTGGGGCTTTTACCCCCCCAAAACCCCTGCGCTATACTAAATATAACAAAAATAATCAAAATGGACCGGTTTTGTAGCTTGCAAGGAGACCCCGTTCTAACAGTCCCCCACCACAATCTTGTGACTCGTCCCGAGTCACTTTGATGGCACGCCTTCAATCTGCGTGAGTAAGGTAGCTAGGGAGTGAAGGAGGGGTGGAAGCACTTCCGTGCTTCGAGCCGCTACATGTTGCGCAATATTGGTCATTGTCAGAGAAGCAGGCCCATCGAGATCTAGACCAACGTGTTCCATCAGCCGGTGGAGGTGTGCAATGGTGGACTGCGCATCATGGGCAAGCTGGAGTGCAACATCCATCCATGGTTTCAACTTTTTGTACGTAATCTTCTTGGAGTGACAACAGTCCTCAATCTGGTGCATGGCAGCCAAGCGCTGCACGTGACCCAGGGGGGGTAAGGAGGCCTGAAGTTGATCTAAAGCATCCTCTGCCTGCGTCAATTCCCTTTGGGCATACTGAAGCATGGGGTGGTGCACTTCTTTCGTCCATGGATGTGTAGCCTCTTCAAATAATTGGGCTCCCTGCGCCAGTTTTTCCTGAATAATGTGTGTGGCATCAGTGACCACAGCAATTCGCTGGGCGCGTTCTTCCGGGGTCAGGTCATACTGCTTGTGCCTTTCTTGGCCACGACGGTGTACTTTGTGCGATATGCTGGTAGACAATCTTCGTAGTTCTATAGTAGAGAGCTGTGCTAAGTCGACTTGTATGTCCCCAGGACTCGGTTCCGAAGTGACAGTGCAGGGGAGTAAACACATGTTGCTTCTAGCGAGCGGGGCTTAGAAATGGCGGAGATGTCGTAGCAGGTTTCGGTACCATAGAGTTCCTGCCGAAATTGGTTCATCGCTAATCCTCCCAGACGGCCTACGTGCACTCCTATCACTACACTCAACATCTCTTGGCTCTCTTATCAGTTACTCCTGTGAGTTTGGATCCATAACAGAGAGACAAGCGATATGAATCGTAGAGATACGTAGGAAAAACCATAATGCAAGTAGCCAATATCACGTGACAGTTGAATAAATAGCTCGAGCCATCATCTACCAACCATCCATGCCCCAATCAAAGCTACTTAATGGCAAGGTAGCTTGTATGTGGCACGTACCCTCGATCGTGCTTATCATAAATGGTGATATTGATAATCTACTGCCCTTTTCCTGTGTTTGTAAATGTCTTTTCGCATTAACTCAAGATGTCCTAATATTCTTTCTTCGTATCCAAGGTCGCGTTCCTATGATGTCAGTGCGTAGCTGACGCATTGGCGGTCCTTTCATACTTTGATGGACGGTTGACACATGGTGAGCCTTTAATTCGATCGGGACTCTTTTCGAGGCAGTTATGTCAATCACGGAAGGATCAGTTTTATGCAGGACAACTGCACCATACGTTCGTCGGTGATTTAATTCTTCAGTCATTCATAAACTCTCCCGGATACTCATGATTGGAGAGAGGTTCATAATCTAGTTGAGCAAGGGCCAAGCGCACCCTTGAGCAAGCAGGTCATCACGTGGGTTAACCGATTTTGGGGCCCATCTGGCTAAGGTGGTCTTTATACGTAGGATTACCCTACTCCAGTACTTCCTTCGGGTAAGGGAGACAGGTCCCTACGTAGGTGATTCATACCGAGTTAGTGGTAGTGCCTCAGACCTAAATTCCATGAACCTTTTAGGCTTCAGATTGTCATCTGTGGCCTCTTGGCAAGGCAAGGTTCGTGTCATGGTAGAGATGCGACGGAAGCTTCTAACGACCTGAAGGCTGCGAAGTGCTGAAACCTCATGCAGTCGGCTCTACCAATTCTCCAGCTCCTCATCAGAGTTAGAAAATCATTCACTGTCCGTTTCCCAATAAAGCAGCCCTTCATCCGTGGGGTTAACCTTATCTTCATCTTACGGAGTGGTCTTATAGATATGATCTAATTCCTGCTTCATGTGGATAGGCTCAATATACCGAGCACCTTCCGCAGGATCCACGGGTACTATGACACGCGTACTTTCGCTTTCAAACACCATGCTTCATTTCTTTAGGTTAATAATGCCTCCCATGTCCATGGCCCAATCTAGTTTGAGGAGCGCAGGGTAGGGGTCTGCATCTTCAACTATCTCAATTACTTCAAAGTCAGCTAAGACCCTTGCTCCTACGATGTCAACCATAACCTTTGGTAACCTACCCAAGGGAATGATTTTCTATTGGTTTTCCATGTGTAGTTGGATAGCAAACCTTTCCAATTTGGGCTTCCCCATTCGTTGCCAGGTTTGCTTAGGTAAAACATTGGCATCAGATCCTAGATCCAAGATAACCTGATTCATTTCATGGTCCCTGATTTGTGCAGTTAGCCGCATTTCTTTCCCTATGCGTTTCTTAGAGTTGTACAGTTTGTGCACGTCCTTGGTCTCAGGGATCAAGGTGTACCACGTTGCGCAAGTGTTCATTAAAGCCAGGAGGTTTCTTACGGCCTGCGGGTTCCTGAGTAATTTCAAACATGCCTTCAAAAAGGTCTCAATTTCTTCCTCACTTTGAGACTGTGCAGGGGCTGCTGGTAGAGCTTGTTCTTCACAGGGTACCTCTTTGCTTCCCTTGGTGTCTAGCCCACTACGTGTTATGACCTTTACACTTGGATCTGCTTCTTGTAGCTTATTTTTAACCCTCTGTATGTTCTGCATAGGGGTAGGCTACTTTTCCTGCATTTTGGCTATCAAGATCGGGCAGTCTTCTACCTCATGGTCCAGCTGTCTACAGTATTTACACGACAGTCAGTTGGGGTTAGGGCATTCTCTGGAAAAGTGCCCTATTTCTCCACAATTATAATAGATCAGTTGACCTCGTCCTCAGCCTGCACTTCCTCCCTGGCCTCCTCTGCCTCGGGCCGGTGATCCTCCAAAGCGCGCAGTCAGTCTAGGCAACACAGGGTCTGATTGCACTCGATATAAGTTCCCACGATCTATCATCGAGTCATACATTCGAAAATTCTACTCATCATGTCCTACGGACCGACAGAATCGACACCATTGTTGTTTTAGCTCTAGGACATACGCACCCATCCGAGGGAAATTATTCATATTGTGCATGCCTGCCAACCGACAATCATCGCACCATAACGCAGATCCGCTTGATCTTGGGCACAATAGGACAGGTTCCCTACCTACCCCTGGGCGTAGTGGGCTAGGTCCTCCATCTTGCATATAATTAGTCAGTAGTGGGCATTGATCTTTTGTGTGACCTGATACTCGGCAACGTATACACCAGAGATCTACGCAGATGTCTTTCCCTCATTCCTTTCGCAGGTTTTGTATCTCCATGTGCATAGCCCCGAGTTGTTCCTGGATCTATTGTACCCCTACTGAAGTGTCTTCCCAGGGATTAGATTCTAATTTCATGGCGGCCTCTACAACTTTCTCATATGATTCAAAGGTCCGCTGATTCATAGGGGTGCGTAGGTGAGGTAGCAACATGGCAATGAACCATTCTGTATGTTGTCTATCATCATACTCGAACCCTCCTTCCCTAATCACCTTCTTTAACCATTGATCTGCCTCCCATACTGATTCAGATGCACCTTGCTTGAAGTCCTTTACTTCTGCTACTAACTGGGAATAGGACTTTGGCTTGTGGAATTGTTGCTTCAGAGCATCCTTAATATCCTGGATGGAGGCGGTTCCATTCTGGGCAACATATCGCATATACCAGTCCAGAGCTCGGTCTTTGAATGCTAAGGATAGCTATGCCCTTTTTATTGTATCACTTTCCATGTTCTGCGCAGTCCAAAAAGAGTCCACCACAAACCAAAATCGCTCCATGTCTTCTTCTCATACCCCTTTAAAGGTAGGTAGTTTCAAGTGCGCAGCCATATCACTATCCAGGGACGACATTATAGGCAAATTATTACCCTTGTGTGCCCTAGGTGGTGATGCAGTCGGTTCTTTAACTGGGCTATAGGTGGCCCTTCCTCCATCAAGTTTGGTCCGATAATACTTACCATTGCATGTCGCACTCCTGTCTGGATCCGAGGTCATTAAGTTTGTATGGCTACACAGAATACTCTTTTCGCATAGCAACTTCTTAATCAGTAATGGTAACGTTCTCAGAAACTTACCCCGAAATCCTTTGAAGAATCATCACTCGGCCTCATAGTATGATATAGATTGGTCAATGGAAAATTCTGTCACAAAGCCTCCTAGCACACTATCCACCCAGTGATCTACCATGCGTGTAATAGTGTTATCAGTTCTTTCCAGCTGTTCCAACAGATCGGGAGTCCACTGAGTGACTCGCTCATCCTTCCAGCACTTCTGGAATTCTACCAGCTTGGCTAGCCACTCCTGAAGCTCAATTGCAAAGGTTACAAAGAATATTTCATAGCTTTCAATAAGAACATACCTATTCTTCCACCTTTCCACCGTTAATTTTTCACTTTGGTTTTCTCGTTCTGCAAACTCCTGGATCTACCTTTCGAACCAATCCTTGATCTCTTTTCTTTCAGGCTTCCAGTATTCTCTTGTCATTACCCGATCCCTTCCTTAGATTTCTTCCAGTCCCGGCAATGGAACCATATGTTGGCTTGAGGGGTCATGACCCAGGTTCGGTGTGCAAGGTTTGCCAAAAAACCCCTATACTACTGGCCCTTTCGGCAGTGACCTGCTTGCGCAGGTCATAGTCTCACCCGAAGTAGTATGGGTGGGTGTTGGAACTAGGTTTCTTCACCCTGAGAAAGGAAGGGTAAGGTAAGCAGGGCTGCATTCTATTCAGATTATCTCTGCACAAGGTCAAGTATATATCTAATTGCATCCGCGTGCACTAGATCTACAATTACATGCTTTTCATAACATTAACACAACATTTCATACCCGAACATAACAGATCTAGATTTACTTCAATACACAGACTTTCGTAGCAAGATATAACCAAAGCAGAATAGATCTAATCATTCAATATACAGACCTTCACAGCACAAAGATAGATAAATGTATCACATAGTAATTATCATTAATCCATTCAATAGTACTCACAGATTCAGATACAATAATCTTGCATATTCATTCATTCGTTACCCTTACAATTCCCTTCCCAACCTGCGCACACAGCAGCAAGGTTCGCACACAGCTGGACTAGGATCTCTACACACACATCCAATAGGAGTATGTTCCCCAAAAACCCCAACAGATCGCTTACACAATAGATTGTATCAATATCTCATCAAAACCTTGCCTTCTACAATCTGAAATGCCTCTCTATTTATAAAAATATAGCTTTATCATTCCTATGGTCCGCAACCCATGGTTTTTAGACCCCTAGTTTACCCTTTAACCCCATTACAATTCTTTTCAGGGCTTTGACCCCCCCAAAACCCCTGTGCTATACTAAATATAACAAAAATACCCAAAATGGACCGGTTTCGTAGCCTGCAAGGAGACCCCGTTCCAACACTAAAAAAAAATAATCATGCAAACAATTTAATCTTGCAGAATTATCCCAAAATGAATAAAAAGTAGAGCACAACTA
>JAXQQM020079010.1:0-15321 GCA_034641835.2 Pinus albicaulis | reverse complement strand
CGAAGCAGTATGGGAGGGTGTTGGAACCAGGTTTCCACACCTTGAGAGAGAGTAGGTAAATCAAGAAGAGCTCCATTCCCAGCTTATCAAGCTTCGCATTTAAAAAATCTAGCTATAGGCTTATATCACAGAGCTCAGATCTAATGATTACCTTTGCATCCATGTGCGTAATACCAATCCATCAGTACAACAACTATAATTGCAACAATTAATAGATCATAGATTCATATAACAGAAACAAAGTTACTTCCGCAACTATCAAACAGATACTTTCGCATCTCACTCATACAACGCATGTTCACATAAAACATAACAGCATAGATCCAGATCACATTAGATATCAACAATACTTCACATATATATTAATACCAAAATCTTCTTACAATCCCAAAATACCGCCTGTGCACATAGCCAGCTGGGTCTACACACAACAGGACTGAGGAGCTCTACACACACAACCAACAGGATTCCTTCCCCAAACAACCCAACAATAGATCTAACAATTTGTGCTTAACATCAATCTCAATTCTTTCCTTTCTATGACTAAAAAAGGTTCATCTATTTATACCGATTTAGCCTACGCATCCAATGGTATGCAAACCATGGTTTTTGGACTCTTGGTCTACCCTTGACCCGTTACAATGCATTAGGGGCTTTGAACTACCCCAAAACCCTTGCGTTAGACTAAATTTTACAAAAATATACAAAAATGGACAAAATTCGCGGCTTTAGGAGACTCATTCCAGTTCTCACCAAAATGAAAATGATGAAGACACTCAGATTAATCTAATGGGCAGTAATGATGATAACACCATTTTTCTTACACAATAAGAACAAGATTTATATGAATTACAACAACTATAATTAGATTCTGGTGAGTCTTTTGATTACAAGCAAGGTTATGAGTTTGCAATTAATGAAGTTCATAAGCAATATATCCTTAAATAAAGAATGTAGAAGCACTTAGTAACTAAGAAAAATGAAAAAATACAAACCAAAAAAACAATAGAGGCTCCTACAACAAAAGAGTATAAATCCTCCCTAGGCAAACCCAACAAAACTCTAGTTCAAATAAAAAAAATCAAATCCTAATCAGAAAATTTCAAGTCCAAAAGCTGCATCCAGTCCTAAAATTGTTGAAATTATAGATATTGATGTTCAAACATCAGTTGATCCTTAAAAATATGTTGTTGTTAAGACAACCAAGTGCAACTAAAACAACAGTTATAATCCAAAAACATCATTGTTGATCACCAATCGCTGATCCTAAAACAAGCCTAACCCAAGCAGTTCTTTGAAATTTAGAAACCTACCAAAACTTCCCTTGATGCCACAAGCTGTCCACGAAAGAAGAAAAAAAATAGTAAAACATTGGAAACACAAACATAAAATGAAAAACCAGCGACAGAAAAACAAGAGAAACACACCCCAAGCTGCGAGTTGTAGAAGAAATAATTCGGTTAGGAAAAACAAAGCTCAATTCAACATCGAAACCGGAGAGATTTTCCAAGCTAAGGTACAATTCCTTTGACTAATCTAGGTGGATATTGGTGGTCACCCGCCTATTCCACTTGAGGCCCCACCATTGTCTCTTTCAGTTTTTCAGTTTCGGCACAACTTACTATTTTTAGCATTTTTTTGGGTTTCGAACTTCCGTAGCCATTTGAGGCCCTAAATGACGTTTTTTGGGAAAACCGGGAGCAACATGGATCCATGGATTGATGTTGCTCACTCAAAATTTGTAGTCCTCGGATAGATCTTTCTAACGAGGTATGGTTCGCGTCAAACGGAGATCGTATGCGAATGGGCGCATTCCCAGAATCTTTACCTTTGTGCATAATAGAATGCATTTCAGCATTCACCCAAAACAAAATACTTCAATGCCGGCTAATTTCATACTCTTTTCTATCTCCGAAACTCAGAGGTTTCACATACATTCTTCAAATATGGGCTAGCACGCTCAAAACATTCCATTCATTAGGGCAAATTCATACTCTTTTCCTTTCTAGAAACTTTATCTTAGTAATCATCACAATCCCATTCTCATATGTTGGTTTCCATATAGATGCGCACTTGGTTTTCTTAATGAACTTAACATTGTTTATTCAACCCAAAAAATCAGCCCAAATTTGAATATCTCATGCTGAAGCTTCATCAATTAACAATGATTATAATTATTAAAATATCCATATTAGGATTTTAATCAACTATTCGAAAAGGTCAACACCATTCGTTTACCTGTTACCTTTCATCGCTTTTCAGGAATTTTCTGTCTGCAATAATAGAACCATAGTTAATCTCCTAACAGTGATTCAAAGCTCTGATTTTTCAATGTGACACCACCGCCTTCAGCCATAAATTCTTCCATTTATTCCCAACCACTACTTTCGTTGATTGTTTTCCAGGTTTTATAATTAAAACTCAATGTTATCACATAACTCCATCCATATAATTCTTACTCAAATAAACTCGACTTTGAATGGCGCCAGTGACCTTGTCTATCACGATTATTCAAGTCTCATTAAATTACTTCCACAGCAACCGAACCAGTCGATTCATAAGAGTTTTCTTAATTCAAAAGACCGTTGTTATTCCACCATACCCGTGTTAAAAACGCCGTCCCTTCATACAAAACCAGGTTTGTTTCGCCTTTACGTTGCACAAATTCAACCAGATGAAACCACCCCTTTATGATTATTGTTATTCTTTCACAACGCAACTGCTGCACTTCAACGAATTTGCCAGACCTGACTTTCCACAATTCTTCAGCGCCTTTTAATCTCAACGACTTTGTAGAATTGTTGACTTACATTTCTCCTCCAGGAATCATTTACACATTCAATCACTGATTGTTCAGTATTCCATCATTCTCTGCATTACTTCTGCCCTGCATTTATCACAAAAATATCAACGCATACTATAATCAAACCTGATATAAATATCTGAAACATTTTCCGTATCCCATATCTGTGGATTAAACCTGTAATTCCTCACCATACAAGTTCCAAACGCTAGCTCTTCTTTAACACAACGATTTCATTCAGATCGCAATCCTTCATTACTTATAAATTAATTACTGTGCTGGATTTAGGAATTTCATGAATTGTATTCTATAATTGCAATTGTAAATTCGCTGGAGGATACAAACCCAAACTTTGAAACCCTGTCTCCTTTGTCTGGTGTATTATGAATTCATCAAACAGGCCAATATTCACCCAACAGTTTGATATCAATCTACTGTTGCTTTATCGAGTTACTTTAATGCCTATTGAACCAATTTACGCAGCGCCATCAGCGTTCAACTTACAATTTGAATTGGTTTTAAAATGTGAAATCGACATGGATTTACAGCGGTTCTTGACAGAAGTTTACATTAATAGCAAACCAATCCAAAAGAACAATCTTATACCAAGGTTCGATACAAACTGAGGATTTAAAATACAACCCTTTTACGCAGAGATTTAATGTCTTGTACATTCAATGGCTATGCATAGCGATTCTCACATAAGTCGATGTGAATTCAACACATATATTGATCATTTCTTCATAAATTCAATAATACCATGAACTTTAGAAATCAAATAAACAGTTTCTCAATCAATCGATGTATGTATAATCTGAAACAAACCAACGACTTACAAACTTTTGTTGGCCAGATATTCCCGTTCCGTGGCCCTTACAAATTTGCCGAAGGCTTACAGCCTTGCTGTTCAAGCCTACTCTCAATCTCACACTCTCTCACAATCTCAATGTATTTTTCTCTCAAAACCCCCTCCTATTTATACAATTTTAAAAATGATCTAATTAAATGCTCAATCCCTAAATCTCTCAACATCCCTAAAAGATAGATTCTTATCCCTAAAACTTAGAAACTAATTCCAACTTAGGCTCCCTCATTAATTCTAAATAATCTAGAAACTACTCTTCTCACATTTACAATTTTCAGCTAAATAATTAATTTTTTTTTTTTTTTTTTCTAAATCTGACTAATTCTATTTATGTAAATATAATAATACAAAACTGCCTCAGCTCAGCTGTACTAGCCTGAGACTGGGCTTGAAAGCCAAACATAGTTCTGGAATGAAGCTGCCCATATAGGGAAACCAGCTCTATAGTAACAGTCTCACCGCCCTTGTGCAGGGAAACCGGTGGAATATTAGTGATTGTTATGAAACAGTAGCAAAAAACTAGCACTAACATAAACGAAGACCAGAAAACTGTAATGTACTGTAGATAACCAGCATTGCTAACAAGATAAACAAGTTGAAAGACCATACTGCGCCAAGGCATTGCAAAGTCAGATGGAGTTGGTAGGCGATGGCTTTTCCTCCACTATTGGGCAGCTGTAATCAGCTTCAGGATCTTCCACTTCGCTTTGCTTGTTGCGTTCTTCAGCAGCCTGTTCAGCTCCAGCATTGACCTGCATGGGAGAGGGACCAGAGGGGGGATTGGCAAAGCCTGCCGGCTCGGGAAAGGCCTCAATAGGAGAGGAAGCAGGGGAGGAACGAAGCTCGACAGGGACAGGATGGGGGGCGAAAGGAGCCGGATGGGAGACAGTCCAGGTGGGAGGGTTAAGGGTGGCGTCCTCACGCAAAGTAACAGTGATGAAAGCAGTGATGGATGGTCGATTGAAGGTGTTGTCAAACTTCAAATCTGCCCGTTGAGTGGTTTGTCGAATGAAACGACTACTGGCCGACTGAGGGGCAGGAGAGGAGATGCGCTGGGGAGCGACAGGCGGATGAGAGGCAGGGGGATGGCCATGGTCACAGACAAGAGGAATCTCAGAGAATTGCCTGCTGGAAGAGGGGCTATCGCCAAACGAGCTACCTCTCGTGCCACCACGCCTAGCGGTCATGCGTTGCCTGAGTCGAGGCATGGCGAAGCCGAGAGGCACAGGGTCGAGAGGCTTGGGAGTCTGGAGCGGATCAACAGCAGAGAAAGAAACCGGAACGAGCTGCAAAGGAGTGCTGAAGTTTTGCTGTGGAGCAATAGAAGCACCGGAACAGAAATTGCTGTGGGAGAAATGAGCATCCGAATCGAATTCGATGCAACTATAGAGCGAGCAACGCCTGCCCGTAACTGTGCGAGCGCTTGGCTCCGCGCAGTGGGTAGGGCATGCGCCGTCCAAGGGCACCATACAAACGCTCAGAGCGACTGTGAGCTCTTCCAAGGTCACCATGCAAACGCACAGAGAAACGGTGAGCTCGTCGAGCCAGGAGCGAGGAAGCATAATGCGCGAGCCAGGCGGAACAGAGAGAATGTAATGCCGGCGTTGAGAGTTAATGCAACCTGCAGGCATAGTTAATGCGAAGATTATGGCGCCGTGGAGGCCCATGTGGCTACCACGCGCCGAGAGCGTTGGGAATTGGCCGGAGCCAATAATCCCTATGTGCCTATTGTTCATCCGCATCCGGATTCTCACAAATAATTAATTAATCACTCAAAATAATATTAATATTTACATGAAATTTAATATTTCTTCAAAACATGAAACCCCTAGCTGGGATAAAATACAAGGTGTTTATATCGATGCCCCCGCACGTACTCCCCATGTAAGAAAATTCATGACCACTCCGGACATGTAAGTCCGGATATTTCCTCCGGATCCCAAATTTTATTTTGTAATATTTCTTTGCTTGTCAATTTCTTTACCGTCGTTGTTAACTGTCGTTGTCCTCCAGGTTTCCATATTTTGTGTTGTAATGTTCCACTATCCGCACACCAAGTAATATCTCCGTCTTTAATCTTTCTTTAACTCCGGCTTTCTTCAAGGTCAATGATCCTCACGACTCAGACTTTGAATTCAATAATTCTTTTGCCATCCTCCTTATTCTCGTATATGACTATGAGTAGTAGCCGCTTCTTCATCAGCTTCAATAATCGTTTGTCTTTCTTCAAGTTGATATGACCTGCAAACACAAAACAACCTTCAGTTTTCAAAATACAATACCTTCCATTTTGTTTTGATGCTTCAAGCACCAATCCTCCATCATAGATCTTTTGGATTTCAGCGGATCCTTCTTGCGGTGACTTCAAATCAATATGAATTTGTTCTAGTTTCCTGAACTCGTTCATCAGCTTGCCATTCAACCTCTGTTGCAATAGCTTCCATTTCACCCTTTTCTTCAGTCTCCATCTGTATCTTCGGTTTTTACTTGTCTTTCTTGCTAGACCAATTTCTGGTTCTTCATTCTGCTGCCAGCTTCTATACTCCTGCAATTTAATGCTTTCCTCAAATTCATTCTCATGTAGCTGATCATTCCTTTCAAATTTTTGGTTACTTCCACATTCATCTTGCCGAGTTAATATTTCTGTCTCTTTTATGCCTTTGAGGACATAACCTCCTTGCTGCTCCTGATCTTTCATCTCACCTTCATATAATCGCTGCTCAATTTCTCTGATTTCAGCATCATATTTATTAATGTTGTCTTCCACACCTTTTCCTCCATCAGGTTCTGTAAGCTTCGTTTCTCCTTTGGGTTCCTCGAGTAATCTTTCCAAGAATTCTATCTCCTTGTGAAATCTCTCCAGCAGATCATCACAATTTCCATTCTCAGCTTCATTCTTTTCTTGGCAATCCTCCTGAGTTGACCTGTTTTCCACCTTATCATATTGCAAGCATCTTTCATCAATTCCATTAAACAAATTCATTGGTTTACCTTTTTGTAGTCCCACTATGGAATTTTCATTAGACTTCTGGCCTATATCAACCTCATCTGATTGTTTCACACCAAACAGGATTTCATTTATGAACTCCTTCTGTTGCAATAGATCAACGCCTTCTTCCTCTAAAAGGGATTCACCATCATACTTCACCTTAAGAGCTTCATTCCTGTTTGTGACAATTTCATCTGACTGTCCATTATCCTCTGCATATCCTGCAAACATACACAAACTATAAGAATCAAAATCACAAGGCTTCATTGCCTCATCTGCTTTTTTTGTCAACATATCTTCGAATTGTTCTGAACTCTGCCAATAGTCCATGAGATCTTCAGCTGACCTCTCATTATCCTCTTCCCCCAACATTTCACCTTGTTCTGGTCTGCAAATGGAAACTTCCAATTCTACCTCTGCTTCTCTGAGTTTCTCTGATTCCTCTTGAGCACTCAATATTTGCTCAATATTTCTCCATTCTTCTACTATCTCTAACTTCACTTGTTGATTTCTCCTTTCTCGTAGCCTTTGCCATTTTATTCTTTTCCTCATGGTCCAACCATTCTTCTGGTCTTTAATATTTCTCTGCAGCATCTTCATCAATATTCCAATCTGGAAATCTATCTCAGCTTTCTCTTGGTCAAACTCTTCTTGACTCATCCTCATGCTTTTTGCCTTGGCATTTTCCCTTCTGCTGTGGCTTCTTTGTGAACTTCTGCTATGACTATCTGTAGTCATTTTCTGCTCCTCTCCTTCCATGAGCTCTTCGCACCTCTGCAACAAGCCTCTGCACAGCAAGTCCTTCTTACTGCAATCTTACCTCACTAAGCTCTCCTCACTCAGTCTTTTGGTAAGCATGATCCCCTATCCGGAATCTTCTCTTGAGCAACACCTTTGCTCCCTCTAGGCTTCTGCAATCTCTCACTCTTTCTTTCGAGAACACCTCAATTGTCCTCTCTGTCCAATCTCTTGTTGGATTCTTCAGGTTTACTGCCACTTCTATCTGGTTCTTTTCTCACAACTTCTCTTGATTTATATTGTTGCAGTCTTCACTCTTTCAACAGAGCCAAGCTCTGATACCAAAAATTGATGCAGGCTAGGCCCGCATTCCCAGAATCTTTATCTCTGTGCATAATAGAATGCATTTCAGCATTCACCCAAAACAAAATACTTCAATGCTGGCTAATTTCATACTCTTTTCATTCTGGAAACTTGTAGTTTCACATACATACAAAATGTAATTCCAATCAGTTTCAAAACATTCCATTCATTAGGAAAATTCATACTCCTTTCCTTTCTAAAAGCTTTATCTTAGCAATCATCACAATCACATTATCATATGCTGGATGCTCCCTTGGTTTTCTTAATGAACTTAACATTGTTTATTCAACCCCAAACAATCAGCCCAAATTTGAATATCTCATGCTGAAGCTTCATAAATTAACAATGATTATAATCATTAAAATATCCATCTTAGGATTTTAATCAGCTATTCGAAAAGGTCAATACCATTCATTTACCTGTTACCTTTCATCGCTTTTCAGGGACTTTCTTTCTACAATAATAGAACCATAGTTAACTCCTAACAGTGATTCAAAGCTCCGGTTTTTCAATGTGACACCACCGTCTTCAGCCATAGATTCTTCCATTCATTTTCAACCACTACTTTCGTTGATTGCTTTCCAGGTTTTTATAATTAAAACTCAATGCTATCACATAACACCATCCATATAATTCTTACTCAAATAAACTCGACTTCAAATGGCGCCAGTGACCCTGTCTATCACGATTTTTCAAATCTCACTAAAATACTTCCACAGCAATCGAACCAGTCGATTCATAAGAGTTTTCTTAATTCAAAAGACTGTTGATATTCCACCATACCTGTGTTAAAAATGTCGTCCCTTTCATACCTTTGAAATGGTTTGTTTCGCCCTTATGCTGCACAAATTCAACCAGATGAAACCACCCCTTTATGATTACTGTTATTCTTTCACAACTCAACTGCTGCACTTCAACGAATTTGCCAGACTTGACTTTCCACAATTCTTCAGCGCCTTTTAATCTCAACGACTTTGTCGAATTCGTTGACTTACATTTCTCCTCCAGGAATCATTTACACATTCAATCACTGATTGTTCAGTATTCCATCATTCTCTGCGTTACTTCTGCCCTGCATTTATCACAAAAACGTCAACGCATACTATAATCAAATCTGATATAAATGTCTGAAACGTTCTCCGTATCCCTTATCTATGGATTAAACCTGCAATTCCTCACCATATAAGTTCCAAATGCTAGCTCTGCTTTTAACACAGCGATTTCATTCAGATCGCAATCCTTCATTGCTTATAAATTAATTATTGTGCCAGAATTAGGAATTTGATGTATTCCTTTTATATAATTGCAATTGTAAATTCGCTGGAGGATACAAACCCAAACTTTGAAACCCTGTCTCCTCCGTCTGGTGTATTATGAATTCATCAAACAGGCCAATATTCACCCAACAGTTTGATATCAACCTACTGTTGCTTTATCGAGTTACTTTAATGCCTATTGAACCAATTTACGCAGCGCCATCAGCATTCATTTTACAATTTGAATTGGTTTTAAAATATGAAATCGACATGGATTCACAGCGGTTCTTGACAAAAGTTTACATTAATAGCAAACCAATCCAAAAGAACAATCTTATACCAAGGTTCGATACAAACCGAGAATTAAAATACAACCCTTTTACGCAGAGATTTAATGTCTTGTACATTCAATGGTTATGTATAGCAATTCTCACACAAGTCGATGTGAATTCAACACACATATATTGATCATTTCTTCATAAATTCAATAATACCATGAACTTCAAAAATCAAATAAATAGTTTCTCAATAAATCAATGTATGTATAATCTGAAACAAACCAATGACTTACAAACTTTTTTTGGCTAGATATTCCCGTTCTGTGGCCCTTACAAATTGCTCAGAGGTATCCAAACAGAAAACCTCTCACTCTCTACTCACACTCACTCACAATCTCCCCTTGCCTTTGAGGCTTTGCTGAATTTATACAATTTTTAAAATGATCTAATTAAATGCTTTATCCCTTCAATTCCTCAACAAACCCCTAAATCTCTCAACATCCCTAAAAGATAGATTCTTATCCCTAAGACTTATAAACTAATTCCAACTTAGGCACCATCATTAATTATAAATAATCTAGAAACTAATTTCTCTCACATTTACAAATTCTCACAAATGATTAATCACTCAAAATAATATTAATATTTACATGAAATTTAATATTTCTTCAAAACATGAAACCCCCTAGCTTAAATAAAATACAAGGTGTTTTTCGGAGCTAATGCTCCTGCATCAGACTCCCCATGTAAGAAAATTCATGACCACCTGGTCATAAGTCTGGATATTTCCTCCTGGATCCCAAATTTTATTTTGTAATCTTTCTTTGCTTGTCAATTGCTTTACTGCTGTTGTTAACTGCTGTTGTCCTCCAGGTTTCCATATTTTGTGTTGTAATGCTCCACTATCTGCACAATCTACAATATATGTCTTTAATCTTTCTTTACTCTGGCTTTCTTCAAGGTCAATGATCCTCAATGACTCAGTGTATCCTTTGAATTCGATAATTCTTTTGCCATCCTCCTTATTCTGCATATGACTATGAGTAGTCATTTCTTCAATAGTCTTCAATAACTGTTTGTCTTTCCTCAAGTCAATATGACCTGCAAACACAAAACAACCTTCAGTTTTCAAAATACAATACCTTCCATTCTCTTTTGATGCTTCAAGCACCAATCCTCCATCATAGATATTTTGGATTTCAATGGATCCTTCTTGCGGTGACTTCAAATCAATATGAATTTGTTCTAGTTTCCTGAACTCGTTCATCAGCTTGCCATTCAACCTCTGTTGCAATAGCTTCCATTTCACCCTTTTCTTCAGTCTCCATCTGTATCTTCGGTCTTCGCTTGTCCTTCTTTGTACTGCTAGACCAATTTCTGGTTCTTCATTCTGCTGCCAGCTTCTATACTCCTACAATTTAATGCCTTCCTCAAATTCATTCTCATGTAGCTGATCATTCCTTCCAAATTTCTGGTTACTTCCACATCCATCTTGCTGAGTTAATATTTCTGTCTCTTTTATGCCTTTGAAGACATAACCTCCTTGCTGCTTCTGATCTTTCATCTCACCTTCATATAATCGCTGCTCAATTTCTCTGATTTCAGCATCATATTTATTAATGTTGTCTTCCGCACCTTTTCCTCCATTAGGTTCTGTAAGCTTTGTTTCTCCTTGAGGTTCCTTGAGTAATCTTTCCAAGAATTCTATTTCCTTGTGAAATCTCTCCAGCAAATCATCACAATTTTCCTTCTCAGCTTCATTCTTTTCTTGGCAATCCTCCTGAGTTGACCTGTTTTCCACATTATCATATTGCAAGCATCTTTCATCAATTCCATTAAACAAATTCATTGGTTTACCTTTTTGTAGTCCCACTATGGAATTGTCTTCAGACTACTGGTCTATATCAATCTCATCTGACTGTTTCACACCAAACAGAATTTCATCTATGAACTCCTTCTGTTGCAAATGATCAACACCTTCTTCCTCTAAAATGGATTCTCCATCATACTTTACCTCAAGAGATTCATTCCTGGTTGTGACAATTTCAACCAAATGTCCATCATCCTCTGCATATCCTGCAAACATACACAAACTGTAAGAATCAAAATCACAAGGCTTCATTGCCTCATCTGCTTCCTTTATCAACATATCTTCGAATTGTTCTGAACTCTGCCAGTAGTCCATGAGATCTTCAGCTGACCTCTCATTATCCTCTTCCCCCAACATTTCACCTTGTTCTGGTCTGCAAATGGAAACTTCCAATTCTACCTCTGCTTCTCTGAGTTTCTCTGATTCCTCTTGAGCACTCAACATCTACTCAATCTTTCTCAATTCTTCTACTATCTCTGACTTCACTTGCTGATTTCTCCTTTCTCATAGCCTTGGCCACTTTACTCTTTTCCTCATGGTCCAAAAAAATTTCTGCAGCATCTTCATCAATATTCCAATCTGGAAATCTATCTCAGCTTTCTCTCGGTCAAACTCTTCTTGACTCATCCTCATGCCATTTTCTTTGGCATATTCCCTTCTGCTGTGGCTTCCTTGTGAACTTCTGCTATGACTATCTGTAGTCATTTTCTTCTCCTCTCTTTCCATGAGCTCCTCGCACCTCTGCAACAAGCCTCTACACAGCAAGTCCTTCTTACTGAAATCTTACCTCACTAAGCTCTCCTCACTCAGTCTTTTGGTAAGCACGACCCCCTATCCGAAATCTTCTCTTGAGCAACACCTTTGCTCCCTCTAGGCTTCTGCAATCTCTCACTCTTTCTTTCGAGAACACCTCAATTGTCCTCTCTGTCCAATCTCTTGTTGGATTCTTCAAGTTCACTGCCACTTCTATCTGGTTCTTCTCTCACAACTTCTCTTGATTTATATCGCTGCAGTCTTCACTCTTTCAACAGAGCCAAGCTCTGATACCAAAATGACGCAGGGCTAGCCTGCAATACCCAGAATCTTTTAACTTTGTGCATATCAATGTGCATCTCAGCTTCTTACCCAAATCAAAAACCTCAATAGCTGGCAATTTCATACTCTTTCATTCTCGGGAAACTTGTAGTTTCACATACATACAAAATGTAATTCCAATCAACATTTCAAAAACATTCCATTCATTAGGCAAATTCATACTCCTTTCCTTTCTAAAAGCTTTATCTTAGCAATCATCACAATCACATTCTCATATGCCTGATGCTCCCTTGGTTTTCTTAATGAAATTAACATTGTTTATTCAACCCCAAACAATCTACCCCAAATTTGAATATCTCATGCTGAAGCTTCATAAATTAACAATGATTATAATCATTAAAATATCCATCTTAGGATTTTAATCAACTATTCGAAAAGGTCAATACCATTCATTTACCTATTACCTTTCATCGCTTTTCAGGGACTTTCTTTCTGCAATAATAGAACCATAGTTAACTCCTAACAGTGATTCAAAGCTCTGGTTTTTCAATGTGACACCACCGTCTTCAGCCATAGATTCTCCCATTAATTTTCAACCACTACTTTTGTTGATTGCTTTCCAGGTTTTTATAATTAAAACTCAATGCTATCACATAACACCATCCATATAATTCTTACTCAAATAAACTCGACTTCAAATGGCGCCAGTGACCCTATCTATCACGATTTTTCAAATCTCACTAAAATACTTCCACAGCAATCGAACCAGTCGATTCATAAGAGTTTTCTTAATTCAAAAGACCGTTGATATTCCACCATACCTGTGTTAAAAACGTCATTCCTTTCATACCTTTTAAATGGTTTGTTTCACCTTTACGCTGCACAATTCAACCAGATGAAACCACCCCTTTATGATTACTGTTATTCTTTCACAACACAACTCCTGCACTTCAACAAATTTGCCAGACTTGACTTTCCACAATTCTTCAGCACCTTTTAATCTCAACGACTTTGCCGAATTGTTGACTTACATTTCTCCTCCAGGAATCATTTACACATTCAATCACTGATTGTTCAGTATTCCATCGTTCTCTGCGTTACTTCTGCCCTGCATTTATCACAAAAATATCAACGCATACTATAATCAAATCTGATATAAATATCTGAAACGTTTTCCGTATCCCATATCTGTGGATTAAACCTGCAATTCCTCACCATACAAGTTCCAAACGCTAGCTCTGATTTAATACAGCGATTTCATTCAGATCGCAATCCTTCATTGCTTATAAATTAATTACTGTGCCGGATTTAGGAATTTGATGAATTGTATTCTATAATTGCAATTGTAAATTCGCTGGAGGATACAAACCCAAACTTTGAAACCCTGTCTCCTCCGTCTGGTGTATTATGAATTCATCAAACAGGCCAATATTCACCCAACAGTTTGATATCAATCTACTGTAGCTTTATCGAGTTAATTTAATGCCTATTGAACCAATTTACGCAGCGCCATTAACATTCAACTTACAATTTGAATTGGTTTTAAAATGTGAAATCGACATGGATTTACAACGGTTCTTGACAGAAGTTTACATAAATAGCAAACCAATCCAAAAGAACAATCTTATACCAAGGTTCGATACAAACCGAGGATTTAAAATACAACCCTTTTACACAGAGATTTAATGTCTTGTACATTCAATGGTTATGCATAGCGATTCTCACACAAGTTGATGTGAATTCAACACATATATTGATCATTTCTTCATAAATTCAATAATACCATGAACTTCAGAAATCAAATAAACAGTTTCTCAATCAATCGATGTATGTATAATCTGAAAAATACCAATGACTTAAAAAATTTTGTTGGTGAGATATTCCCGTTTCGTGGCCCTTGCAAATTTTCCGAAGGCAGACATCCTTGTTTGCTCAAGCCTACTCTCAATCTCACACTCTCTGTACAATCTCAAATGTAATTTTCTCTCAAAACCCCTCCTATTTATACAATTTAAAAATGATCTAATTAAATACTCAACCCCTAAATCTCTCAACATTCCTAAAAGATAGATTCTTATCCCTAAGACATAGAAATTAATTCCAACTTAGGCTTCCTCATTAATTCTAGAAACTAATTTCTCTCATATTTACAATTTCTCACAAATAATTAATTAATCACTCAAAATAATATTAATGTTTACATAAAATTTAAAACATGAAACCCCCCTAGCTTAGATAAAATACAATGTGTTTTTCGGAGTTGATGCTCCTGCATCAGATTGTATGCCAAAGCTACGCCTCAGGAAGTTGAAACACCAATTTACCCAAACAGAGCCCATAGTTTTGGCGCTTCATCTCCTAGGGTCAGTGGTTTTGGATGTTTATAGTTTTACATTGTTTCTAAATAATAAATAAGCCCTCGAGCCTCATTTGAACTCGCCCGCAGGCTCGTAGCCACCACATTCTTCGAGATAGCTACTGCCGCCCTAGCTAGTTTATTTCCATTTTTATTCGTAAGCAAATTTCAATTCTTTGATATTAATGAAATGAAGTGTTATTTCCGCCGCATATTTGTATTTATGGTTATATGTTTATTCTATTGCATTCCCGCATAAATCCGCATCATCGACGTAATTGGTTAAGCATGATTTATACAAAGCACAGATCACTGAAAATTTAAAAATGAATGAAGGATAAGACTCTATTAATTTGAGTGATGACCAACCAGAACTAATCTTTGGTACCGAGGTAAATGGGAAACACCAAGAAGGAGGAGTTCCTCCTTTCTACATTAGCTTGACTATTCATGATCAAATTTTACATAATGTTATGCTAGATTTAGGAGCCTCACATAATTTAATGCCAAAATTCATTATGGAAACTTTAAATTTAGACATCACTAGACATTATAAACACCTTTTCTCATTTTATTCCAGTAAGGTGAAATGTCTATGCCATTAATCAAATATTTATGTGTCACTCTAGTCCAATACCCTAGAAAAAGTATAGTCATGGATATTGTAGTAGCTGACATCCCTCCAAAATATGGAATGTTGCTATCTCACTCATGGGGAGCAAAAATGCAGGGATATCTACAACTAGACATGTCTTATGCTAGTATCTC
>JAXQQM020064369.1:0-58478 GCA_034641835.2 Pinus albicaulis | reverse complement strand
ATGTCACAAGTGTTTGAAATGAAAGATCTCAGAAATCTCCATTATTGTTTGGGATTGGAAGTATGGAGAGATTCTAGACATACTTTTCTTACTCAAGGGAAGTATGCCAGGAGCTTGCTGGAAAAGTTCGGAATGGAGCAGTGTAGATCATCAACAACACCATTGCAGTAGAATCTAAAGTTGTGCAGTGACGATGGTACTAAAGAGGTGGATGCCACTATGTATAGACAACTATTTGGGAGTCTGATATATCTTACTACAACTAGACTAGATTTGGCATACTCTGTTAGTATGTTGAGCCAGTTTATGTCTAAACCACTCGAAATTCACTGGGTCATAGCAAAAAGCGTGTTGAGGTATCTTAGTGGTACTAGTAATTATGGTATTTTATACACTCACACATGTGATGTTACTCTAGCAGGATTTTTAGATTCAGATTGGGCAGGTAACTTGGATGATCGAAGGTCTATCACAGGTTACGCATTCAGCATTGGATCCGGGGTCATAGCATGGAGCAGCAAAAATCAAAGCACTGTAGCTTTATCTTCATGTGAAGCTGAGTACCAAGCATTTTGTGCAGCCACATGTGAAGCTATCTGGTTGAGAAGACTTCTCAATGATGCAAGAGAAGAACAGAAAGAATCAACTACCATTAAAAGTGACAACTAGAGTACCATCAAGCTAGCATACAATCCAATATTTCATAAAAATACCAAACACATCGATACTCAGTTCCATTTTTTTCGAGAGAAACTTCAGTCAAAGGAAATATTTGTTGAATATTGTAAAACTTGTGACAATATGGCTGACATTTTTACTAAGCCTCTTGGGCGTATAAAGTTTGAATTGTTTAGAGGGATGCTAGGATTTCAGGGCAATCATTTCTCCATTAAGGGGGAGAGTTGGAAATAATTAATATTATTTGTATATTAATGGAGAAATGGTCACATTGTTGTAACGTATCTCCTTAGTTTAGGATTAGTTCCTAGAATATAGGAGTCTGGTTACAACCTCCTACTTCTTTGCTATGTACTTAAAGATGTATCTTTCTGATTAATGAATGTAGAGTGATCTCTTCGTTTGACTGCAGTCTCCAGGTGCAGTACTCACCTGTGAGCTGCAACTCCTTCTTTTGCAATTCAGTGTGATTTTTATCTCTCTCGACATGTTACCATTATTATCATAACAAGACAACTGTGTTCTACACCAATTTATACAGGTTGATGGAATGTAATTTTATATGTTATACTTTTTAAAGTTTTTGGTAGATTTTTTTTGGAAGTTCGTGGTAAAATTTTGATTTGTATTGGTTAAATTTTTTGGTAGATTTTTTTTTTAAAGTTATTTTGTGGTGAAATTTTAATTTGTATGGTTTAAACTAGTGTTTTTTAATTAAATGAAACGAAATGAAGTTATTTTAATGTTTATTAGGCTAAAGATAGCCTATGGGATAGATTGCTTTTCAATTGGTTCTTGTATTCGGCCATATTTTTGTGAAATGTCACAATATATGCTCTCAGCATCCTGGCTGAATAGATCATCCCAAGTGCTATGTGCTAGAATATTTGCATAGCTTTATTTTTCTGTTTCCACTTTTTCAAGAACAAAAAGGCCTAACATTCTAAAATCAAATGTTTTATGTTTCCACTTTTCCAAGAACAAAAAATACATACTCTTTCCTCCAACATTTTTTTGGCCTTTTACAAGTTTCACAATCTAGTTGTTGAGAATTAGTCTTTAATTGGGCAATAAGAATTTTGACTCTCTTAAAAATATTATTCGTTAGGAATAATTTTTGGTTAATGATTATGAGTAGCATCAAACTCTTCAATATAGTACTTATTCTTTCTCCTATATAGTACTTTTTCTTTCTCTTAGCTTTTTCTCAAGTATTTTTGTAAAATTTATTCATAATAAAAACTCATCAAACACTTTGATTGTGAAAAAATCACCCATAAAATTTATGATTTCAATACAATTAAACATCTTTTTAATAAATTTTAAACATTCGAATTTTTTCATTTCGTTATGTGAAAATGACCTTTTTTTTTTCATTTCCTTATGTGAAAATGACCGTTATTCAGCCAGCAACATCACTAATATTGCATTTTCATCATCACTAATATTGTGTTTTCATAGTACAAACACAACCGGCGATAACATATTTTGGCACCTTGCATTTCAATTAAGCGCTTTGGAAGGCATCTCAATATTTCCACTAATTAATGAAGCAAGCATTACTGGTTGCTAATCAATTGTCCCTGTCCTCGTTCATTTTGTAGCAAATCAGAGCAAAGCGATTTTCAAAGGTAGATTTGTGTTAAATTTGTCATATATTTATTATAAATTAATGAATCAATATTCAGTGCTGGTACCACAGTTGAAGACAATGCTAATTAACCTAGCATAATTTTTTATAAATCGGATCAGTGGTACGTTCGTTCAGGAGCCGAAGAGAGTGTTGTAACTGAACTGATACGGTTACGTTCGTTATATATATATATGCGCAGGGCGTCCGTGTGGACTGCCCAAGATGGAAAAGTAGATTTTTACAAGTGTGGTTCTTTATATTAGTCTTCACGGAGAAATTAAGATTGCATATGTAAAGTTTTAAACCAAATTATTTTTGACTTTTTCTTTGCCCTATCAAATATTGACAATGTATTTATGTAGCCAATGTTTTCTCCATTCCTATTGCAGAATATTGGCATTGAAAAATTCACCCTAGTTTTGTAATTTGGCCGTTGTAATTTCTATACAAATTCATTTTTTTTTTTTTAAATAGACATTGTAGTGGAGTTTCGATTAATGGTTTACTATGGCTTGCTCTAATTAGTAACAAATACTTTACATGCAAGCCTTTGCAATAGAATGGAATTCCAATTAGTGTGTCTTTTTAGTCGAGATTTTTTTTCTATTATATTGTAATTGAATTTTCATAAATCTTTTTGTAAGTTGGGTTTTTTTCATTTATAGTGATAGTGATATTTAATGGATATGAATTAAAAGTTTTTTTTAATTTACACAAAATTATATAGCATTATACACTTGTGAAGATTTAAAATGATTTTCCATTCAATAAATGTGAAAACAAAACATTATATACTTGTTCATATTGCCATTGGATAACTGTGAAAATTGAAGCGTCTAAATTAATTCTATTAATATGGAATCTACGTAGCATCATTATATACTTGTGAAGTTTTTCCATTTGATAAATGTGGATATTTTTTATGCTTGGACACTAAAGAGTCAACCAAACTTATGATTTATTTATTTCTACATTGGTGCAAAACATATCTATGTTTTTCTAAGTACATGTAGGTTATTTATTCATTATTTTTGTGAATTTGTATTATTTTTCATTTATTTTTTAACATAGTTTTTCTGTTTAAGTATGCTTGTGGTTACGATTTGTGATTAATTCTATCTTGGGTTAACGTAGTCATAATTTTAGATGGGTTATGAAGAGATCAGTGCTAATGATACATCATACCTGAATAGGACAAAGGCCTCGAATGTTGAAAAGATTGTGACTACATTTTTTAGTGGAGTTATTCAGATTCGAGTATAATAATTCTTTTTTCCTAACATACATACATATATACTTGTACAAAATTGAAAGAATGTTTCATATAAATATGCTGTAGAATTACATTTTATGTTTTTCATATAACTATCCTATAGAATTGTAATATGTCCATTGTTATATTGTTAGGATAAAGTTTATTTTGTATTGCCATGTATGATCCGCATTTATGAAGGAAGCTATACTTAAATATGAATGCAATGGCTTTGCGTAGTGATTTGATTCCTAGATGTATATTTTCTACCTTTTTGAATTTGAACTTTTAACCTTTTACAAGAAGGAATGCATTCTTAACTATTAAAACCGCTCAATATGTATTTAAAATAGGTGCAATCTAGATAATCCTTGACACACTCAATTTTTGTAAATTAAAATATCATCTCATCTATTAGTTAGATTACTTTAAAATATGACATAATCAATTTAGTATTTAATATTCCAGCATGTCGCTGTAATGAAATTCCAGAATGTTTTTGTTAAACAACTCTAATATAGTTACTTATTATAAATTTAATAAAAAAATACACAAAAAAAAACTAATGACGTCTCAATTGCTATATTAAAAATCCTATCGGCCTCTCTTTGCACCTTTTGAGGTAATTGCTAGTTAATATAAATGTTTAAAAACTAAAGAAAGTAAATTTGATTCCTAGATGTATATTTTCTACCTTTTTGAATTTGAACTTTTAACCTTTTATAAGAAGGAATGCATTCTTAACTATTAAAACCACTCAATATGTATTTAAAATAGGTGTAGTCTAGATAATCCTTGACACACTCAATTTTTGTAAATTAAAATATCATCTCATCTCTTAGTTAGTGACATAATCAATTTAGTATTTAATATTCTAGCATGAACTTCCAGAATGTTTTTGTTAAACAAGTCTAATATAGTTACTTATTATAAACTTAAAAAAAAAAATACACAAAAAAAAAACTAATGACGTCTCAATTGCTATATTAAAAATTCTATCGGCCTCTCTTTGCACCTTTTGAGGCAATTTCTAATTAATATAAATGTTTAAAAACTAAAGAAATTGAATCCCCTTCCCCGCCATTTTTATTACACATTCCCTTAAAATAAGTTTACAAATAATTTGACGAAGGATTGGTAACTGAAAGGGAAAATGTACTTTAATCTTAATATAATTACAAAGTTCATTGTCTTGTTACCCATTCTTAACTATAACACCATGTGAAGATAAGCTAAAGTTTTATTGAAGTTTTAATATTTTTTTGAAACTTCATTAAATATGATTTCCATTCTTTAGTTAAAAATAAAGTAATTTATTAAAAGAAAATGTTTACAATGAGACTTAAAAAAATATAGAGGATAAATAACATTAGTTGATACATTTAAATTAAGCAAATGATGCAATTAATGTAGAAAATATTGATTTTGAGATTGATATTAATATTGAAGAAAGGGTTATTGTAAAAAAGAAAGGCAACAATGCAAATCTTAAACGATCATTTAAATATGGATGAAATTATATACATAAATGGGCATATCTTATAACAGGTTTAAAAGTCAAAACACCATGAAGTGAAACAAGATACACCATATGCAAGGGAAGATAGTGGTGAAATTCAATTGAGTGGATTAAAAGTTCATGGTTTATGAGGTTCATAAACATTCAATTTAATTATTGGTACTACATCTACCTCCACTTCATCAATATATTTTTCACTTATAGAAAATATGATCTTATACTATTTAATGGCCTTGATCTATGCATCCTTATTTATTCATCCCAATTGATATGGGTTAGTCTGATAATGAACTTAAAATCCAAGTTTGTTGATCAAATATTCTCTTATGAGGTTGGCCTACGAACAAAAATTGAATAGAGTATACACTTTTCCTACATATTAATATGGAAGAGTTTATGCATCACATTATCTTCCTTGTGATGAAGTCTTCTCAAGTTCACCTCCTTCTACAATATAATGCAAATAATATTTTCTTCTACATCCATGTTCCTCTCTACCTAATTGGCTAAATCCATGGTTAGAAAATTATTCTTCTTGGCATCCTTCTTATGATTCTTTACATTGATCTCTAGGTATAACTTCTAACACTTATCTTGGTTGTGACCATTGATATTATAATTGTTGTGGTGGTTGTTTGGGTCCTTGCACTTATGTACAATGTTTATTATCTTCTTCTTTTTACCCTTCCACTTCTTCTTCCCCTTCTTGGAAGGACCTTGGTGATCTTTATGCTTGTAACCACTTGGTTGTCCTTTCTTACTACATACATTCTTATGGTAATATTCTTGCACATAGGCATCATCAACTATTTGAGATTTAAAGAGCATCACTTGATTATATAAATTACTATGTAGACCCCATAAATATTCGAGTATGTCTAGATCCTTGGGAGATATACCCAACATAAACACCAATTTTTTGAACACAATGGTGTACTTATCCCACACTTTTCTATTACCTCTACCTAAAATAATGTTAATTGATCCACCATTCTTTGATATACCAAATAAGGTAGAATAGTGAGTTGATGAGAATTTTAAATTCCTCCCACTTAGTTAGTTATTGGGTAATCATGCTCTAGTCTAAGTGTCTCTATGTGGCTTTCACACTAGGCTAGTGGATGTCCCTCTAATTTCAACTAGGAAAATGAACTTTTTTTCTCTTCTCCTATGTTTGGACAATGAGATAAACTTCTAATGATTGCAACTAGTGATTCAACTTGACAACAACAGTATCACCTTTGTATGTTTGATGTCTACTTTTGCTTACATTTTAAATAAAGATCGTGAAGCAGTGATCACACTATAACTTGGTTTCCCTTTTTTTTTCTCCTTCTAAACTCCTTTTTTGGGTTTCATTATCTCCCAAATTCTTATCTAATATAACTTCAAATTTAGAGTCACCATCCTCCCCAAAAGATCCAAAATTTCCATCTAGAGCCACCATGAGGAAGGATATGTTGTTAGAGACATTAGTGATTATTCTTCCAACGTCGAAAATATCTCTTCTATCACATTTCAAGGGTTGTTATGATAGGAGTTATCTTCCATGGTTGGGGTTCTAAGACTTCCTTCTTAATCAAATTCCTAGATCTTGCAACTTCCCACAAAACATCAAAAAAACTCCTTGATACCAATACAATATGTAAAATACCATGGATATTCCATTGGAATAGTTTATCTCAACAAATCTTACAATATTCTAAAATCTTTTAATATGTATTCTATTACATTGAATCTCATATTTAATATTATTAGCTCATAACACTCAAAATTATGAGAACAATTAAAACTAAATTGAAAGAAACTAGCAATTTAGTGCAACATCTACATAACTTAGTACAACATGTTACTTAGAAAACCCAATAGGGAGACACCTAGCTAGAAGGTGAGGCTAAAGTTCTGCTCCATTTTTCTGAGTTATGAAATGCAAGTATAAAGAAAGAGGCACTAATTATGGAGTTGTCATGGAAACTATGTCTTTAATGGATGTTATAGAATCTTCTATCCATGTTGTGATGCTTCAATATTCCACTTGTAGATGCTATACTCAACTATGGAACAATAAATACTAAGGGAATGGAACGCCTTCCTTTCCAAGTGACTTAGTGCTTAATGTGACTTGAGAATCATCTAAGGCTAGGGTTAATTTTTTGCCTACATTAACCCTCAATTGATGTTAGGGATTTTGACCCTTTGGAATATTCTTACTGGATCAACGTGTGTGAGTAATAGGGGCTAACATGGCATTCACTTGGTACCATGATGGTCAACAAGGTAGGTCAACTTGCAAGGTGAATAACTTTTGCACACAAACTCCTATTGAGGTGATTTTCACACCATTGGAAAGTTTTCAACGTGTAAAACATTGTCAAGTGTTTGAGATATGGGTTTGCAAAGTTTTGAAAGTGTCATTTGATGCCTCAAACTAACATTGAAAGTATCCAAACCCAAAATCACCAAAGCAAAACCTACGCCTAAAATGGACCTTACAAGCCAATTCATCTAGTAAGTACGAAAATAAATGACAATTTATATAATGATTGATTATGAATCAATGACTTTGCTATATTGCTTACACTTATGTTTTTTATTTTAAAATTAGATGACACTAATCCAATAACCTTTTAAGAATACATACAACCTAAAAATATATCAAATAATATTCCAAATACTTCCATTTTCTAACAACAATTTATTCTCAATGTATATAAAACATTGTTGGTTAAAACTTAAGATCTCAAATCAAATCAAGCATGTTAAAACTTAAAATATTACTTGCTACTACTTTTGAGGTTGGAAATTAAGAATCTTCAATAATTTAATTTAGTTTTAGGATTGGCAATTAAGAATATTTGATAATTTAATTTAGTTTTGCAGTTTTAGTTTTCTTTGTTCTTAAAAAGTAGAATCAAAACAAGTGATGTTGAATCCTCTTTCACAAGTTAAAACCTTTAATACTTGTTATTGTCAAAATTTAATAGTAAAATTGTTTTTCATCACTTCTATCTAGATTTAGATTTAGAAGTGTTTTCATCATCAAAATTATATTGATGAAATATGAATATTTGTTTGAGGTCAGTGTTCTATATTATGGTGCTAAAAGTTTACATCTGCAGACTGCCACGCTTCTCAACAAAAAGCTATGCATGAATACCTAAAAGCTTGAACTACATGGTTTTGAAATTTTTGGGAATTGATTTAGAACTTTCTATCAAAATGTCAATAGATCGAACAAAAACCCATATAAAATTATAGTAATGAAAAGAAAATTTTTCTTTTTAATCGTGAGAATTTTTGCAAAAGTTTTAGTAATTAAAACCATATTTTGATTTTTAATCCTGAGAATTTTTGCAAAAGTTTCTCAGAGCATCTTTTAAATTTTTTCAGAGTAAAATAAATATAGGAACAGTTCTTATATTAGATAATAACAACTAATTTAGAATTTCCAATTTTTTTGGTTGGTGAAAAGTTAACGCCCTGCCATGCTTCTCAATAAAATAAAATAAAACAACGTATGACTAGCTCAAAACTTGAATGACATGGATTTGAAAATTGTTGGACTTATGTAGAACTTTCTATGCAAACCGGAACAAATTGCACAAAATGAACCCAAATAAATTTTTAGTAGTTATATCTATGTAATTGGGGACATGGCGTTAAGGAGGTTTCTCGTCGACTCCCAGACTACTTGGACCTTGGCAGTTGTCTTTAGGCTCTGATATTCTGAGAAGCTGAGAGTTGAGGCAAACCCACCATTCAAAGGAATAGGAGTTTAGGAAGATCCACCATTCAAAGGAATAGAGGAGGAGATCTCAAACCTACGAGACATCCTCGAGGTTTCTCCATGAGACAATAATCGATGAAAAGGGATTTGACTCTACCTTGGACAAAACAATGGTGTGTGCCAACACTGCAAAGAAAAGTAGAGGCATTTCATCATGAAAGAAAATTAGAAGGATATACAAAAGAAAAATAGGAATATGAAAGCAACACAGTTTCAGATGCTAATTATAAGGAAATATATGTAAACAGAGGAATCTCAAAGCAACACTGATTCAGACGCCTCCTTGTGAACATTTTCACAACTTACCTCCCTTCAAAACAAAAGTAAGTAAGGAATTTGAGGCTGAAATCTCTTGCTAAAAGAACACATGGATATCTATATTCAGTCTAGATACCTGCCCTTCATCAAGGTACAAATCCAATCAACCCTGGACTCCCTGGCTGAGGATGAGAATGCCTTATTTCTCGCGGTCAAATGTGAATCATGAAAATTATTACCTGGGACTGAAGTTTGTGAGCATTACTACTACCTGGCGCATAGTGGGTCTTCGGACACTCTATTCTTGTATACAGAGAAGAGCCACTAAGAATATATGAAGGGCTTCCTCCACTAGGACGTTGATAAGTTTGGGATTGATAATCTTCATAAATTCTTCTCTGTTCCAATTGGTCATCTTCTTCACCCACCTTGTGATGTTCATATCCTCTTCAAATTCGCTTTTGCCCACCGCCTTTTTGCCCGTGATCGGCTCAAGAAAAACCACTCCAAAGTTGTATACATCACTCTTCTCGCCTGTTGGGGTTCCCATGTTTTGGCCAGATTGGCAAGACCAAAAGATGAGACAACATCAGAACCACTTTTGGGCCCTAGGATCTAGCCCTCCTGGACCCGGAGAGGGATCTCTCCAAGTAGAGCAAAGAAAGATATATCTTTGAGGCTCAAATTGAGATGTTAGGCTAGTTATGAAGCACAAAGGAGGTTTAAAATAATTTGGTTGGTTGGTTGCTGGGTTGGCCAGGAGATCATGGAATGGGAAAGCAATGGGAAGAAAGGAAACAGAGCAGCAAGATATTTCAGCAAAGGGGATAGGCCAAAAAAGTGCCATCCATTGGGCTATGGAGTCATGAAAGGAGAATTACTTGCAACAACAAGCCAAGGCTTCCAAAGGGCAAGTCATCTAATACTAAAGGATATTTTAGATTAGATGGTGGGATGGAACATTAAGGAAAGAAAGTGGAAGAAGGAAAGACAACCAGATTTCTGTCTATAGATCAGGCCAGAGGTCTTTTAACTCCAGACCTGCTTGGACATACTCTAAGGCAGCTCTCAAAGGGACAAAGGGGCTGCTTATAGATCGGACCAGAGGTCATTTAACTCCAGGTCTGCTTTAGCAACTCCAAGGGAAAAACAAAGATAAATTTGACAAAGAAACATCCAAGCAGCAAACCCCCAGGTTCATACATCAGCCAGCAGGCAATAACATCTACTGCACTGGTTAAACTCCACGAATTTACTCTTAGATACACATGAAGCAGAAAACATTAAAGGTAGGGAGAGCAGGAAACATAGGGCACCTAACAAGGGTGAATCCTATGTTATACTTCTGTTGCCTACCAGAAGAACATGAAACAATATGAGAATGTAAATAACAGAGTTAGGAAAAACATCACCAATAGCAATAGTCCAGGATCCTATGAAATATGCTTTGATTAATTGATGCAAAACCAATCATGTACAATAAGCCCAATGGCTAATACAATCCAGACTTTCTCCTCCCAGCCTATTACCTACAAACTACTCTGTTATTCCCTCCCAAGACTGTCTTAATAGTCGGAATGAATCCCTCTAATAGCAAATGCCCAACAACTGAACAACAACCACTACAAGTCGTTCTCGGGAATTCTTATAGGAGAAGAGGACGAAACAGAAGTAGGTGAACAATTGAATGAGTCTCATTAAGGTAGTAAGGCGGAAGTGTTCACGCCCATACCACTTAATAGCAAAATGCAGCGCTGTATGTACTCTCTAGACTGTTTGGAGGCTTCTGTCAGGTCGATATCCACCTCTGACATGTTCTTTAGATCCTTATGGTGGTCTGGAACTTCGTGCTAGCCTTATGAATAAATGAATTGGGTGACAAGCCTGCAAGGCTCTCCATACCTCATAATTGCTGCCTGACTGTCTAGAACGAGCTTCAGTCAGTGTGATTAATCATCTCAGGGCTCGAGAAGGCATGGAGATTTCTTGTAGGAAGGTGTACGTCTGGAGAGGAGTACTCTGCCAATATTAAACACAGATAAGACTTTGACAGTGCGCTTGAATCTTCAAACTGTGCCCTGCCTCTGAACTGCAGGGTTAACCTTAATTATATCATTAGGAATCATTAAACCCCTTTGAAATTCTCTGCTGGTTCGCTGGAAACTGTTGAAAGACTTCTCTGTGCCATCTGCACAGTGAAATGAATCTGTTAAAAACCCGAACAGTGGTGGCGGAGGAAATGATGCGGAAGCGGTGGAATGGTGGTAGAATAGTGGAGAACCAATGAAAAGTGGCGGAGAAATGGTCACATAGTGTAAAAATTCAACGGTCGACCTTTGGGGGAAATACAAAGGAAATGGAAGAAAAATGATGAAGCGGAGGGGCGGACGTGGGACCCGGCAGAGGCAGAGGGCGATCAGATCCTGAGCGTTGGATTTGCATGGGAAACGGACGGCGGAGATCTAATCGGAACAATTGCAATCGGAAACCGGAGCGGGCGGCAATCACAACACACCTTTTGAAAGTTCCGATTGCGATAGAGAATGGGGAAGCGATTGAGCGATAACCGTTGATCTCGGGTCCAGATCAACGGTGGGGATGTAATCGGAGGATCGCAATCGGAGACAGGGAGATGGGACTTGCGATTGCGATCGGAGCGGCGGGTGCGATTAGTGTTGGACCGTTGATCTGCGGGAGGAATCAACGGTGGAGAACGCGATCAGAGGATCAGGAGAGGGACTTGCGATCAATCGCATCGCAATCACTTGCGATGGACCAATCGGAGGGTGCACACAACATGCTGTGATTGCGATTGGGCGGGGGGCTGCGATTAACGCCCTAACGTCGGATCTTGTGATAGATCGACGGTGCACAACACATCGCGGGACTTAACGTGTTAAAACGATCGCATTGGGACTTTGGAGTTTACAAAGGAAACGTGCCCGCTGACAGCTCCGATTGCGATATGCGCTTTGGACCTTAAGCGCTTGGTCTTGGGTAAGGGCGTATGTGGGGAAGTGGTTCACGGGGCTAGCGGGAAAGGGGCTTAGGCCTATAATAAGGTCAGGAAGTGGGTTTTGGCCCGTTTTAATGGATTTTGATGGTTCAAAAGGTAAACAATAGAGGGATGAAGGGGAAAAATGACCAACAAAGGTTAGGGGAAGAATTTTAAGGGGATTTTGGGAATTAAGAGGGTAAAAAAAAAAAGAAGAAAGGGGAAATAGGGGGACTAAAAAAGAGCAAGAGGGGTGAAATATAGAGGAAAAGGAGACCTTTGGGCATTCTTCTTCACAACGTAGAGGCTTTAAAGGAAATCGACGAGAGGGATACTACTTCAAGGGATAAGGCCTGAGAGGCTTCAAGGAGACTGTGTTTTCAGAGGAAATGCATTCCTTGAAGACTCAGCAAAGATTTAGCCCCCTATTTTCTTGTCAAAAATTTCATAGGGGGGCTAACAGTGGCTCCACATGGGGATGGCTTCTTCTTGAAGGAGTCAAGAATTCAGAAGATGATCTCTTGGTGTAGGCCAGATGCCTGCTGCTTGAACCATCCCTTTCTTTCTTTAGATCAGCTGCCACAATATTATGAAGACAACATATCAGCAGTAAAATTCTCCCACACAACTACCTACCCACACTATAGTCCTAACATTTTTTCTTCTGGGCGCATTTGGACTTACAGACCCTTTTACATCATCAAATTTTACAAACAGGAAAAATAAACCTATTCTACTTCTACCCTTATTGCTCCATGAGACCGAATTAGACTGTTGGTATCACATGTTTCTCTACCTACACTACTATCTGCTAGGATTAAACTATCTAGCAGATTTATTCTCTATATTCTAAGACAGAAATTGAAACAACTAATTTGCTTGCTCATGCACTAAGCTTTATTGAGCTTTTCCTACCTACCCTACTCTAACTGAAATATTTACAAGTCTAGCTTACAAACATTGTTTTCCAATGCAACCAGTCCATCAAATGATCCCATGGCTGGTCCTTTCTGCTCAACTCCTTGAGCAGGCTGGATAGGCAGGGCAGCTCCCACTCTTTTTGTTCAATAACAGCAGCTTTGAAAAATTTTCCTTCTTTCTGCAACATGCTGCTCAACCAGACCCTTGACCCTTCTTCAAATGTATGCAGGAGGTGTGCGTAAGGATCATGAAAAGATACCTGGCTAGGAGTATCTGGCAGGCTGGCTTCAACCAGGATCTCTTCTTCTTCCACTGGCTCAAAAATGAGACTCTCTTGAGAAAGAGAATCTCCTTCATCTGCTTCACTTTCTGAACTAGAGGACTCATCGTATATTGCAGTCGAGTCCTCCTGGAGCTCTGACATGTCTTGTGCTATTGGACCGAGCTCCGTGAAAAGATCTGCGCATTTATGAGCAGGGATATCTTCCGTTACCTCCTCTTTTTCAAGGGAAGGCTCTTTGCTTTCATCCTGCTCACAAATTTCTTCTTTGCTTTCCTCCTCATTTTCTGAAAGGAAAGGCTGCTGGTTTCCAGTTTCACTGACGATCTGTGGTAAAGCAGAATGAAGATTTATAGAATCTTCATCTGCTATTATACTGTCATAGCTTTCTCCATCAGTGTCGTAAATAGGAGGACTTGACCAAGTCAACCATTCTGGGCGCACAACAGGTCTTTCTTCATCCTGATCCATAGAGGAGTCTTCTGAATCTGAAACATCAAACTCATAAAATGACTGAGCAGGAGCGTGTGTTCTACAGAAGACCTCAGAGGTGGACTGCTGATTTAATATCTGTTCAATCTCTTCTTCTGTCAAAAGAGGGGTTTCCCTTTCATCATGGACGGAAGCACAACAGTCCTCTTTCTCTTGTATTAGCTGATTTGGACGCGAGATGTTTTCTTGAGCCTCTTCTTCCACACCAGATTCTGCCTCTTCCATGTAGTCTTCTGCTTCCTCAAGGCAACTTTCCTTATCAGCCTTTGCTAATAGGTCCTGATGTTTTCTGGTCAGCGTAACACAAGGCATAGGCAAGCAATCTGGCGGTTCTTGATCACTTCCCTCCTCATCTTCTATAGATTCTTGAGCATCATACATGTCTTCATCATCTTCTTGGCTTTGAGTTTGTTCTTGCTCTGAAAGATGCATGGGCTGCTCGAAATAACCATCATCTGCATTCGTATTAGCCATGTACATCTTCAGCACTTCACCAAACGTTTTTGTTAATTCAATTAATTGATCGCACAAAGCATCATACTTTGCATCTCTGTCCATGTTTGGATTCATGCTTTTGCAAAGAAGGCTACTGCTTCTCCTCAACCAGTTCAGTGTCCTTCACCAGTGGAGTCATTGGGTCTTTGGATCATAGGGAGTGTGGAGTCACCAGGTGGATGATTATGAATGTTTGAAGTAGGATGCTGTCCACCATCAACAATGTGAATGCCAATCTAACCAGAGATTTTGGGTCTATGAGTGCCTAAGAATGTTCGAGGTGAAATGCACTCAAGTCCCCAACGGAGTCGCCATTATGTTGGGGTTCCCATGTTTTGGCCAGATTGGCAAGACCAAAAGATGAGACAACATCAGAACCACTTTTGGGCCCTAGGATCTAGCCCTCCTGGACCCGGAGAGGGATCTCTCCAAGTAGAGCAAAGAAAGATATATCTTTGAGGCTCAAATTGAGATGTTAGGCTAGTTATGAAGCACAAAGGAGGTTTAAAATAATTTGGTTGGTTGGTTGTTGGGTTGGCCAGGAGATCATGGACTGGGAAAGCAATGGGAAGAAAGGAAACAGAGCAGTAGGATATTTCAGCAAAGGGGATAGGCCAAAAAAATTCCATCCATTGGGCTATGGAGTCATGAAAGGAGGATTACTTGCAACAACAAGCCAAGGCTTCCAAAGGGCAAGTCATCTAATACTAAAGGATCTTTTAGATTAGATGGTGGGATGGAACATTAAGGAAAGAAAGTGGAAGAAGGAAAGACAACTAGATTTCTGTCTATAGATCAGGCCAGAGGTCTTTTAACTCCAGACCTGCTTGGACATACTCTAAGGCAACTCTCAAAGGGACAAAGGGGCTGCTTATAGATCGGACCAGAGGTCATTTAACTCCAGGTCTGCTTTAGCAACTCCAAGGGAAAAACAAAGATAAATTTGACAAAGAAACATCCAAGCAGCAAACCCCCAGGTTCATACATCAGCCAGTAGGCAATAACATCCACTGCACTGGTTAAACTCCACGAATTTACTCTTAGATACACATGAAGCAGAAAACATTAAAGGTAGGGAGAGCAGGAAACATAGGGCACCTAACAAGGGTGAATCCTATGTTATACTTCTGTTGCCTACCAGAAGAACATGAAACAATATGAGAATGTAAATAACAGAGTTAGGAAAAACATCACCAATAGCAATAGACCAGGATCCTGTGAAATATGCTTTGATTAATTGATGCAAAACCAATCATGTACAATAAGCCCAATGGCTAATACAATCCAGACTTTCTCCTCCCAGCCTATTACCTACAAACTACTCTGTTATTCCCTCCCAAGATTGTCTTAACAGTCGGAATGAATCCCTCTAACAGCAAATTCCCAACAACTGAACAACAACCGCTACAATTCGTTCTTGGGAATTCTTATAGGAGAAGAGGACGAAACAGAAGTAGGTGAACAATTGAATGAGTCTCATTAAGGTAGTAAGGCGGAAGTGTTCACGCCCATACCACTTAATAGCAAAATGCAGTGCTGTATGTACACTATAGACTGTTTGGAGGCTTCTGTCAGGTCGAGATCGACCTCTGACATGTTCTTTAGATCCTTATGGTGGTCTGGAACTTCGTGCTAGCCTTCTGAATAAATGAACTGGGTGACAAACCTGCAAGGCTCTCCATACCTCATAACTGCTGCCTAACTGTCTAGAACGAGCTTCAGTCAGTGTGATTAACCGTCTTAGGGCTCGAGAAGGCGTGGAGATTTCTTGTAGGAAGGTGTACGTCTGGAGAGGAGTACTCTGCCAATATTAAACACAGATAAGACTTTGACAGTGCGCTTGAATTTTCAAACTGTGCCCTGCCTCTGAACTGCGGGGTTAACCTTAATTATATCATTAGGAATCATTAAACCCCTTTGAAACTCTCTGCTGGTTCGCTGGAAACTGTTGAAAGACTTCTCTGTGCCATCTGCATAGTGAAATGAATCTGTTAAAAACCCAGACAGTGGTGGCGGAGGAAATGCTGCGGAAGCGGTGGAATGGTGGTAGAATAGTGGAGAACCAATGAAAAGTGGCGGAGAAATGGTTACATAGTGTAAAAATTCAACGGTCGACCTTTGGGGGAAATACAAAGGAAATGGAAGAAAAATAATGAAGCGGAGGGGTGAACGTGGGACTCGGCAGAGGCGGAGGGTGATCAGATCCTAAGCGTTGGATTTGCACGGGAAACGGATGGCGGATATCTAATAGGAACAATCGCAATCGGAAACCGGAGCGGGTGACAATCGTAACACACCTTTTGAAAGTTCCGATTGCGATCGAGAATGGGGAAGCGATTGAGCGACAACCGTTGATCTCGGGTCCAGATCAACGGCGGGGATGTAATCGGAGGATCGCAATCGGAGACAGGGAGATGGGACTTGCGATTGCGATCGGAGCGGCGGGTACGATTAGTGCTGGACCGTTGATCTGCAGGATGAATCAACGGTGGAGAACACGATCGAAGGATCGGGAGAAGGACTTGCGATCAATCGCATCGCAATCACTTGCGATGGACCAATTGGAGGGTGCACACAACATGCTGCGATTGCAATTGGGCGGGGGGCTGCGATTAACGCCCTGTCGTCGGATCTTGTGATAGATCGACGGTGCACAACACATCGCGGGACTTAACGTGTTAAAACGATCACATCGGGACTTTGGAGTTTACAAAGGAAATGCGCCCGCTGACAGCTCCGATTGCGATAAGCGCTTTGGACTTAAGCGCTTGGTCCTAGCACCTGGGCACATGGGCAAGTGGTTCACGGGCTAGCGGGAAAGGGGCTTAGACCTATAATAAGGTCGGGAAGTGGGTTTTAGCCCATTTAAATGGAATTTGAAGGGCAAGGAGGGGAACGATAGAGGAGTAAGGGAGGAAAATGACCAACAAAGGTTGGGGAAAGAATTTTAAGGGGATGTTTTGGGGAATTAAGAGGGTAAAAAAAGGAAAAAGAAGGGGAAATAAGGGGGAATAAAAAAGAGGCTAGGTGGGGGTGAAATAAGAGGAAAAAGGGCCTTTGGGCATTCTTCTTCACAACGGAGAGGCTTTATAAGGGAAATCAGCAGAGGGGATACTATCAAAGGGATAAGGCACAAGGAGGCTTCAAGGAGACTGTGTTTTCAGAGGAAATGCATTCCTTGAAGACTCAACAATGATTTAGCCCCCTATTTGCTTATCAAAAATTTCATAGGGGGGCTAACATCGCCCACTTTCATGGTGTATGCATACTCTGTAAATTTAACATCCAATCCTACATGGTATGCTACAGCAAAGGCTAGTGGCAAAACCACCGTAAAATAAGAAATACACATACTATGAAGCACTTTTGACTTCTATATAATTGCTTTTATTTATATTGCAGTGCTGCTCTACCTCAAAATACTCTGTTTTTAATTGGCAATAACATATCATGGACTTCAATAACAAACCATATAATTTCGAAAAGCTAGCAGCTTAGTTAAACTTTCCGGCAAACCTTTACTAAAATTACAAATCAACGACTTGAAAATTTAAAGATGAAACAACTACTTACCTGGAGCTATGTAGCCAAAGGCCCATGCAAATGAAGACATATATTCAGATGTACCAGATTGATGCAAGAGTTTGGCTAGGTCGAAATCTGCAACACGAGCTTCAAAATTGGAGTCCAAAAGAATATTTCTGAACTCCACGTTGCGATGAAGGATGGCCAGTCGAAAATTATGATGAAGATAGCTTAACCCCTGCGTAGGTTTCGCTGCAATTTTGTATCTTGTTGGAAATAAACAACAGAGGGATGCATTTCCACCTTTCAACACATAGAATGCAATTACAGAAATAACATTACACACAAACAGAGAGCGAGAACACACAGGGGAGGAATTATTTTTTTCTATTCATTCATCTCTAAAAACATATGAAAATTACATTATTTAATAAAAAATGGCGGAGCCTGTAAACTTAATTCTATTCAATGCTAGACGGGACGGATAGCCACAAAATCGTCCTTCTGTTGCGAAAAGAAAATTCTTCACAAAACAACATACAAAACACAAACTGCCGGACTTGAAATTTTATGGATTTCGGCTTCGAAACCACATTGCTTCTGCGCCCTTATCGCAAAGCGCATTTTGGCGATTTTAACATTTAACTAGCGCATATTGGAAAACTTAAATTTTTGTGATTGTGATGTACGATGGCATTATCGGATTGCAACATAAAACATTTAACTTATAGGCGCTATCCATTTGAGCTTGCGGTATGCGATTTGCGATTGCATCGCATCTCAACTTAAATAAGTTGCGAAGTACTATGTGCGCTATCCTCCTGAGCTTGCGACGTGCGATTGCGATCACATCACAAAATAAACGAAATAACTTGCGGGTGTTTAAAGGTAAGTCATAAAAAGTGCGAAGTGCGAAATGCGGACGCACTAAAAGGTAAATGATAAAACATGCGAAGTGCGATATTAAAGTTTTGCGATGTGCGATGACGATGTTGCATTGCAACATTGCAAGTTTTGGTGTGGGGCTTAAAAGTTAAATGGTAAGATGTGCGAAGTGCGGTATGCGGGTGGTAAACAATGGGGAGTGTGAAAAGAAAAAAGGTAAGGGAAAAATGAAATACAAAGGTTTTCATGCAATTGGGTAATTCGGTAAGATATAACACATTGGCGAAGATTTAAGTTCTGCGAAGCATTAAGAGGAAAAAAGGTAAAACTTGCGAGTTGCAATATGCAGGAAAAAAGTAAGTGAATGCGGCTGGTAAGGAATTAAACGCAGAGTGTGGCTCTGGTACTCTGTTTCTTGACATTACATGAAAGCGACTGCAGATTTTGGATCTTGTGCTCCGTCCTTCTGGCTAAGATCAATTTCCGTCACATAAATACAGTTAGCAATTTCTCTAGGAATCATACCAAACAACCTGTTTGTGCTGAGATCAATATATGTCAGGGCACTGAAGTTGTTGATCTCCCTAGGAATATTACCAGAAAGCATGTTCTTGCTGAAATCGATGTATGCCAGAGCACTTAAGTTTCTTATCTCCCTAGGAATCTAACCAGAAAGTATTATCTTGCTGATATTGATATATGTCAAAGCACTCAAGTTGTTGATCTCCCTAGGAATCATACCAGAAATCTTGTTATTTCTGAAATTGATATATCCCAAAGAACTCAATTTTCTTATCTCCCTAGGAATCTTACCAGAAATATTGTTTGACCTGAGATCAACATATGTTAGAACAATTAAGTTGCTTATCTCCATGGGGATCATCCCCGAAAAGCTGTTTTTGCTGAAATCGATCTCTTCAATTTTACCCAGTCGGCCAACCTTTGGCGGGACATTACCTATTAGCCGATTCCCATCAATCATAAGCTTCCGAAAATCAGATAATTTCCATATGGACGAAGGAATAGAGCCACTCAAACTATTATTGGAAATTATCATTGTCTGTAACGTGGAGGATACATTATTAATTACGTCGGGTATGCTCCCACTTAGATTAAAAGCATTCCCTTGATCGTACAATGTAGTGCAAAGCCTATGTTTAACCATTATAAAAAAATAAGGTATTCAATTTAATTTTATATAGAAAAAGTGTAAGCAAAATAATAGATAAAAGGCACATTTAATATATAATACATTATTAAATATAAACATTGTACGATTATATATATATATATATATATATATATATATATATATATATATATATATATATATATATATATATATATATATATCTATATTTTTGGTTTATATATTGACAAACTGGAAGAGTGGCTAAATTTGCAAGGTAGGGAGGGTGTTCGATTGGGGGAGTTTGTGATAAAGCTTCTTCTATATGCCGATGATCTTGTGCTTGTTGCTAAATCGGCCCATGGATTGCAAATGCACCTATATGCCCTTGAGCATTTTTGTAAAGCAGTGGGGATGGAAGTCAATACTAGTAAGACCAAGATAATGATTTTCTCTAATAAAAGGAAGCAAAGCCAGCATACGTTCTTCTTTCAAGACAATATTCTTGAAGAAGTAAATGAATACAAGTACCTCGAGATCGATTTCAACGACAAGCTTAATTGGGAGGATTGTAGAAAGAAAAGAATTTTAGGAGGGTGGAAAGCATTATATGCACTTCAAAATAGATGTAGAGAGGCAGAGTTATGGGATTGGAACATGATCAAAGTACTTTTTGGACTCCTAGTTTGTCCAGTGATATCATATGGGTGTGAATTGTGGGCTAGCAGCATCTCTGTTTCAAAATGGAAACAAATTGAAAAATTCAAAAACGCTTGATCATAAGCAAGTTCAAAATAAAAAGTTCGGTTCCCTATGAGATAATGTTGAGTGAAACAGGGGCAGCGCCCATCGAAGCAATTGCCATGGTGCGTCTTATAAGGTACCTAAAGAGAATGGAGCAAATGGGAGAAGGTAGATGGCCGAAAGTTATCTTCAATGAAGGTATGAGTGAAAGAAAAAAATCATGGATGAGACAAAACAACAAATGGATGCAAAAATGGAATATTTACTTGAATGCATGTCCCGCAAATAGCAAGGAATTAAAGAATTTTGTGCTGGAGAAGTTCCGCAAGGGTATGTGGGGAAAAGAGTTGGGTAGAAAGAAGAAGTATTATGTTGAGGAATTCAACCCCACTTGTGATCTCCAACAAAAAGAATACATTGGAGCTTGCATTCCGTGGAGGGCAAAGGTTCTTATAGCTCAATTAAGAACTAACTCACATCAACTTCGATGTGAAACGGGACGGTGGAAGAGACCTAAAGAAGCTTGGGAAGAAAGGGTATGCACTTTTTGCACTTATGGGGTAGTGGAATCAAAAAAACATTTCATTTTGGAATGTGACGCTTTCAGAGACATCAGGGACAGTTACCGTAGTATGTTAGCATCAATTCCATGGCATTGTCTTTTTAGTGATGGAACTGTTATAAGGTTGGGTCAGCTCATCATCAATTTGAGTAAGAAAATGATTGAATTGCAGAAGGCAAAAAACAAGGAAGTTGGTGGTCCCATAGACTATTTGTAGTCTCGTGGACATTAAAATATCATTCATTCATTCATTCATATAGATATAATATTAATTTAATTTTAAGATTATAGTTAAAAGGTGTAGCCTATATTAGATGAAATAGATTTTTTTAGTAGAACCAGTAAAATAACTTTAAGAAAAAACGTTATTTATTGTTTAAAATGCATAAATGGATTCATATCAGAATTTTACATATTAAACAACTTAAACTCAAGTTTTTAAAAAATCTTTATCTATCTGGTTAAAATTAACCAGAAAAAATGTCATGAAAAAATCATTTCTTCTATATAAGCTAGAGTCTACTCACTTAAAATAGTTAAAGCATAAGTCATTTCATCTATATAAGCTAGACTCTACCCACTTAAAATAGTTAAAGCAGAATTTAAATTGGTGTATTAGACTCTTTGTTTATGGGACAACATATCTACCTTCATGTAGCTACTTGCTAAATTGGTATATGAGACCCCTTGTTTATAGGTTTATGGGACAAGACACCTACCTCTATGCAACTACTTACTATAATAAATTGGTGTATAGGACACTTTTTTGGTAACAAAAGACTCATGTGCAACTACTTGATTGCTAAAGATTATAGAAGTATGCATACTTTGTCCCTTAGATTTAAATGCATAACCTCTTAGAAAAAAATACATATTATTAGATTTTAATATTATTTTTATAAATATAAATATATATAGGTTATAAAAACAAATAAATAAAAGTTAAATATATTTGAAAAATATAAATCTATAAATTTAATCAATCTAGTAAATTTAATAGATATTAAACACATGAAGTAAATGACTTAGTTTATGTGCACCTTTAATTTCACGAGTTTGAAATTCAACTTTCAAAGAAAATAAACCATTTTTAATTTTAAAAATATTTTTTTCAATTATATATATATATATATATATATATATATATATATATATATATATATATATATATATATATATATATATATATATATATATATATATACTTTATTAATTTTTAATAGAGTATTTAACAAAAATCTAACATTTTTTCCGCCTTTCTAAAGTCGCGCTTAGAAAATTTTGGCGAAATGTGCTTGTTCGTAAAACCAAAGATAGTCATTTTATTCCCTTAGATAATTGGGACAACTATCTTAAGAAGTTGTATGACTCTCCAGACACTATGGGCACCACCTTAAACACTCCTATTAAGGAGGGTGTTTTCTCTCTGAAAGACGTTGAGTTACGATTAATAAGCTCGCTAATGGGAAAGCTAAAGTTATTGAAGGATACCAAGTTGATATCCTTAAAATGGGAAGATCTATCATCATTCCTCATCTCCACGAGCTTCTCAATTTGGCTGTAAAGCATGGCTTCCCTCAGCTTTGGACGCAAAGCCTTATTGTGCCTATCTTTAAAAATGGGGAAAAAAGTGTTCATTTTAACTGCAAAACCATTATGATTAGCCACATCCTTGCCAAGATTTATGGGCTCAATTTGGAAAATAAACTTAGCCTTATGCTTGAAAGCGAGGGAAAAAGAGCTAAAGGTCAAGCTAGGTTTAGGAGACATCACTCGACTATTGACCATCTTGTCCTCTCAGAACCATTGCAGAGGAATTCCGCAATAATAAAGCTGATATCTTCTATTGTTGTGTGGAATTTAGAAAAGCTTTCGACATTGTTCCTCGAGATAAGCTTTGGAAGATACTTGAAGAGATCATGGTTCCTCCTGAACTAAGGATTGTTGTGATTCGCCTCTACGAGATTGCAACTACCAAGCTTAAGACCAACGAAGGGTGGTCTAAAGACATTAAATGCAATATCAGAGGTAAGCAAGGATGTCTGCTATCTCCTACCTTTTTTGGCATATACATCGATAAGCTAGAGAAATGTCTGGAAACTGCGGAATACAAGGGCACCGAGCTTGCTGGTGTAATCTTTACTCCTATGATGATATTGTTCATCTTGTAAAAATCCACAATGACTTAGACAAATAGCTTAAGACTCTTCATGTCTGCTGCTCCAAGATGGGTATGACTATTTATACCAACAAGACTAAAGTCATGATTATTAAATCCAAATAGATCACCCATGGTAGTTTCGTTTATATTAACCAATTCTTAGAGTAGCTTTCTTCTTATAAATATTTGGGTATTGAATTTCCTCATCAACTGAACTAGAATTATGGCATTGAGAAAAGGATTATTGGAGTCTAGAAAGCTTATTATGAGCTTGAAAACAATTGTAAGTCGATCGATCTTTGCATTTGGAGTAAAAAGAGGTTCCTCTTTGAGACTCTCATCACCTTTGTTGTCTTATACGAATGTGAACTTTGGGGTTGCAGTATATCCAGAGAGTCACAAAGGAAGACCGAGATGATTCAAAAATAACTCATAACCTACAACCTAAAGATCAAGGGAAATACTCCTTATCTTATCATTTTGATCAAATTTGGTATGTCCCCCATTGAAAGTACGACTATGTTTAGATATCTGAAGTATAAGAAGAAGCTTTAGAGCATGGAATCCAAAAGGCTCCCAAAAATTTCTTCTAGTCAAAACCCCCATCTTCACCTTAAGCACGAGTGGCAGAAGGATGCCCAGTCTTAGCTCAAACATTGGGGAATTACGAAGGAGATCAGTATGGGAAGCAAAAATAGTATCAAAGATACTATTACCTCCAAGTTTAAGGACAAGTTGTGGGAGGATAAGGAGCTGGAGGGTAAAAGGAAGCTAAGATACTATAAGGAGGTAATCAACCCCACCTTTGATAACCAAAATTATCTTTTGTGTTGACCAACACTAAGAAAAAAATGAACACCGCTAGGATAAGAACTAATTCTCATGAATTTTGAAGTGACACTGGGCGGTGATCTATTCCCAAGACTCCCTGGAATGATAAAAATCTGTCAGATTTGCGATACTAATAAGGTGGAAGATGAAAAACACTTCCTTTTAGATTTTCCAGCTCTTACTCACGTCTGCTCTCAATTCCTTAACATCTATCACACTTCCAATCTTTTTGACTTATGAAGCCATCCCATCTATATTGATCTTGGAGCACTCTTTCCCTTCTCTTTGATCATAGAAACAAGATTTTGAAGAATAACACTTGGATTCTTTTTCTTTTTCTTTTCTTGAGGTCAAATAAGCCGCATTGATCTTAGTAGATGTTAATCATCTTTGTCATTATTATATATATATAATTATTTTAAATTATAATAATTTTAATTTATTTAGATTTATAATATATATTTCAAAAATTTAATTTAGTATTTTAAATATAAGTAAAAATAGATTTATTTTAAGTTTAAGTTTCTATTAATATAAAGTGCATCAAATCTCTTAAAATATAAATCTCTTTTTAAATATAAAATTTTAAAAAAAAATTCTGATCACAGTACAATTAATTTCTCTCACTAAATTAATAAATCATAACTATAAATCTATAATAATTTTTACCGCACCCCTCTTCCATAGATTCTTTGCATCTTTTAGGTGCGATGGCTAGTTATATATAAGCGCATGTCAGCAGATTAATTAGAAAGTGCAGACTCAGTACAATATTTTCCGAGAGATTACTTGGCAAATCCACATATGCAGTCATTTCGGTTTCTCGACTTCACGGGTTGCGATGTTTCTGACACCGCGTGAAATTTGTGGCAGGTGACTCAATATCCGCCCTCTTTAAATAGCGAGTAGCGATGATTCTTAGAGCAGGTGGAAATATGGTGCTAGCAGACCTATATTTGGGTAAATAATGTACGTGGGCGACTTCGAAATTAACTTTATTATCCTATTCTTATCAAGAGTCTATGGTCGGGGATGATAATCCATGGCGACTTCACTTCCTGTACTTCACACGCAGCGAATTATAATCCATACGGACTCGACTATTTTTTGGAGAGTCCATGCTTGGGTTAAAAAAATATTTCTTACCTTTCCAAACAAAAATAGTCACCTACACCTAATTTTCAGCCGAGAATTTGGCGGGGGAGATAAATGATGTATTGGTTATACACTTTGTACCATGTTTAAATATAATTGATATTTCTTGTAAAACTAAAGAAAGTGAATCCCCTTCCCCGCCATTTTTTTTTATACGAATACAAACATAGACGGATGTGTGAGGGAACCAACTACACATTCTCTTCAAATAAGTTTACAAATAATTTGACCAAGGATTGGTAATTGAGAGGGAAATTGTACTTTAATTTAAATATAATTACAAAGTTCATTGCCTGGTTACCTATTCTTAACTATAACCATTGCCTGGTTACCTATTCTTAACTATAACACTTTGTGAATTTGACATGAACAAGAAGCTGGTTAACCATTTAATATTTGGGTGCATTTGATTCATTAAAGCAAATCCATTTTAACTTTCGGCTAATGTATTTTTTTTAAAAATATATATTTTTAGTTTAAAATTAATTATTTATGTGATTTTCATTATATTTATTTTTTTCTTTCCACTTTTATATAAAAAAATTTGTTATTCTATTATATTTATCATTATGTTATTATTAATTTTTATATAAAGTTTCACAATTAATTATACATTTTTATTGAGTTGAGAGGTTTTTTGTTCAATATGGAGTTGACACTTATCTCTCTTAAAAATAAAATAAAATATTATCTAAATAGAAAGCAATTTTCACTATAATAAAAAATAAAAATGAATATGCAATGCATGTTTAGTTAATTGTCTAACTAAAATAATTAGAAGTAAAAAAATGTGTAAGTGAGATGTATAAACCTTTTAAAAAACATTTCAACATAGTATTTCAATAAATTATTTGAACATCCATATTAACTAATTTATGTCCGTATCAACTTCATATCTAGATAGAAAACAAAATGTTAAAAATAAAATATTTTAATGTTGTATATAATAAAATATTAAATGTCCAAAAAGAGAAAAAGTAATTGAAAGTTAAAAAATAAAATAGAAATTATAAAGTTCTTTATAATAAAAATAATAACAAGGATATGTGTAATTAGTTGAATTCTTAATATGCAATTAATATGTGACATTTAAAAATATTCAGAATAACAAAATTTTTAATGTTGTATATAATAAAAATATATTAATAGCAAAAATTATTTTAATGTGCTTAGATAATTTGTAACTTTGGCAGGACTACATCTTCATCATGTCAAATATATCACCCCAATCAAGGCAAGGAATTGAAGGGATGGCTACACATCAAGGAGTTCATTAAGAGAGCACCCATCATGTAGAAATTTGAATAACTGATATATTATTCACCGAGATTCTCCTGATCACACACTATTTTATCTTCATGCACAATACATAATCTCTTCTACCATTGATCATTAATTGCGGAAATGAAAACAAATGCATGCACACATTAAAACCATAAACAATCACACATATGAACACAGTATTTCATGGGAAGCTTAACGCTGAAAACCCCCAACTATCTGTATATTATATGTCATAGAGATCATGTAACAATCATTGTACAAAGCTCCTCACAAGCTCTCAGAACAACCTCCAATTGCTACACACTAATCAAGCTAGATCTAGCAAAACACATGCTCCAATCTCTACCACCTGATAGCCAGCCTCTATTGTGTAATCAATGCTGTAGAATGGCTCATAAATAACTTTGAACCACCTGGCTTGTACTGTGCAATCCTCATTGGCTTATCCAATCACTGGTTGTTGCAAATCATGCAACTGTATAGTCACAACTGATAGTCACACTGCTCTTTCACCTATCTCTTCACTGGTCTCCACTGAAACTGTCCATGCAATGAAGTTAACTGATGTATTCTTTAGTTGATTAATGAGTTTATAATTAGTGAATCAATTAATAATTAATTCACACCACTCTTCACTAGTGTATCAATCAGTTAGACTAGATACAACTAGCTCAACTATGTTTATATTAGTTAAACTGAACACAACTCCATTAACTCCTCAATCAACTCCACCAAACTACTGTCACTGAGAGTTCTAAGCTGAAGTATCCATGCAATAGCTCCATAACTTCTCGGGAATAGCGTAATTCCTTAAATGAAACTCTGTGCCACATGCGTACCATATTGAAGTGCTCCAAGAGAATAAGATAATGTTTAGAGTCTAAATATTATTAAGAGCTAATAATATTTGACATCCCTATTTTTAGACTGGCAATCTAAAAATAGATTCCGCCCAGTATGTCTAAAAATAGAAGTCTATCTATTTTTCCAACTTGACCAACCCTCCACAAATAGCATCCTGCAACTCATAGAATCATGATCCACATGTCTAAAAATAGACATAGTCTAAAAATAGACTTGCGCCAAAAATATCCTGTGGGCCCACTTAGTGAAGGCGACTTCTTTCCACTAAGCTCATCATCTTGTTGCAATCTCAACACTCCCTCTCACCAAGATAAGGATTATCTGCCACCCCTATCCTGCCCTTGTGGTATTCGAATTTGCTCCTGGTGAACGCCTTCATCAAGATATCAGCATCATGATCCTCCGTAGGAATGTATGAAAGTAACACGATCTTCTGCTGCACACAATCTCTGATATGATGATACCAGATGTCAATGTGTTTAGATCTATCATGAAACGCTGGATTAACCGAGAGTTTGATGCAACTCTGATTATCACAATATATCACAGTAGGATCTAAGTGTGAACCATTTCTTCCGACAGGATCTTCCTCATCCATATAGCTTCATGCAGCCAAAATTGTTGCCATATCTGGCCTCTGCTTCTGAAGCCCAGAGTGCCACGGATCTCTACTTCTGTTTTGCAGAAACTCTTGTCGACTGATATTTGAAAAATCCCTCTAAGAATGTACTCTTCCATTCATTCCATTCGTTGGGCTCCCTGCCCAATCTGCATCCGCGAAGCCACATAGCCTCACCTCATCCGACTGTCTGTACCATAATCCATATCCCAATGTGCCTCTGAGATATCTCAATACATGCTTGCCTGCCTTCTAGTAGAGCTTGGTAGGCTTAACCATAGCTTGTGAAAGCTGGTTAACAGCATAGCATATGTCGGGTCGTGTATTGACCAGATACATAAGCGACCCCACCAACTATCGATAAAAAGTGGCATCGACTACCTCCGCCGAAGTAGCATCCTCCTTCCTCCATCCACCATGAAGAGGAGTATCAACAGGCTTGCAGCCATGCATGTTGAACTTCTCCAGTATCTCCCGGGCATACTTGCCTTGAGAAACAAACAGTCCATCACTGCGCTGCCAAATTTCCAATCCCAGGAAATAATGAAGGAGGCCCAAGTCCTTCATCTCAAACTCTTTTACAAGATCCTCCTTGCATGAGAGTATCAACAGCTCATCACCTGTCAAAATCAAATCATCTACATAAAGTACAATGATCAGCAACTTACCCTCCACCACAATCTGGTATAGGTTAGGATCTGCCTCACTCTTGGAGAATCCAAGTTCGGTGAAATAACTGTCTATCCATGTGTACCAAGCACGAGGTACTTGTTTCAACCCATACAACGCTCTGTTGAGCCTGCACACATGCGACTCGCTGCTGAAGATCTCGAAACCTTCGGGCTGCTCTATGTACACCTCCTCCTCAATGAATCCATTGAGGAACGCAGTCTTCACATCCATCTGATGAATGTGCCACCCCATCTGCGCTGAGAGAGCAAGAATCGTCCATATGGAAGAATACCTTGCGACAGGTGCAAAGGTCTCCTCATAATCGATCCCCTCAATCTTTGAAAAGCCTCGGGCAACAAATCTTGCCTTGTACTTCTCCACACTCCCGTCAGCTGCTTGCTTCACTTTGTAGATCCATCTCGAACCCACCACTGATTTCCCTTTCGGCCTTGGGACAATCTCCCATGCATTGTTTCTGACAATCGAATCATACTCTTCCACCATGGCATCTACCCATGCGGGGTCCTCCACAGCTTCCTCGAAAGAGGATGGCTCTGTCACGACACATTTTCTCACAAGAGCCATGTATCCAGTGTACCGATCCGGTGACTGTCTCTGTCTACGTTGTGTTGTAGGTGCTCCTACAACCTTCTCTGCATCTTGAGCTAGTCGCTCAGCTTCTGTAGTGCGCTTGCGCCCTCTTATGGTTGGCGCTGCATGAGTGGTCTCTTCCACTCCATGAACTTCCTCTTGTGGCTGATCCACATCCTGAAGCTCATCCTTAGGAACTAATAGCTCCTCATCTGCATGCAAGTGTGGCTCCCTCTCAAACGAACACTTCATGGCTTTCTCCTCCTGAAATTTGATATCCCGTCGCACAACAGTCTTGCGACTGTCTGGAAAATACACACGATAGTTGTGGGGCGTATTAGTGTACCCCACAAATATCCCAACCTCTGCGATCAGCTCCAGCTTCTTCCTGGCATCTTTCGTCACATGAATGTAAACAGGTGAACCAAAAATCCTCAAATGGGAAATATCAGGCCTCTTACCAGAAAACGCCTCCTCGAGTGTACTCATGCCAAGTATCTTGTGAGGACAACGGTTCTGCACATATACTGCAGTATTGCATGCCTCCGCCCAAAAGTGAATGGGTAGGCCCTGATCATGCAACATCGCCCGTGTAGCACCCACGATCGTTCTGTTCTTCCACTCAGCAACCCCGTTCTGCTGTGGGTTATGAGGTGCTATGAGCTCTCTTCGAATTCCTTCTGCGCTGCAAAAGTCCTTGAATTCTCCAGAGATGAATTCACCACCATTGTCGCTCCTAAGAGCCTTCACCTGCTTCCCCGATTCTTTCTCAACCAGTGCCTTGAACTCACAAAACTTTGAGTATGTCTCGCTCTTCTTCTGCATGAAGAAGATTCAACACTTCCGAGAAAAATCATCAACAAATATCACATAGTACCTGTGCCTTGCTATCGAAGCTACTGAGAAAGGTCCACACACATCTGTGTGAATTCTCTCAAGGATCGTCGTGGCGCGACTATCCTTCTCGTGAAAGGTGGCTTTCACAAATTTTCCCAAGGTACATCCCTTGCACTGATCTGACTGCGCAAGAGTACCCTTAGGAAGCCCAGTAGAAATATTTTGCAGTATCTTCAAATCTCCATGGTGAAGGTGGCCCAATCTCCGGTGCCACAACTCGCCATCATCCTGGCTCACCACTCCTTCTGCCTTGCCTTCCATTTCTGCACAGCCATCTACCTGCAATTTATAAAGTTTCTTAACTCGAACCCCTATCCTCCGGGTCTCACCAGTTGCCTTACTGCGCAGGAAATCCTTTCCCTCGCTAAAGACAACATCATATCCCTTGTCTTCTAACATCGCCACAGAGATAAGATTCTTCTTCAATCTTGGAACATGCATCACTTCCTTCAATATGAAGGGTTTACCAGACTCCCTCTCAAAGGAAATGGTACCGATACCGGTCGCACTGTATCTACCATCATCGCCCATCTCGATGTGCACTCCAAGATATTTCTCATCCAGATCAGTAAACAAATCTCGATCTCTTGTCATGTGAAAAGACGCACCACTGTCAAGAAACCACACTGAACCCATCACACTTGAGACCAAGCATGCGATCAGTGAAAAATCCAGCTCAAACTGTGAGGCTAAGGCCTCTCCAGCTGCAGATCCAGCAGCCTGCTTATTTTTCTTCTTCTGTGGACAATTAGTGGTGTAATGTCCGTGTTGGTGACAGTGAAAGCACTTCACCTTGGACATGTCCTGCTTCTTGCCTTTCACACCGGATTGAGAAGCTTTCTTGCTCTTCCCCTTCTTTGCTTTGGCAGCCAAAGTGCAATTCTCTTCATCAGAGTTCTTTGATGAAGATCTGTCCCTAGTACTTCGCCTTATCTCCTCTTGCACAAGATCCGACCAAAGTCGCTCCCATCCTGGCAATTTCTCCCGACCATTGACAGAGTCCTGATAGGAATGCCAACTCTTCGGAAGCCCAAGGAGAGCCAAGCTCACCAAGTCCTTGTCATCAACAGTAACCCCCACACTTCCCAGCTCATCCCTACATTGGATGAACTTTGCGAGGTACTTGGGCATACTGTCGCCTTTCTCCATTTTTATGTTCTTGAGTTTATCCTTGAGCGCCAACTTCCTCTGGTCGCTCTTGCTTTGAAATAAATCTGTCAAATCTTTCCACATCAAGAATGGAGAAGCTTTACCATGAAGGCTGGACACTATGTGATCCTTCACACCTTCCAACAGAATCCTTCGACACTTTGTTGTCTTCTTTTGCCATGCGTCAAGTACGGCAGCATCGCTAGAAGTAGGTTTTGGAATTTCTGCATCTATGAACTCCTTCAACCCATTGTCATCCAGCACCGCCTCCATCCTGTCCTTCCATGCAATATAATTCGAGCTGCCCTCAAGGGCATACTCCAATCGCAATCCGTTGAAAGACATCTCAACTTCGACACCAAGAAAACACTGCTACAAATTCGAATTCCACCAGCTCAAAACTCAACCGCTTCAATGTTTTGCAATTGCTCCAATGATCAATATCGCTCTGATACCATGTAGAAATTTGAATAACTGATATATTATTCACCGAGATTCTCCTGATCACACACTATTTTATCTTCATGCACAATACATAATCTCTTCTACCATTGATCATTAATTGCGGAAATAAAAACAATCGCATGCGCACATTAAAACCATAAACAATCACACATATGAACACAGTATTTCATGGGAAAGCTTAAAGCTAAAAACCCCAAACTATCTGTATATTATATGTCATAGAGATCATGTAACAATCATTGTACAAAGCTCCTCACAAGCTCTCAGCACAACCTCCAATTGTTGCACACTAATCAAGCTATATATAGCAAAACACATGCTCCAATCTCTGCCACCTGATAGCCAGCCTCTATTGCGTAATCAATGCTGTAGAATGGCTCATAAATAACTTCGAACCACCTGGCTTGTACTGCGCAATCCTCATTGGCTTCTCCAATCACTGGTTGTTGCAAATCATGCAACTGTATAGTCACAACTGATAGTCACACTGCTCTTTCACCTAGCTCTTCACTGGTCTCCACTGAAATTCTCCATGCAATGAAGTTAATTGATTTATTCTTTAGTTGATTAATGAGTTTATAATTAGTGAATCAATTAATAATTAATTCACACCACTCTTCACTAGTGTATCAATCAGTTAGACTAGATACAACTAGCTCAACTATGTTTATATTAGTTAAATTGAACACAACTCCATTAACTCCTCAATCAACTCCACCAAACTCTGTCACATGAGTTCTAACTGAAGTATCCATGAAATAGCTCCACATAACCCTCAGGAATAGCGTAATTCCTTCTGTCAGCTCCTGTGCCACATCTGTGCACTTAACTGAAGTGCTCCAAGAGAATAAGATAATGCTTATAGTCCAAATATTATTAAGAGCTAATAATATTCGACATATCTATTTTTAGACCGGCAATCTAAAAATAGATTCCGCCCAATATGTCTAAAAATAGAAGTCCATCTATTTTTCCAACTTGACCAACCCTCCATAAATAGCATCTTGCAACTCATAGAATCATGATCGACATGTCTAAAAATAGACTTTGCGCCAAAAATAGCCTGCGGGCCCACTTAGTGAAGGCGACTTCTTTCCGCTAAGCTCATCATCTTGTTGCAATCTCAACACATCACCACCTATCCAAGACCCATCAAGGACTTCATTAAGAGAACACCTCATCACCACCTATCCAAGACCCCGTGGACAATAACTTTGTATATATTATATATATTTTTTAAAAAATTATGTATATATCATATAAAGAAATTGAAAAAAAAAGTTTTTAGGTTAAAATGTGTGAAGTAGTCTCATTACACTTTGGTTTTTTATAGGTATATGTTTTTTTTTTCAAAATCCAACAAATAATTTTTGGACTTATAAGTTTATGTATTTTATATAGCATCCAAAAATATAATTTAATAATAAAATAGTACACATTGTAAATATATAAAGAGAGAACCAATACACATTCATTGGGATCTATCATGAGATGTGAGAGATACAATTTCTTTTTTAAAATATATATTTTAAGAGAAATTTACACTTGAAGAAATTTGATCTTAGATATGTGTTTAAAATGGATCTATACTAATATATAAACCCAATGGATTAATGATAAAAACCCAAAAAATTATAAACCCATAACTTTTGATATTAATCCTTTCGTATTTTTATTATTATAAATTTAACATTCATATTTTTATTATTATAAATTTAACATTCGTAAATACACATGAAACCTTTGACTTTTTGCTAGTGCATTAATGTATATCAATATACATTACTATGCATCAATTTACTTTAATTAATAAACATTAGCCGGTAAAAGCATTCGTTACATCCTTTCATTACGAGTTCATTGGCTACTCTCCTATTGTTCTAACCCCATAGTTGTTCTTCTCAAAACCTTGAAAAGTGCGAAAACAGAATGTATAAGAACTTATGTCGTTCTTATAATTCCCATAGACAGTGTAAAAACTCATGTTGTTTTTATATTTCCCATAGAGAGAGAGTAAGAATTGGTGTTATTCTGATAACCTTGAAAAGTGTAGAAGCAGAGAGGATCACGTCCTCAAATTCTGGATTGTGGCTGGTCTCCCAACCTAAATACATAATGGCCAGAATGATTGTCAAAATTGATGTTGTCATTGTAATTGTTAAATTGGCATATCTTCATTTTCCACTAAATCCCGACATCCTCCTTGATAATTGTATTGAGTCTGCCTTCATAATTGTAGGATGGACAGTCATCTTGTCATTTAGATGGTTAATAGCCGTTGGGTATTTTCCAATGAAATTCTTGCTTTACTTAGAGGATTTTCGGACTATGCCCGTTGTTGAACTAAAAGCTAAAAGCTGATTGGGATGTAAATTTAATAAGAAAAAAACTAGTTAAGTAAAGCCATTGCAAAGGCGTGAAGGACAAAACAATAAAAAATAAAAAATAAAAAATTTTGTAATAATGTTTTTGCATATTTTTCTATGAGTAAATAATTAAAAAAAAAGGGTGAAGTTGTTATTTAAAATATTGTTTCACAATTTACATGTAGACACTCATTATAAAATAAAGTATTATATAGATGAATTAAATTAAATATTTTCTCAAACACTCTAATTATATCCAAAAGATATTTTATTTTATTTTATTTTATATAATATTATCTAATGTGACAATATCACCATATATTGGATCATATACAATCTCTAAGTATAGTAATATAGTTTCTTATCTATAATTCTAATATTATAATATTGATGGACTTTAATGACACCTTTTTAGTGTTGGGGGAGATGTCGAATTTCTAATATGCTCAAAGCAAAATTGAAAGCTACAACATCTATAAGCTACCAATCCATTTAGCAAGGATCAAAAAAACTATGGCCCTTAAAACTCGGAAACTATGGAAAAAACTACCATTCACTAGAAAATTGTTAAAGGTTAAAACCATGTCTCAAAACCTACCGAAAAACAAACACAACAAATTCGTCATTAAGTCATTTTTATTTTTGCAATGTATTTTATTATTTTTTATTAATTATAACGAAAATTTTAGCTCTTAAATTTTAAGAATGTTGATTTAATTTTTCAAGTTTTTTTCTTAAAATTTTGTTAATTTTTATTTTTAAAAATGAATTATAGTTTGTACAAGATAAAATTATCTTATCTTTAAAACTGCCAAAATTTTATAACACTATATCATTAAAAGTATCACAACTATTTTACAGCGTGTAAAGCAAAAAAAATTTCCTATTTTAAAATATATTTCTATCCTTAAAATCTTCCCAACATTTATTAGTTTAGATTTATTTTAAAATTCTCATATCTATATATATAGATTTTAAAATTAAATGAATTTATATTTAAAAGGATTTCTATTTTTATGCATGTATATATTTCAAAAGATTTTTTCCTTATACATGAAATACTAGAAAGAAAAATTTACCTAATTACTCTAGCCATAAAATGAATGAATTAATTTATATTCAATTCCATAACTTTTTATAATATATTTAATTAAAATCCATATACAAACTTACTAAATTTAATTAATAAACATATAATTAAAAATAAGAATGTTTATATATATATATATATATATTCAATTCAAGTACACGGGGAGAGCTCAATTAGTCATATAAATCATTAAATTCAAAGTTGAGATCCCCACACTGTTCAAACCAACAAAAAAAAACTAAGAAAAAAATTATGTAACGGTACACATAGGGATATGAAACTTGGGCAGAGAGGAACATTCTATGACTGTATGAGGGAAATCAATATCATGGAGTTGACACATGTCCCTTCTAAAATAAAAATGAAATATTCTAACGAAAAATAAACATGAACATGAATATATATATATTTTGTTACTTTTAATTATAGTATAGTGTCAATGATACCACTCTCATTCTTGTTAGTGGTTGATATTGCAATCCATATGAAGGAGACTTTTTATTCTTAATATAAACCATAAACAATATATTTGTATGTCCATGTGAGCCAGCATAATTTTATATTAGCTATTTATAAAGTAAATAAAATAAAAAATAATCTTATATATATCATTTTTTATTTTTCAAAAACATTTCAATATATAACTAAATTATTTAAATATCCATATTAATTAATTTATTTCAATATCAATTTCATATACATATATAGAGAGAAAAATATATTTTAATATAATAAAAATATAATATATATATTATAGAAATATTTCAAAATTAAAAGAATTTATACTTAAAGAGATTTATTTTTTTATTCCTGTATATATTTTAACAAAAATTAAAATTGAGAATTTTTTTCTTTTACTTGGAATAATTGAACGAAAGGGTTCCTTACTTACCAACCACAAAAGGAATAAATTTATTTGTATTCAACCATAAAACTTTTTATAATATATAATTAAAAATCATATAAAAATTTAATAAACTTAATTAATAAATATATAATTAAAATAAAAAATAAGAATGTTTTTATATGTGAAAATGTTAAATACATATGTATATATCACATTAATATTAGCTAAAAGTAAAATTCTATTTTATGATATAAATTGAATTTATCAATTCAAGCCCACTAGGAGAGCTCAATTGGTCATGTAAATAATTAAATTCAAAGTTCAGATCCCTACATGGTTTAGATCAACATGAAAAAAAAATGAAGAAGAAAAACTGGGTGATTGATATTAGTAAACATTATATTTCACAACTTAATATTTAAATTATGTAACTATATACATAGAGATATGAAACTTGCACCAAGAAGAGCACTCTATGATTATATGAGGGAAACTAAAAATAAAAATGAAATACTCTATAAATAAAAACCAACTTCCACCCTAATAGCAAATAAAAATGAATATATATTTGTTATACTTTTAATTATAGTATAATGTCAATGATCTCACTCTCATTCTTGTTGGTGGCTGATATTACAATCGAGAATGAAGGACACTTTTTTTTCTCAATCTGTAACATACACCGATAACCTCACATGGAATGTAAGGAGTTAATTTTTTTTTATACAAATTACCCACGGGAAACTATCCAAATCACTATTAAATATTCCTTACTAATAATTAGATAGAAAGTTCACCAGTTTTCATAGTGTAACCTTAGTATAAGAATAGTGAGTTGCTTAACAATTAACAACCTCTATAGCAGTACATTAACATAAAACTATATGATGTAACCTTGCATTCATTTCATTATTCATGTAGTCATCACATACTTGACATTATGAACATCACAACAAGAAAGGAATCAACATCATCAATTTGACACAATAACCAACCCCAATATACCTTGGAAACCCTGTAGGGTGAAAACCAACAAACGTTTAATTTTATTATTAAACGCTCGTGAGGGTGTTCACCCCTCACTCAATGGCTTATAAGGGAGACCATCCCTTAACCATTGTTATAAATCTTACAAGGAAATATACAAATATCTAGCTTAAAGCCATTACAATAATTATGATAGCATTTACTCACTAATATTCATATCTTCATATCTTCATATCTTGGTGGCATGGATCTACCTACCACGTACCATTGTACAATGGACCGTACTGCAGCTCGCACTCATTTTCATGAACCATTAATCATTTACCTACCACCATGTTAAGCATAATATTTCCTTTTCATGAGTCGCCATTGTTTCCTGTCATTGATGTCATCGATGTCATCAACAAACTTTTATAGCATGATTAGATAAAGCCTCAATCAATCAATAATCAATCTTTAAGCGATCCTTTAACACTTATTCATGTGCATACATGAGATGTGAATAAAATATCACAACATGCTTTCTTCTAACATCACTACCTTAGTGTAAGCAAGTAGTTATCAATTCATGTCAAAATAATCCCTACATTATTATGATACTTCTCGCACATGCTCACATTCGTACAAGAGAAATCACTACAACTGTCCAGGAATTCCTTTAATGGAAAATGACACAGCGTGCATTCTAGTTACTTAAACTTTAACAAAAGAACTAGCCTTTCATCTATTTCTCTCGGAGCATGCAAATATAATAAAGCTAACACAATGAAAGTTTTTCCTATACATGCAATGCATATCGTTTCCAAAATAATTTCCCAAAAGAATACTTAACAAAATATAGCATGCAATCACATGTTTCCTTTTCGAGGAAATATAACATAATAGGCATGCAAAAACATGGTTTCCTTTCTATAAAAATAATGGAATAAAGCATAAAAATACATGTCTTATTCTCTAGAGTTTATACCAACATTACCCGTATATATATTTCAAGGAAAACAAAAGATTACTCTGGTTTTTTTACATGTAATCCATCTTCTTTTCCAAAGAATATTTCCCAATGTAGGCTAACTAAACATGCTATCATTTCCCACATACAAATGTATATTATTTCCAATGAAAGATAATACAAATCTTGCATGCATATACATGATCTTATTCTGACATAAAACTAACATATTAATTATGATAGCATAATATAATTTTTCGAGATGGATATAGCTCAATAGATCTTCTATCCATGCAAATAACATAAATATCCAACACAATCACTATTCTTTTTGCATGCAAGAGCTGATCATAATAACTCTTCTTTAACGTAGGCAACACATTATTCCATTATTAGAATTATACCATCATTAACTATTCCTTTCATGTAAACAAATGCATACTTCATTTGCAACTGGAAGTTATCATAACCTAGTTTTGTTGTCTTTATAGGCAAAAGCTTCTTATGCTTCCCTTTCAAGAAATTATCATAGATAACCTTCTTTTATGCATAAATCTAGGAAAAAATAAAAAGGTTAGCTTAACCTTGTATACACCTAAATTAAGAAGTCGACACAATTCATCTAGCCATGAACTCTTTTCAAGAAGTTATTCTTTTCAAGTAAGAAAAACATATATAAATCAACATAATATTTTCCCAAGTAGAAATTATTCTTTTCACACAAGCTTCAACATGATCTTTCCCAAAGAAACAATTATGTGAAACTATTCTGGGTTCTTCATGAATTTTCTTCCAATAAAAACTCATTAAATTATCTTTATTTCATTTGAAGAACTCCTCTCCCTACTGCAGTACTCATCCACATCCATAAATTCTCATTGCTATTCTGCAACAATGTTTTCTTTAATCAGTTACAAAAGTTCAGGAGGAAAGCTACCAGAGCTGCATTGTAATTGTTGTGCTAACAGAAACCTTATTCAACATTCTTGTAACAAAATTTGTAACACACTGTTTGAATCCCTAAGACGAACTTCATCTGATATCTCACATGAGATTATCGGTGTCACAATTGACTATTATTTTGGTTCTCACAAATCATTGGCAACAAAACTAAATATTCCTATTAGAGCTATATATTCCATCCAAATAGAGGATTTGCGAAATATAAAAGGCTAATCTAAAAACCCTCACCATTTTTCCCCAAGAAAATAAAGAAAGGAAATGATATGGTTACTGTTATCACTCAGATTTTCCTTGAAGTTGTAGGGAAAAGGAAAGGAGTCCGAGGTAACCAAAAACCAAATTTTAGGTACATAATCTAGCCAATCTGTACCCAGAGAGGGCTCTCTCTTTAATTTTTAGCTTTGTTTTTTGAAAGATATTAGGCTAGTTATGAAAGTTCAGGGATTTTGATTTTGTTTGGGTGATGAATTTCTATAGCAGAGTAAAATTGAATAGTTCAAGCCATTGGGCTAATGGAGTCAAAGAAGGATGGCTTAACTGGATTAAGTCTCTTAACAAGAGATGGTTTCACAGGGCAAGGTAATCAAATAAGAAACAATTGACGATCTAAATTGAATGGAATGGACTTGAAATGTTTGAAGGGAAATTAAGAATCCTTCAACATATTTAAAATGGAGAAACTTGAATGATTATTAACAAAGAGAAATTAAGAATTCTTTACCAAATAATCAAAATGAATAAACTAGAAAATAGGAGCAATTAAGAATTCACTGTTTAAACTAGTTCAGAAGAAAACATCAAGAATAATAAAGATTGAAAACAGATTGCACTTAAGCACTTTCCAAAATATTCCTTTTCATTTATCATTTAGATATGAAACACAGATGGTATAATAAACAAGTATAAAACTTCAAAACATAAGAGATAGATGGCTTGTTGATCCTTTGTTTGACTCAAGAATCCGGTGAAAAGTCCTTTGCATCAATTCCTCATCCAGCTAGCCATACAAAATTTATCCAACAACACTTTATTCCAAAATAATAAATGTTATAACAATGTCTAAGAATTCACCCTCAATACTCCAATTGAGGGAGTATTTATACAAAAAATTATAAAAATATCTCCTAGCAAAATGAGATATAATCTAGGATGACTCATGGATATATTACAAGAAAATAGAGACAGATGGCCTCGTAGATAAGAGAAAAGGTAACCGATGTTGTGTTGTTCCTTCTTTTTATGAATATTCTGGAGGCAGGTCCTATGATTTGGCTTTTTGCTGTCCTCTTCAGTAACTCTGTGCTAGCTACTCTATTTTACTGATATTGTTTATCTGCACTGATACTCTTTGACCTCTGTTTATCCTTTTTATCATGACCTACTGTAGTAAACAATCAAAACTTCATGTAAGGATAATTTTTACAAAAGTTCCAACATCTCTTCCCACCATTGAGCTTCTGGTATTTTGGTCCTTTGAAGCTTTCTCAGAGTTTCATCAGCCTCAGTATATCTGAAAAAAGTAGGCTGAGTTGGGAATAAATGCTTTACCTCATGTTCGAGATAAAACAAATTTTCCAATCTGTCATGAAGATTTTTGCCTGTAGGCAATGCTGCTGCTGATGAACTAGTTGAGGAACTAGCCTAATTGTCAACATACTTGTTCAATTTCTCAACATAACTTTCAAGGTCCATAAGTTTATCATCTAAAATTAAAGGACTTGGTAATCCTTTATTCTGTAAAAGACTGAATCTCTTTGTAAAAGTATAGATCTCTTCCTGCATATCAGAGCATCGTCTTTCTAAGTTCTGCAACAGAGTTCTTTTGGTAAAAACTCTTTTTATATCCAAAATTGTTCCTGTTCTATCTTGGATACCAAGCTCTTCAAGTTGGTGTCTGTTTTTGGTGTTTAAAAATTGTCTGAGTTGATTGGCTTCCTCAATCATATTTCCTAATTCCTCTCTTGCCTTTTGAACTTCCTCCAGAGCCAATTTAACTAACTCATTCTGCTCATACATTATTTGAATTGATGACCAGACATCATATACTGACTGAATGATGTTGGTCCAAAGAATTTATTTTATTTCCTTCAAAGGCTTCTCCAATGTGAGATCCTTCTCCAATGCTTTAACCAATTTTTCTAATCTGTTGACCTCTCTTGTTTTCTCTGCTACACTCATTTTTGAGAGATCATATTTTTGTTCTAAAGTGGTGAATTGTACCTTTGTTCTTTGGAGCTCTATTACTTGGAGTTTCAATTCCTCCATTGACTTTATTAATTCTTCGGTACTCAAATTGGAAGTATTTCCCTATAATATTCTGTTGGCTGACCTGTTGTGGTTGTACCTGTATTTACTTCTGCTGTAGATGTTGGAATGTTTGCCTTCTTATCTTTTAATGCCTTCTCAAGCTCTTTTTCAGTTTCATTAAGTTGCTCATTCAGTTTCAAGAGCAAATCCATCAATTCTTCTTCAGAGTTTTTCTTTATGATTTATGCAGTCTGTGGATGCCTTGAGGATGGTAATTTCAGTTGTTTTCTCAAAGTTGCAATATCATCATCTTTTTTCTTGATCAAAGCTTCTATACCCTTGACATCCTTGGGATTATGACCCAATCTAATTATTATTTCCTCCAAAGTCTTTATTCTGTTGTCCTTAGCCTGAGAAGAGGCTTTTTCTAGCTGCAATTGTGCATTGATATTATTCAAGGAATCCCGCAATCTTTGAGACATCATTGATTTATCAGTCAAATTTGAGTAAATCATTTCACCAGTTTGTTTGTGCAGCTAAATCTGATCCAGAGGATGAATATCTTTTGCTAAGACTTCAAAATTGGTTCTGACATAATCTGCAGCTATTTGGGGATGCTGCACCTTGGGTTTAAAATGACTCATCAACATTTTTCCCTGTTGGATGTCATAGGCTGACATCAATCTTTGTTGATTTTTAGGAGCCGTCTTCAAGTATTGATTGTAGACTTGAAGTCTTAGTGGATCATTTCTGGATTTTATACTTATAAATGTTTTCTTAATATCTCCGGCATATTTAACTGGTGGTTTGAAAGAAGATATTTCTACACTTTGCTGTCTTTGTAGTTCCTTTCTTTGTGAATTAGTGGATGTCCCACTGACTGTGCATGTTTGCTGACTATTCAAATCTTCTCCCCTCTGGCTATCAGGGATTTCTTGAATAGATTCTACTTCTGGAAGAGGATTTAATTTTTGTCTTTTAACATCAGGTTGTTCTGAAGATCCACTGATAGGGGTAGCAGCTTCAGCATCTCTCTTCTTACCTTTTTCTACATTCAGAGGAGTCTGCAAAATTAAAATTTCTGTCTCATTGATCTGAGTAGGAGGAATTTGTATTTGACCCTGTTCTTTAGAAGTTTAAGGCTGCTCTATCTTTGTGAATTTTTCAAACACTTGTATATCTGGTTCCTTTTCTTTTCCTTTACATTCTACTATGGCTGATGCACTAATTTCCTGTAAATTTTTCTGAGAAGTTGCAGCAGAAGAAGGACCAATCCCTGGTCTTTATACCTGTCCAAAAGAGTCTAGGTCAAGTATTTTTTCAAGGTCTTTCATGACATTTTCAACACTGACCTGTTCACTATCTTGTTCTATCAATGTCCCTTCCATCCATTCATCCATATTGGCATATTGTTCAATTTCTGGGATTCTTTGATGAATGCATGGTGATAGTTTGTTTTTCATCCTTCTATGACAAATAAAGCTGTTTGGGTCATAAGGTACCCAGTAGAAACTTTTTTGTAATTTGAGATAATATTCTAAGATTGTTTCATCTTCTTTTCCAGCATCCCTAGAGTTACAGACAAAAGGACTTAATTGACTCTTAATTCTGAGTTGAGCCTTTTTCTTTGCATTGCAAAAATGGACTATGTCAAAATTTATCATCTGTTTGAAATACTCCAAGGAAAAGAGCCTCATTGGGACATATTTTGGTAACTTGAAGGGGCATAACTCACACCCATATATTCTGATTTCTGTGTGATTCTGGTATAGGTACCAATCACCTATCCTGTATTGCTTTGAGAGTTGGAGAATTTTCTTGATGTCACTATTGACCCTAGGAGGGGAGACTCCTGTCAACAAGGTGGTTGCAGGGTGTACAAATAGGTCAATAAACTCATTATAAGAATAAGGAGAATCAGAGGAATTATGAGTGTTTGCTGACCAAAATATTACAGACCTAGGATTTCCTTTGGCATCAAGTTTCTTGACCTGGAAAGGGAAATTTTCTGATTGGTAGTAAAGCATGAGATGGTATATAACAGAGGAATACTTTAACACTCTTTAATTCTCTAATCTCATGAACTGATCATGGATTTTATTAGCAATATAGGAAGCAAAATCATACTTGACAGTAGGGAGCTGTCCAGGGGTAAAAATTGACAATAATACTAGGGTTAATTGATCAACATATTCACTAGTATTGAAACCCATTATAGATGATATCATATTCAAAATAAGCCCGCCCACATCAGTGAAAAAGGTATAGCCATAAGGGGGAGGGCCTTTGGGCTGATGTTCTGGCAACATGAAGGTTTGGCAGAGGCGATTTAACTCTTCTTGGGATAAATTGGCTGATTTCTCAAGTAAATCTCCCATAGAAAGGGGAGTGAGGGCTTGACTAGGTTGAAATTGTAACATTTCGTTGATAGACTGAGTAGTTATTGGGAAAAGGACGGTTTGACTCGGGGAAAAAACTGCTTGTTGACTGGGATCATAATTGGCATGGCAGAAATGGATTATTTCAGGAAAAATGTGGACTGAGGGGAGAAGATACATGGGAAGATTAGATTCCCATAATCCAAAAATGTCAGAGTCGTTTAGGTAGTTATCTCTGTAGCGGCAAAAAATTCAAAGAGGATTTTCATTGAGGACAAGGTCTTTAATATGGAAATATCTATCTGCTAGAGGTAGATAGTCTAAGTCTCTGTGAGGCGCATTTAGGGGTGTGATATTCAAAGCCACGGGAATCTCCATTTCTGGTTCTTGTGGATTCATAAATGAATTTGGGTTTTTATGAAAAACAGGTACGATCACAGGTTTGGGAATATAATTGCAGTTCTGGGAATAAAAAAGAACAAATTGAACTCTGTTTCATTTTTTCGTGTGGAATTTAAAACAAAAAACCATGATTTTGTAGAGTTCAACGGGAATTTGGGTAAATACCTATTTTCCAGGAATGAACAGTAACTAAAACAGGTGTTGGCTATGGCAGATGAATTCTGGAATACTCGTCTGCAATTTTCCTCAGCAAGGTAGCGGTTGGCAAACTTCGACAGTTGATTTTGGAATTCGTTGCATGGGACACTGGTCACTGCACGAGATAGTGAAAATGATGCGAGTACATTTTTTTTATTTGCAAAGTCAAAGGTTGGCGGGTTTTTTATTTTTTTAATGGATGACGTCAGCAAGTCTAGTGGCTTTGTCACGGGAGGCAAGCGGTAAATGGTATTCATCGCACAACTTTTGGGGATGGGCGGTTTTAGGCGGAGGGCGAGCGATTCCATACGGTGCACGACGCGTGGCACGGCACTGTTCAGAAAACCGCTTGGCCATTGTGCGTTATCGTTCGGACGTGGATGGGTAGCGATATGGATGACAACCGTAGATCCTAGATTGGTTGATCGAACGGTCATCGGGAAAGGGAGATGACAGGGAATTAATATTGCGGGCCCAAGGTAATTTATTATGAAATAATCGCATCGCGGTTGATTTGATTAGTGAATTAGGTTATTAATTAACCATGAGGGTTAATTAATCCCTTTATACGGCGGAGGGTCGGGTTTATTTATTAATTGGAGATTTCAACCAATTAATCACTTTTAATAATTATATGGTTATTTTTCAACCAATGAATGGAATGTTAAATTAATTTGGGAGTTTTATTAAAATAATACGGGAAAAAGGTGAATTTTCATAGGGATTTAAATAATAAATTAGAAATTAATATGAAAAAATGAATGGAAGCGCTAAGTGTAAAACATTAAGGTAATGTATTTAACTTATGCTTGGATGAGAAGGTTTTTTATGAAATATTGCATAATTTTCCTAAGTAAAATAGGATTTTACTTAGGAAAAGATTTTTTAAAGTGAGTGAATGTCATGATGAATGATTTTAAGTACTTAGGCTTTTCCAATTATTGGGCCGAGGGTCTGGTCCCTCCAAAAGTGAAGGAAATGCCTTGAACCCCTCTAATCTTTAAATACCTTAGTACTTAGGGGAAATTAGTGAAATTTTTTAGGGAAAAATGAGAAGGGAAGTTAATAATTTGACTTTGCTTTGCTTGAAATTATTCCAGTGTAGTGTCTGCCTTTGCACTTGTGATGAAAGTAAATTTTTAACACATCTAGAGTCATTTTCCATCACATTTAATTCAACAATAACATCTACCTACCCTACCTACTTTACCCTACCATTTTTCTTCTTTATTAGGGTGCACTTAGACTGGCAAACCCTTATCACACTTTCTTTTCTTTTACATGTGGAAATCTATCTAATTCTATCCTTATTACATCCAAGGGCTCAGATTAAACTATTGATCTCCTTTTATTTACTCTACCTATCTACTTATCTACCAAGATTAAACAGTTTGGTCAGATTTTATTCTCTATCTCTAAAACATGAAATTGAAAGATGAACTAGCCAAGCTTAAACTGTTTGACTGTTCATAAATTGTGGCATAAGATACAAGTTTCACACAATTTGTTTATTTACATAGGAATAAAAGTAGTGGCATTTAGACTTGCACACTTTCCTTGGCCTTTCTTTTGGTGGGGTTCATTTTCTTTTACTTTTTTGGCCATTTTATTCTTTTCACCCTTTGATTTTTCTTTTAGGGTATACCCTCTTTACATTTTTTTTTATTTAAATTTTTTGGTTTTTTTTTTGACAATATGGAAAACCTTTGCAACAGGGAAAGGTATGAACATATTACATAGCTCATCAAGTCAATCATGATATATGACACCTATTGGTATAGGAGTCTAACAGTTACCTTATGTGGTTTACAACTGAATGATAAATAATAATAATAATATTTCGAAAAGTAGCAACAAATTCTAACATATAAATTTCCACCAAATATCACCTTACTAAGTCATGAAGTTCAAACTCGTAAAGTAAACTATTATTACCTTTTGTTATTAATGGATCTTAAGGGAAGTTCGGGTAGTTGAAGAAATATAACAAATTATTGGTTTGGTAAACATGGTAAATAAGAGTGATCTTTCCAAAAAGAATCGTAAATTCCATTATAATATGTCGGTTGGAGGGATGTTACATACTCCCCCCCTTGAAGTAAACATCATCCCCGATGTTTATCATTAAATTTTACTCAGGATATAACGATCTAAACATCCAAGTGGGAATCCTTCCATTTTGAAATGAAGGTTCATTTTTCTAGGGAATATCAATAAAAAATAATAATAATGTTTTATTAATATTCATAAGCATTTATAGCTTCTAAGTTAAGTAATTTTTACTTTCAACCACTTATCCATTATTAAAATTCCTAGAAACAAAACAAAATATCTACACCAACGTACCATTACTTCCAATTACTCTTGGAAGTCATGGTCACTTTTACACAAGTGATCCATTGGTTTGACAACCCATCAACACTCCATGGAAAGTAGCCTATAATATATGACTAAAAAATTCAATCACATTGGTCACACCATTTCCAGTCAAATGAAATATTTTAAACTATCAATTATTCATGAAATTTCAAGTGATATTTTAGTCACAGTACTCTTCTAAGTCTTCAGAGAGTACCAACCCTCTATTCATGATAAATCATAAAAAATTATAAATCATTACACCATATGCAATCCGCACAGTACTTCAAAAAGTACTAAGAGAGCACCTAGCTCTCTAATCATACAAATGGTCAGTCAATGCACCATGTGCATATTTTCCTAGCCCCTGCTAAGACATTCAAAAGAATAGTAATAAAATAAAGGGACTTAAACTTTCAGTAATTTCTTTTCAAGCGTTAGGCTCCTTTCCTCTCAATATATACATAAGATATTTACACAATCATATACAAATTGATTTTAATATAACAAATAACTGATTACTTAACTTGTTCCACTATGAGAACCACAATGGTAAGAAAAATTCTCCTCCCAACCCACGGGAGTTGGTTTCCACAACCAAATCGAGTCATTTTCACATCCAGACAGTTATTTTGACAAAAAACCATTCCAGGTCCAGTATGGAATTCCACTAGCAAACCAGCTCGAGATTTTCAATGACCACTGAAGGTCTAGTATAGGATTCCCCTTGGCAACATCATGCCTATTCCTCTGATAATGTCTCATCTATGAGGAATTTTGGACCTCCTCCAACAGGCTCCAAAATTAATAGATTTGCCTCAGGTTTTTCCCTCTTCACCACCTTGGCCAACTCTTTTCCCTTATTGAGATCATATATCTCTAGGGTGAGGAAATCCGGGCAGGAAAGCGCCATCAACCCCTCCGAACAGGCAACTGACATCAACCCAAGGCCTTCTATCCCTTCAAAATTTTTGACAACTGTATGGCATGTTAAATTTCTCTTTTAACATTATTTCCCATAGTGAATTACATAATAAAATTTATGCATATTACACATAAAGAAAAAGAAACTTTATGTACATCATACATCATACTTGGCCCTTAACATGGGTCCAATGATACCTAGATTAACAGGGAACATGAATAACATAGATGTGTCATACATTATTATTTCCCAAATAACACAATCACACACATTATAACATTATACTTTAAAATTTACGGTTGCAATCCGCATTGCAATGTTTTACCTTCACAGGTTTTATGTTGCCATTAAACTACCCATTCTTAATATCATCAACAATGCTAGTCATAAATATACATTTCTTAAATAAGCATTATCTTCCACAATCATTTTAGTTTCATGCATACAATGATTTCATGAATATATATATATATATATATATATATATATATATATTCATTAATGCATATATGTAAATAACGATTAGGGTAACATTCCAAACATTTCCAATTCCCACAGTGTTATGCTACCAACAGACTGACACATGAAGTAATTACCATAATCACTTGTTCACAACTTCAATAAGCTTTAGTCAAAATCGATTCATGCATATAACTTTTATCATGCATCACTAATCAATGCTATTAATAATCTTAATGCAACCATGAGATGACTCATTCAACAAATAGCCATTATAGTCAAGTCTCACTACTAGACTCATTATGTATTTTTAACATCTAAAAGGCTTCATTCAATTTCATTTTAAAACACTCTATCATCCTCTTCAAGTAATTTCCCCATCTTTTGCATTCATGCATTAGTTTCACACACCATCACTATACTCATTCATCTTTTTCAAGTATTGCATTATAACTTTAGTTATGTTCATTAAATGTATGAATAATATGTCATATACCCAAATGTTAATAGTCAACTCTCACTTTCACTAGTGAATACTCAGGTTGTTCATAATGACAACAAAGGTTTTATTGTCTTTTATCCTCAACAAGATTCCAATGTTATGAAAACCGTTTTTCAACAACATTTATTACTTATTACTCTTCAATGTAGTTATAAACATGAATCACACATCTCATGTAAAAAGTAGACTACTGCATATATCAATCAATATGTATATTTCTAGAATCATATATCAATCAATATGTAGATTGCTAGAATCATACATTAACTGATGTCCATTAGTAGCATACCTCAATTTCTTTTCGCTTAACAAATCCCAAAGGCGCCAGTGTTGCAACCTTTAGCTCTGATAACACTTATAACATACACCGATAACTTCACATGGAAAGACATAGAGTTAATTTTTTTTTATAAAAATTATCCACGAGTAACTATCCAAATCACTATTAAATATTCCTTACTAATCATTAGATATAAAGTTCACCAGTTCATAGTGTAACCTTAGTATAAGTATAGTAATTTGCTTAACCATCAACAACCACTATTGTAGTACATTAACATAAAACTGTATGATTTTACCTTGCATTCATTTCATTATTCATGTATTCATCACATACTTGACATTATGAACATCACAACAAGAAAGGAATCAACATCATCAATTTGACACAATAATCAATCAAATCATTGAACACCAATATACCTTGGAAATCCCGTAGGGTGAAAACCAACAAACATTTTGTAGAAATTATATAACTAATGCGTTATATGTCTAAGATTCTCCTGATCATACACTATTTGACTTCATGCACAATACAGAACTATTCCACCATTGATCATCATATGCGGAAATTAAATCAATTGCATGCACACATTGAAACCATAAAAATTCACACACATTAACACAATGTTTTAATGGGAAAACCTGAAGCTAAAAACCCCAACTATCTGTATATAATATATGTCATAGAGATAATGTAAAAATCCTCATACAAAGCTTCTCACAAGCTCTCAGTACAATACAATCGCTACACACTAATTAGGCCCGATCTTGCAAATCTATGCACCGATCTCTGCCACCTACTAGCCTGCCTCTACTGCGCAATCCATGCTAAAGAATGGCTCTGAATGAACTCGAATTGGTCCAGCCTTGTTCACGCAATCCTCATTGGCATCTCTACTCTGTGTTGGATGCAATCAATGCATCACTATAGTCACAACTCATAGTCATCTTGCCCTTTCACCTATCTCTCCACTGGTCTCCACTGAAACTGTCCATGCACTGTAGTTAACTGATGTATTCTTTAGTTGATTAATGAGTTAATATTTAGTGAATTAATTATTAATTAATTCACACCACTCTCACTAGTATATCAATAAGTTAGACTAGATACAACTAGCTCAACTGTGTCTAACTGAGTTAAACTGAACACAACTCCACCAACTACTTCTACAACTCCACCAAACTCTGTCACATGAGTTCTAACTGAAGTCTCCATGCAATAGCTCCACTTAACCCTCGGGAATAGCGTAATTCCTTCTGTCAGCTCCTGTGCCACATCTGTGCACTTAACTGAAGTGCTCCAAGAGAATAAGATAATGTTTATAGTCCAAATATTATTAAGAGCTAATAATATTCGACATATCTATTTTTAGACTGGCAATCTAAAAATAGATTATGCCCAATATGTCTAAAAATAGAAGTCCATATATTTTTCCAACTTGACCAACCATCCACAAATAGCATCCTGCAACTCATAGAATATGATCGACATGTCTAAAAATAGACATAGTCTAAAAATAGACTTGCGCCAAAAATAGCCTGCGAGCCCACTTAGTGAAGGCGACTCTTTTCACTAAGATCATCATCTTGTTGCAATCTCAACACTCCCTCTCAACAAGATAGGGATTAATTGCCACCCCGATCCTGTCTCTATTGTATTCAAATTTGCTCCTGGTGAGCGGCTTCGTCAGAATATCAGCATCCTGATCCTCCACAGGAATGTAAGAAAGTAACATGATCTTCCGTTGCACACAATCTTTGATATGATGATACCAGATGTAAATGTGTTTAGATCTATCATGAAATACTGGATTAACCGAGAGTTTAATGCAACTCTAATTATCACAATATATCACAGTAGGATCTAAGTGTGAACCGAACAACCCAACCAGGATCTTCCTCATCCATATAGCCTCGCATGCAGCGAAACTTGCTGCCATGTACTTGGCCTTCACTGAACTGAGTGCCATGGATCTCTGTTTCCTGCTGTACCAAGAAACTGCTATAGACCTGATATTGAAAATCCCTCCAGATGTTCTCTTTCTGTTTGTTGGGCTCCCTACCCAATCTGCATCCGTGAAGCCATGCAGCTTCACCTCATCCGACTGTCTATACCATAATCCATATCCCGATGTGCCTCTGAGATATCTCAATACATGCTTCCCCGCCTTCCAAAAGAGCTTGGTAGGCTTAACCATAGCTTGTGAAAGCTGGTTAACAGCATAGCATATGTCCGGTTGTGTATTGACTAGATACACGAGTGAACCAACCAACTGTCGGTAAACAGTGGCATCCACTACCTCTGCTGATGTAGCATCCTCTTTCCTCCAACCACTAGGAAGAGGAGTGTCGACAGGCTTGCAGCCTTGCATGTTGAACTTCTCCAATATCTCCCGGGCATACTTGCCTTGAGACATAAACAGTCCATCACTGCGCTGCCAAATTTCCAATCCCAGGAAATAATGAAGGAGGCCGAAGTCCTTCATCTCAAACTCCTTTGCAAGATCAGCCTTGCATGAGAGTATCAACTGTTCATCACCTGTCAATATCAAATCATCTACATAAAGTAAAATTATCAACAACTTACCCTCCACCACAATCTGGTATAGGTTCGGATCCGCCTCACTCTTGGTGAATCCAAGACTGGTGAAATAACTGTCTATCCGTGTGTACCAAGCACGAGGTGCTTGTTTCAGCCCATACAGTGCTCTTTTGAGCCTGCACACATGGGACTCGCTGTTGAAGATTTCAAAACCTTCAGGCTACTCTATGTACACCTCCTCCTCAATGACTCTGTTGAGGAACACAGTCTTCACATCCATCTGATGAATGTGCCAACCCATCTGCGCTGAGAGAGCTAGGATGCTCTGTATGGAAGAATACCTTGCGACAGGTGCAGAGGTTTCTTCATAGTCGATCCCCTCGATCGTGAGAAGCCTCGGGCGCGACAAATCTTGCCTTGTACTTCTCCACACTCCCGTCAGCAGCTTGCTTCACTTTGTAGATCCATCTCGAACCTACCACTGATTTCCCTTCCGGCCTTGGGACAATCTCCCATGCATTGTTTTTGACAATCGAATCATACTCTTCCACCATGGCATCTACCCATGCAGGGTCCTCCACAGCTTCCTCGAAAGAAGATGGTTATGTCATGATACACTTGCTGATCAGAGCCATGTATCCAGTATATCGGTCAGGTGACTGTCTCTGTCTGCGCTGTGATGTAGGGGCTCCTACATTCTGCGTTGCATCTTGATTCAGTCGCTCAACTTTTGTAGTGCGCTTCCGCCCTCTGATGTTTGGCGATGCATGAGTGGTTTCTTCCACTTCATGAACCTCCTCTTGTGGCTGATCCACATCCTGAGGCTCATCCTTAGGAACTAATAGCTCCTCATATGCATGCAAGTGTAGCTCCCTCTCAAGCGACAACTTCATGGATTTCTCCTCATGAAATTTGATATCTCGTCGCACAACAGTCTGGAAAATACACACGATAGTTGTGGGGTGTTTCTGTGTACCCCACAAATATCCCAACCTCTGCGGTCGGCTCTAGCTTCTTCCTGGCATCCTTCGTCACATGAATGTAAATAGGTGAGCCAAAAATCTTCAAATGAGAAATATCAGGCTTCTTACTAGAAAACGCCTCGTCGAGTGTACCCATGCCAAGTACTCTATGAGGACAACGGTTTTGCACATAAACCGCAGTGTTGCAAGCTTCAGCCCACAAGTGTATGGGAAGGCCCTGATCATGCAACATCGCCTGTGCAACACCCACGATCGTTCTGTTCTTTCGCTCCGCGACCCCATTCTGCTGTGGGTTATGAGGCGCTATGAGTTCTCATCGAATTCCTTCTACGCTACAAAAGTCTTTGAATTCGCCAGAGATGAATTCACCACCATTATCACTCCTAAGTGCCTTCACCTGCTTCCCTGACCCTTTCTCCACCAGTGCCTTAAACTCACAGAACTTTGAGAATGTCTTGCTCTTCTTCTGCATGAAGAAGATCCAGCACTTACGAGAAAAGTCATAAAAAAATATCACATAATACTTGTGCTTTGCTATCGAGGCTACTGAGAAAGGTCCACACACGTCTGTGTGAATTCTCTCAAGGATCGTCGTGGTGTGACTATCCTTCTCATGAAAGGTGGCTTTCACAAATTTTCCAAAGTACATCCCTTGCACTGATCTGATTGCACAAGTGTACCTTTGGGAAGCTCGGTAGAAATCTGCTGCAAAATTTTCAAAGTGCCACAGTGAAGATAGCCCAATCTCCTATGCCAAAATTTGCCCGCATCTCGGCTCACCACTCCTTCTGCTTTGCCTGCCATTGCTACGCAACCATCTACCTACAATTGATAAAGGTTCTTAACTCGAACCCCTATCCTCCGGGTTTCACTAGTTTCCTTACTGCAGAGGAAAGCCTTTCCCTCGCTAAAGACAACATCATATCCCTTGTCTTCCAACATCGCCACAGAGATCAGATTCTTCTTCAATCCTGGAACATGCATGACATCCTTCAAGATGAAAGGTTTTCCAGACTCCCTCTTAAAGGAAATGGTCCCGATACGAGTTGCACTGTATCTACCATCATCACCCATATCGATGTGCACTCCAAGATCCTTCTCATCTAGATCAGTAAACAAATCTTTGTCTACGGTCATATGGAAAGACGAACCACAGTCAAGAAACCACACTGATCCCATCACACTTGAGACCAAGCATGTGATCAGCAAAAAATCTGGCTCAAATTGCAAGGCTAAGGCCACTCCAGTCATAGATCCAGCAGCCTGCTTATTTTTCTTCTTCTGTGGAAAATTAGTGGCGTAATGTCCGTGTTGGTGATAGTGAAAGCACTTCACCTTAGACATGTCCTGCTTCTTTCCTTTCACACTGGATTGAGAAGGATTTTTCTTTCCCTTCCCTTTCCTTGCTTTGGCAGCCAAAGTGCAATTTTCTTCATCTTCATTCTTCGATGAAGATCCATCCCTGGTACTCCGCCTTATCTCCTCCTGCACAATATCTGACCAAAATCGCTCCCATCCCGGTAGTTTCTCCCGACCATTGACAGAGTCCTCATAGGAATGCCAACTCTTCGGAAGCCCAAGGAGAGCCAAGCTCACCAAGTCCTCTTCATCTACAGTAACCCCCACAATTCCCAGCTCATCCCTACACTGGAAAAACTTCGTGAGGTACTCGGGTATACTTTCGCCCTTCTCCATTTTTATTTTCCTGAGTTTGTCTTTGAGCGCCAAATTCCTCTGGTCACTCTTGCTTTGGAACAATTCTGTCAAAGCTTTCCACATCAAGAATAGAGAAGCTTTACCATGAAGGTTGGACACTATATGATCCTTCACACCTTCCAACAGAATCCTTCGACATTTTTCTGTCTTCTTTTGCCATGCGTCAAGTGTGGCAGCATCGCTAGAAGCAGGTTTTGGAATTTCTGCATTTATGAACTCCTTCAACCCATTATCCTCCAGCACTGCCTCCATCTTGTCCTTCCATGCAATATAGTTCGAGCTTCCCTCAAGGGCATACTCCAATTGCAATCCATTGAAAGACATCTCAACTTCGACACCAAGAAAACACTGCTGCAAATTCGAATTCCACCAGCACAAAACTCAACCGCTTCAATGATTTTCAATTTCTCTAATGATCAACGCTCCGATACCATGTAGAAATTATATAACTAATGCATTATATGTCTAAGATTCTCCTAATCATACGCTATTTGACTTCATGCACAATACAAAATATATTCCACCATTGATCATCATATGCGGAAATTAAATCAATTGCATGCACACATTGAAACCATAAAAATTCACACACATTAACACAATGTTTTAATCGAAAAGTCTGAAGCTAAAAACCCCAACTATATGTATATAATATATGTCATAGAGATCATGTAACAATCCTCATACAAAGCTTCTCACAATCTCTCAGTACAATACAATCGCTACACACTAATCAGGCTCGATCTTGCAAATCCATACATCAATCTCTGCCACCTACTAGCCTGCCTCTACTACGCAATCCCTGCTGAAGAATGGCTCTGAATGAAATCGAATTGGTCCAGCCTTGCTCATGCAATCCTCATTGGTATCTCTACTTTGTGTTGGATGCAATCAATGCATCACTATAGTCACAACTCATAGTCATCTTTCCCGTTCACCTATCTCTCCAATGGTCTCCACTGAAACTGTTCATGCACTGTAGTTAACTGATGTATTCTTCAGTTGATTAATGAGTTAATATTTAGTGAATTAATTATTAATTAATTCACCCACTCTCACTAGTATATCAATCAACTAGACTAGATACAACTAGCTCAACTGTGTCTAACTGAGTTAAACTGAACACAGCTCCACCAAACTCTGTCACATGAGTTCTAACTAAAGTCTCCATGCAATAGCTCCACTTAACCCTCAGGAATAGTGTAATTCCTTCTGTTAGCTCCTGTGCCACATCTGTGCACTTAACTGAAGTGCTCCAAGAGAATAAGTTAATGTTTAGAGTCCAAATATTATTAAGAGCTAATAATATTCGACATATCTATTTTTAGACTAGCAATCTAAAAATAGATTCCGTCCAATATGTCTAAAAATAGAAGTCCATCTATTTTTCCAACTTGACCAACCATCCACAAATAGCATCCTGCAACTCATAGAATATGATCGACATGTCTAAAAATATACTTGCGCCAAAAATAGCCTGCGGGCCCACTTAGTGAAGGCGACTCTTTTCACTAAGCTCATCATCTTGTTGCAATATCAACACATTTAACTTTATTATTAAATGCTTGTGAGGGTGTTCACCCTTCACTCAATGTCTTATAAGGGAGACCATCCCTTAACCATTGTTATAAATCTTACAAGGAAATATACAAATATATATCTTAAATCCATTGAAATAATTATGATAGAATTTACCCACTTGTATTCATATCTTCATATCTTGGTGGCATGGATGTACCTACCAAGTACCATCATACAATAGACAATCCTACAACTCACACTCATTTGCATGAACCATTAATCATTTACCTGCCACCATGTTAAGCATAATATTTCCTTTTCATAAGTCACCATTGTTTCTTGTCATTGATGTCATCAACAAGCTTTTATAGCATGATTAGATAAAGCCTCAATCAATCAATAATAAATATTTAAGCGATCCTTTAACACTTATACATGTGCATACATGAGATATGAATACAATATCACAACATGCTTTCTTCTAACATCACTACCTTAGTGTAAGCAAGTAGGTATCAATTCATGTCAAAATAATCCCCACATTATTATGAAACTTCTCACACACACTCACATTATTACCAGACAAATCACTATAACTGTCAAGTAATTCCTTTAATGTAAAATGACACAACATGCATTCGAGTTACTTAAACTTTAACAAAAGAACCAGCCCTTAATCTATTTCTTTCGGAGCATGCAAATATAATAAAGCTAACATGATGAATGTTGTTCCTATGCATGCAATGCATATCGTTTCTGTTAGAGTCAGTCTTTGCAGCCTTCCTCCAGTGATCAAACATGCTCTTACAAAGTGATTTTAAGGTGTCAAGGTCAAATTTTGTCATTTCAGTGAGTCTTCAAGCAAAATTTGGTCACTAGGCATTAGGTCTAGGGGTTGCTTTTACTCCTGTCAAAGTTGTCCAAATGTCAGTCCATGTCACCTTTCAGCTGATTCTATCATCATTCAAAGGGTTTTCATCATCATGTCAAGTTCCATTGGGTCATCTTACAGCTTGTTCATACTTCAGTTGTGCCTAGGTAAGGTCCATTTCCCTCTCCTAGGGTTTTGAAGGTAATTTCTCTTGGATGGTCAAATCATTAGAAAAACTTGTATCCTGATGTTCATACACCTTCCCCTATCATTAATGTACCTTATTAAACACTTCCCATCACTGAAATCCCCCAAATTCCTCATTTTTGCACAAACCCTAGTTTCTTGCCACAACTTGGCAATTTTCTAGGCTAGGCCTGTGTTTTTCCCTTTTGGACCCCTTCCCCTCACTCAATCTTTGAGATTCCACTTTCCCCTACTTCCTAACATCCCTCCCTACTTCCAAAAATTTCCCCAAGAATTTAGAAGCCCCTTATCCCCTTCATTTCGCTTCATTTCGACAAAATCTCTTGTTTCACACATCGGGATCGATTTCACTCAAAAGATGTTTCAGAGCAATAAAAGATGTAATTTGGAAAACTGAGAGAGGTTTTTGTCCACAACATTCCAAGGAAGAAAAACCTCCTTCAATTTTTACACAGGTATCATGGTTTTATATAAATTTAAAAAATACCGTTGCCTCAGGAGAATTGAATGCACCTCTGAAGTGACCTTGGGAAAATCAAGATTTCTCCTAGCATGCTTGGCTAAATGACTTGCTTGATGCGTCAAAGGATAAATATACACCAATATCTTTCCAATGAGCTATCCTGAGCTCAATTTGGAGTTGAGGAAGACCTTCAAAAGTTGACTGCAACAGCGCTCTGCCTTGAGGCAGCCTCATTCTGCTCATTTTGACAAGTTTTGGGAGATTTGATTTTTGACAGGGTAAATGAAATATAAATTGCAAGATTTCACTTGGGTTGGAAATTATACTCCAAGATATTTCCAACGAGCTATCACACGCCTAATTTTGACACCGGGAAGGCCTCCAAAATCCTCCTGCAAAATGAACTATGTGATAAAAGGTGCGCTACTCATTGGAGCTGTGCGCTACCCATTGGGTCGGGCGCTACCCATTGGGCACTTACAGCCAGAGTAAATTTGCACGGGCGCTACCCATAGGAGCTGCGCGCTACCCACACAAGAGCGCGCTACCCATTGGGCACCTACAACCAATGTAAAATTGCATGGGCGCTACCCATAGAGCTGCGCGCTACCCATTGGGCAGGGGCGCTACCCATAGAGCGACAGAGCCCAGAAATTGTTGTTTTGCGCCCAGTGTCATTTCAAATCGCCTCCATCCACTTTAAAACAGGTTTTTAATCATTTCTCAGTGATTTTTGAAAGAGGTTTTGGTATTTTTGAAGTTGGGAAACAAGCATTGCTTGAGGAGAAATCTATAAACCATATGTTCATGCCAAATTCAATTCTCAGGGTTTTAAAAGATATAGTGACAGTTTAGTGAAGGGTTTGTGAATTTTCATGATTGGTATATGTGCTCATGCTTATATTTCTTGTCACGCCCTAGCACATTATGTACATTATCCTCATGCCTTTTAGCCATTCTATCACTGCTATCACATCCTTTCGTGTTTTCACATAGCATCATGTTGACTTATCCATATAGTCTCATGTTTTCACTTAGTTTTTTTCCATTCACCATATGTTGTCATTGCTATTGTTTCATTGCCACTGTTTCCTATTGACAAACACAGTCCATTGACAAATCCTTGGCCAGCATTACAAAGGGCTGTATACTACATTTGCACTGTCTACTCATTTGTCAAATTCACTTGTGATCCAAAAACAAAGACTGTTTCTATGCCACTAAAACAGAGCTATTACCACTATCACTTGTTTGCTTATGATGTTTTGGTACATATGCAATATATTTGGGTTTTGAGAATGCATTGAAACCTTTGACTTCACTACACCAATATCAACACACATATTGCAGACAACTTCTTTTCAAAGCCATGTCAGAGA
>JAXQQM020080514.1:0-27722 GCA_034641835.2 Pinus albicaulis | reverse complement strand
AAAACACACCTCAATTCACCATTGACACATATCACTAATTCTATAAGAGAAGCAATTTTATCAAATAGGTTTAGGTCTCTTTCACTGGTCTAAAAGCGTGTAGAGGCATGAGCCCAAGATCTAAAAGGTAGAACAGGTCTTTGCTACAACATCCGTACTTGAACCGATGCCCTAATCAGTAGAGAAAAGTAAACGAATCCATAGAGAGGTGACCTGAGAAAATGAATGTAAGAAACCACATATATAATAAGAGTTATTTGCAGAGTATAAGGATCATAGAGCTTGTAAAATGAATCCCTAATGAGCCTTCCAAATTTCAGTCTTTTCTCTGCAAGAAGGATTATTCCCACGTAACCACAAAACCTAAACAAAATAAAAAGAAAAAAAACCATTTCCTTTTATGTTATGTGTTTTTTCCATAGGGTATGCTCTCTAAGGAGGATTGGTCTTTTGGTTGGTCTGAAAATAAGATGGTGATCCCTCTTAAAATCTCAAGGAGAACCAGAGAGATGAAGACTATAAAAGAAGGTGTAACAATTTTCAAAATGTCCAAACTAATTTAATAAATCCTTACTTCTTCTTTATGCTTTGAGACAAGCTTAGCGGCTAGGTTTACAAGGGTATATGCCACAATTGAATAGCCCATCAACCCTCAATTAAACCTTCTTCTCGGTGGAGAAGATATGCAAGAACAATCCTAAATTCGAGTCCCAAACTTCAACCAAAATACCAAAACCCAAGCCAACACAAAGAGGAACCAATACCTTTCAATAAACTTGTCTAATGTCACCTTTCTATCACAGGTGCCAAATTTGTAAGTTCAAAGCTATATTACATATGAATAGTTACTTTTATTCATACTTTTGGGAGGAGAGATAATATCACTTTTTATAGATTTGAAATAAAATGGTGGGTATAATTTAATTTGAATTTCCTATTTTAGAGGATTAAATTTAACCGTTGTAATAATTTGAATTTAATTTGTCTTAAAACAAAACCCTTATGTTTTAGTAAAATTCCTTTTAATTTTTGACCTATAACTTGAATTCTTAATCCCTTGTGTTTTAACAAAGTGCTAAGTTTTTTTACATATAACTTTAATCTTTAAGTTTAGGGAAGGCCCAACACCATTGGTTCAAATTAATGTGCTAGCCAATGGAGGATTTCCACATCAACACCTTGTGGGGGTTTTTCCCTAGACTAGGGCCTTGAATTCAAATGCAAATATCTCACAAAGCCGGAAGCCTCTTGGGGTGTTCCACATACCATCAGAATCGAATCAATGAGGAGAATCCAATGACATAGATCTCCAACCCAAACTCAATGATCTGACCCTTAAAAACCCTAGAAAAAATTGGGGTACATCCTCAATCCAAGGAACCCAAACCCTAGGACTTGGGTTTTAAACCATTGAGCAGTGTAGCCTTCAATTTGATGTATTCCATAAAATTATAAGAAGTGTTCAATATTCATTTGACATCAATGACTGGTGTTTTAATCAAAGTCAAACCTCGTTAAACTAGAGGATTGACATCAATGACAACACCATAAAAAAATCTCCCCCTTTTTCATTGATGGAAACACACGTACTCCTTTTGCAAGTACAACTCCCCCTGAATCCATGCTTCATCTCCTCCTCGAGAGTTCAATCTCCTTTCTAGGTTTTCTCTCTCCCTTTGAAATCAATGGAAAAGGGTGACTCCCCCTGGAAATATTCCTACTTCCTACTTATGCTCCCCCTGACGAGAAGCCTTTCGCTGATTTCTTGCAAAGTATTTATCTTATTTGAAATGTCTTCCATAATAGTTGTTGCCAATTAACCTGTCTCCTTGCCATCATATGCTTCATATGGATTGTCTTTGGTGACCATATGCTAATCTATAGTGCTGGCTTGTTATCAATGTTGATGTTTTGATGATCAATCACTGCATACCTGTATCCTATGATTGTTCATCTCCCCCTGAACCTATTATGGATTTGACACATCTGTCTTGATGTTTCTATTCTTCATATGTTTCCTATCTATCAATTGTCGACTTTTTCCACAAATATATCTTCAAAATAATGTATCACCTAATTCTTCGGTTGAATCATCTTGACGCGTGTCATCTTCCAATATTCTGGTTGATTCACCATTACGTTTCGACCTTACAAATCCTAAAAGCATGACTGCTGAGATTTTCTTATCTTCTTGATCTTCGTGTTCTTGTTTCCTTTTCTATATCTTCTTGTACCTGCAATCTCGATCTATGTGTCCATAGTTATGACACTTGAAGCATTCAATGTTATCCATATGAGATTCCATTTGATATTTTAAATCGCGAGCTATGTGGCCATAATTATGGCATTTGAAACATTCAATGCTTGGCCTATCTGGCATGAACTCTCTGCTGAAAAATACATCATGAAACCTGTCTCGTGATCCTGCAAACTTTCTTTGCGGATGATAATGGTACATGACAAATACTTTCACAATCCCTATCCATATGTCCATAGTTAGTACATAAAAATAAATAACCATTAAATTAACATGCATAACTGGATGATTCATTCACAGTCGATGGTTCTTAATCATTGTACCTTATTAACAAATTTACAATCCCTAACCATATGTCCAAAGTTAGTACATGAAAGAAAATTCCATTAAATGGGCGAACGTACCTAGATGATTTTCTATACTCATTATTCTTCAGAGGCAATGCTATAGTATTTTGTTGTCCTTGACTACTTTGGCATCATTCTTCGAAGTAAAAACATCTTATTTGGTTCATTACTTTGATCAATCTTCTTTTCAATCTCACTTTATGAAGATGTGGAGTTTGTACCTTCATCAACTAGAGCCTAACCTTCCTTTTTGTCAATTCTTTATCTGTCCTATCCATAACCTATAAATGGTCTTTTCACATTTTCCTTAAGCTTTTTAATCTCATTAAGAATTGCATCAAGTTCTCCTTTCTTTTGAGAAATTTCTTCCTGAAATCTATCTTTCAACAATCTTCTTCTCTCTTCTGCTTCTTTTTGTAATTTTAGAAGAGTGGTCTTCTCTATTTCTCTATTGAGGATCCATGTTTGCTCCATTTTTGTCTCATTTTCTTTACTGAACTTGTCTACTTCTGCAATAAATATATCAATTTACTTTAATTGACTTGGCCAATATTTTTCTTTCTTCTCTGCTTCCTGCACTTGGAGTTTCTGTTAGAAGTGTTGTCATTGATGGCAAAGGGAGATGGCAAAGGAGCAACACCTAAACCAGCAATAAGGCAAAGTAGAAGACAGGGAACATAGGCAGCAGAGAGGTAGCAGAGGCAGCAAAAAGAGAAGTAAGGAGCAGCATCAGTCAAGGAGCAGAGGAAGCAAAGGCAGTGAATTGAGAGGTTCAATAAGAAATTGTATGAGTTTGTGTGGGAATGTATGAATAAGACTCTGTGATAGGGCTTTTGGATGGTATTCCAGTTTTGAATGCATGAAGGGTTTGTAATTAAACCTGTATGTATAAATGAGGACTCTGTTCTGAAATCTGTGTGAATGGGCTTTGACTGTTAAGAAGAAATGGTGAAAGAATGTGCAAATAATCTTTGTAATTATGGTGAATTGCGTTCTGTGGGTTATTGAAAGAATTGACATTTATGTCGATGTTGTCGACTTAGTGTCAAAGTTGTTTGCCTATGGTGAAGGCAATCAGAAGTGGCTAGAAATTACAGAGGAACCACTGGAGAAGCCGACAAGATTGAATATGTTGTGCGTTAATTGTAATGTCGATCAGTCAGGGGTAAGCGGAATCATATAAAGAAACAATGGAAGTGGTGTTTGTTAATTAAACTATGTTGAGGAATTGCACATGAAAGGCAGAGTTCATATATATATATATATATAAGCGCGATGGAACCCTGAGGGAGAAAGCAGCGGAACTGTGACTGGAGTGAACAATAAAGGTGGGTTTCCGGTTTTGATCGCACCGCCTTCGTCGGGCAAGCGGTAATTAGAAAATCAGTGCGATTCCATATGCTGGGCGACACGTGTCCCTGAGCGATTTTGGAAAACCACCCCTCATCGTGAGTTAAAGTTCGTGCAGTTAACTCGAGCGATATCCGTCGGATTGTATGGAGCAAGCCTACGTGCTGTCCGCCGTTGGATGTGGAAGGGTCGTTAGTGCGGGGCCCAGTTCTAGTTTATATTGATCGGGACTGTTCAAACTACGGTTGCGAGTTTAACCGAGGGCACATATAATGGTTGAATATGCAAGTTCGGCGCAATATGAATTGTGTGATATATGGGTTAATATATGTACATGCCGAGCATTGAGTTTGGATTGAACCAGGGTCGAGTTGTAAGATTGAATGTACAAGGTTGACTTCATACATGTATGCTGAAAATGAGTTGGTATGTGAATGTATAAGGTGGATGACTGAAAACCTTATGTAAATGCTTGGATATAACCAAAATTAATACGCAAGTGGGACCCCACATAAAATTTCGAGAATCATTACCCCAGCTGGTGGATATATTAAAGACCAAAGAGCAAAGTATATGTATATGCAACGCCTTATTTATGTTGCGCCTTATACACAAAGGACCAAAGCATATATATATATATATATATATATATATATATATATGTAGCAAGAGATATAAAGAACCAAGGGTCCTGTCAAAAGCAAAGTACCACATGGTGGGACCCTCATCAATCGTACTGAAAAGGTCAACAATGATCATATAAATGTATGTCATATTGTACCTGTCTAATCTTATGTTTATAAACCATGATTGATGTGTTTGAGTTCTCAGACAATGTTGATCGTGATTGGAGCATCACTGAGTATAAGAATATTTAAACATGCAAATGAAAATTACAATTGGCGCATTGCGATTGGAGTTCCTGGATCTAAACAAGATAAACTTGATTTTATAGGAGTTTGAGTTTCATTAATCGGCTCGCACATTAGAGCAAAATAAGAGCTTAGAATTTATAAGACTGATTTAGTTTTTGAAAAGGTTAGCTGCTGGTTGCTCAGGGCAAGAATTAAAATCCAAGGTTTATTAAAAGGTTTGTATAATATTGTTATTTTTATGATTGGATTAAAGATGAAGTAGACAAAAGAAATAGGAATCGTAATGAACGGGAAAATGAATATAGTAAACCAAAAAAGAGAGGAGTGGTGGTTGTTGAAAAGAGAGAGGAAAATAGAGAGAGAGGGGAGTTGTTGAAATGACTCGAAATTTATACTGTAATTGAATGGAATTTTTTAACGATTTACATTGTTTGTGATGTAATTGGCAAGTCTCCGGAGAAATAAAAAATCCTACTGTAAAGTTGAAATGGATACATTTCTCTCAGTAAATTGATAAAAGAGAAGAGAATGCAGAATTGAAGAAAAAGAAATAATCAAGAAAATATAAAGATTGGAGTACAGTAAGGAAACCAATCAGAGGTACAGAACATATCTGATATTCAAGGTAAATCAACAAATGTTTCTTTCATGAAAAAGAGGGAGTTGAAGCTTCCTTGCAAGTTGTAGCTTGCAGAATTTGAGGTTGGAGCCTCCTGTAGGTTGGTGCTTACAGAAAACTAGTGGTGAGAGGGAGTTGGAGCTTGCCTTTACATCATAAAAATAATAAGATGTGGTTTTATCCCTTTATGGGTTTCCACGTATATCTGTTGTCTTTGTGTGTGATGACTATGTGTTGATATGGTTATTCAGTCTGCTTAATACTTACTGCTCTTGTCCTAATTCTGTTGTTACATTATCTTAACATTTCCGTACATATAAGTTTGGTTCCGTATAAAATTTATCATAAAATTTAAATTGTAAATAAGTTTAATTGAAAATTTTTAAAAAATAATTGAAGGTGTTAAACTGATTCACCCCCCCCCCCCCTCAGTTTAACTAAGGTTTCAAAGATTGGTATCAGAGCAGGTTCCTTTTTGTAGTAGTTTAATAACTAAAAGGAGATCCTAGGTTCTTGGGATGGCTAGTCAAGAAGGATCCTCAACAAACAAAGCCCCTTTTTTCACTGGTGCAAATTATGCCTTCTGGAAAATTAGAATGAGAACATACATAATGTCCTTAGGGATAGAAATTTGGGCTGCTGTGGAATTTGTATATGACTTTATGGCAAATGTCTCAGAGAAAGAAGCCAAACAATATTTTGTGGCTAATGCAAAGGCAATGAATGCAATCTTGAATGGACTATGTTAGGCAGAATTCATCAAAGTAATGCACAGTGAGACTGCCAAAGAAATGTGGGAAACTCTAGAAAATATTCATGAGGGAGACAAAACGGTGAAGACAGCTAAACTTCAAGTCTATAGAGCCTAGTTTGAAAATTTAAAGATGAATGATGATGAAGATATTGCTAGCTTCTTTTTAAGGGTTGCAGAAATTGTCAATAATATGAAAGCAGTAGGTGAAACCATGCAAGAATGTGTAATTTTTCAAAAGATCCTAAGATCTTTGACATCTAGTTTTAACCCCAAGGTTTTTGCCATAGAAGACACAGTCGATTGGGAAACCTTGACCATGAATCAGCTGCTTGGAAAACTAACAGCCTATGAGATGAGACTGCCACAGAGAAAGTCAAATGTAAGGGAGGCAGCCTTTAAGGTAGAGAAGAAGAAAGAAGAAAGAGAAAATATAGGCTCATGTTCTAATGAATAAGAGGCCAAATTTATCAGGAAGTTGGATAAAGGCTCAGGTAAGTATAAAGGTAAACTTCCATTTAAATGTTTCAATTGTGGAAGAGTTGGACACTATGCTTCTAAGTGTCCTTATAAGAAAACAAAGAATCAGGCTTAGGAATCAGAGAAGACTATATCTAAGAACTGGCAGAAAGAGAAGAGATTCAATATAAAATCTTTCTATGCTCAGCAAGACAGCAGTGCATCAGAAGACTCAGCTGAATTCTCAAGTGAAGAAGGAACATCAGAATTTGTTTTGATGGCTATAGAAGAGTTGGAAGAATGTCTTCTAGAAGATGAGGAAGAAGGAGAAGTGGACCTTGAAGGGGATCTAAGAAGTGCCTTGGAGGAAATTGACAGACTGAAACTAAAGTGCAGAAAAGAGAAAGACATTCTTCTCAAATATGTAAGAGAGGAACAAAATTCAGAAGCCCTCATTTAGTTAAAATTAGAGCTTGAAGAAGCCAAGAAGGTAGAGGATATTCTACTTAAGTAGATCAAGGATAAGACTCAGGAACAATAAAAGTTGGAAGAAGAAGCAGTTTTCTTAAGGAAGAAATTAGAAAATGCCCAGAGGAAAATAGATAATTTTCAAATAACAAGCTCTAGTAAGTTAAATGAGATTCTAGATGCTCAAATATCTCCTCTAATAAAAACTGGAATAGGATATGAAGGAGAATCAAGAAAAGGCAAAGAAAAATAAAACAAAAGTATTATTTTTGTAAAAGAAGATGAGAATATCCAAGCAGCTTAGAAGATTTCAAAGGAAGAAGAATCTTGCAATAAAGCAGATAAAAATCAGGAGGAAGCTCAAATGAAAAAGGATGAAGTAAATAAATTGTCAATTGAAAAAAGCTTGTATACTCCCGAATATGTCAAATTTGGAAGTCATCAAAAGAGATTTTTTCCTCCTATGAAAAATGCCAGTTGTTATGCCTGTCACAAATTGGGACACATTGCTGCATATTGTCATACAAGAAGAATAAATACAAACCAACAAAGGATGCAAACAGTAAATTTTTTTACTCAAGTAGGAAGATGGAGAAGACAACCTTTTATCAGGTATGAAATTTTTTTTTATGGATACTTTTTTTATTGTAATGAATTTGGCCATAAAATCATAGAATGCAAGAAATATGGACAAAGAATGTTGTTCAAAACCTCAAGCAGGTTTATAAATCATGGAGAGTTTATTCCTGCTTATAATTCTACTAAATATATATCCAAATGTTGTGTATGCAATAAAAATGGACATATGTCTTCTAAATGTCCTCTAAGAGAATATGGTTCATCATATGAGAAAAGGTACCAAACAAGAGGATGCTTGCAGTGGAAAAAGAAAGTGAATAAATGTGACTTGGCCCTAATAGCCCAAGATCTAAAAAGACAATGGTATTTGGACAACGGTTGCTCAAAGCATATGTCAGGAGATAGAAGCAAGTTTATAACTTTTGATGAAAATAAATATGGAAATGTTACTTTTGGCAATGATAAAGTAGGAAAAATCAAAGGAAGAGGCTCAGTCAATCTGGACAATGGCAGAGGAAAAGCCCAGGATGTACTATTTGTGGATGGGCTGAAAGAAAATCTATTGAGAATTAGTCAAATGTGTGATAAAGGCTGTGAAGTTATTTTTAGAGCACAAGACTATGAAGTAAGGTCAAGCACCATTGGAAAAACCATGATCAAAGGTGTTCGAATAGAAAGCAATGTCTATGTAGTAAAATAAGAAAATGAAGCATGTCATCTTAGCAAATTTGAGGAGTCTTGGTTATGGCATAGGAGATTGGGACACATAAACTTTGATCATATCATGAGTCTAAGAAAAAAGAACGCAGTCATAGATATGCCAGCCATAAAGAAGCCTTCAAATACAATATGTAAATCCTGTCAGCTAGGTAAGCAGACCCATACATCCTTCAAAACCAAGGAGAAGTTATCTACAAGCAAACCTCTTCAGCTTGTTCACATGGATCTATGTGGGCCTTTGAGAACTAAAAAACCAAGTGGAGAATCCTATTTCATGCTAATAATAGATGATTTTTCCAGAATGACATGGGTTGAATTTCTCAAGCACAAATCGGAAGCACTTGAGAAATTCAAAATATTCAAGGCTTTCGCAGAAAATCAAACAGGATGCAACGTAAAGTGCATCAGATCAGACAGAGGGGGTGAATTTACAAATTATGATTTTGTAGATCTGTTCAATGAGCATGGGATAAAGCAACAGTTCACAGCCAGCACCTCAAAGAAACTGAGTGCGCAGAGATTTAATGTCCAGATAATGATTGCCGTGTTTCTTTATGATGCAAGAAAGTAACATTCCTCAAACCTGGGCATAGTACACAACTCGTGCATATCTTGAACAAAGCTCATTTAAGACCAAAGAGGACAAGACTCCTGCAGAATTATTGCATGGTAAACCTTCCGCATCAACTGGCATTTTAGAGTTTTCATGGTGGTTAGTAAAGAATATAAAATTTAAAAGTTTGATGCAAGAGTAGATGAAGGAATATTCTTAGGATATGCATCCAAGAGTAAAGGTTACAGGTGCTACAACAAAATACTTCACAAAATTGTAGAAAATATTGATGTAAGATTTGATGAAGAACTATCAGACAAGTTAAGAAGTACAGATTGCAGCAATCCTCCGGAAGTTCATGAAGAAGAGAATCAAGATGATGTTGAAATAAACAAGCCAACAGAAGATACAGATCTAAGATCAAAAATCTTCTCAAGATACATTTAGAAGAACCATCCAGAAGATCAAATCATTGGGGACAAGAGTGTAGGTGTACAGAAAACAAGACAACTAACTGAATAGACTGAAGAGGTATACCTCGCAATGTTGTCACAAATAGAGCCAAAGAATTTTGAAGAATCCAGCAAAGACAAACATTGGGTGAATGCCATGAATGAAGAATTGGACCAAATTGAGAAGAACAACACTTGGGAACTAGTTCCAAGACCCAGTGAGAAAAATGTCATTGGCTCAAAATGGGTATTCAAAAATAAGATGAATGAACAAGGACAGGTAATCAGAAATAAAGCTAGACTTGTGTGCAAGGGGTATTCATAGGTTGAAGGACTTGATTATGATGGAACATTTGCCCCTGTAGCTAGAATGGAAGCTATCAGACAATTTTTAGCTTTTGCTTGCTATCATGATTTCAAGGTATACCAAATGGATGTGAAGTCTGCCTTCCTGAATGGATATTTAGAGGAAGAAGTCTACATGGAGCAACCATAAGGGTTCTCCTTAACAGATAATGTAGACTATGTTTGCAGATTAAAGAAAGCATTATATGGGTTGAAACAAGCTCCTCGAGCATGGTATTCAAGACTGGACAAATACTTGCAAAAATAGGGGTTCAAGAAAGGGGGAGTAGACAGCAACTTGTACATAAAAGCAAATGAAGATGAACTTTTGATTGTAGTAGTTTATGTAGATGATATCATGTTTGGAAGCAGCAAAGATGAGTCAAAAAAAGGATTTGCTGAAGAGATGAAATCATAATTTGAAATGTCTATGATTGGAGAGCTTACCTTCTATCTAGGACTACAAATTCAACAAAAGAGCAGAGGCACATTTATCTCACAAGAAAAATATCTAAAAGAGACGCTGAAAAGATTCAAAATGGAAGATTTCAAACCTGTGTCAACTCCCATGACTACTAGATGCAAGCTTTGTGCAGATGATGGAACAACTGATGTAGATCAAAAAATTTATAGATCCATGGTTGGAAGTCTGTTATACCTAACAACTTCTAGACCAGACATTGTGTTGCCTGTAGGACTTGTGGCAAGATATCAAGTAGCACCAAAACAAAATCACTTACTAGCAATTAAAATAATATTCAGATATCTACAAGGGACTGCACATTATGGGCTATGGTATCCAGAAGGAAAAAACTTCATTTTGACAGCATATACAGATGCAGATTGGGCCAACTATGTTGAAGACAGGAAAAGCACAAGACACAAGGAGGCATTCTATTTTGGAAAGAGTCTGGGTGGCATGGCCAAGCAAGAACAAACATTCACTTTATTCATAAAGAGAAGTGACAAGATAAAGAAAGAAGAAAGATGTTGTACACAAGTCACGTGGGACGAAACAAACCTCCAAGACGTGAAGGTAAGCATTGATGAGCCTATCTCTATCAAATGTGATAATACAAGTGCCATAAGCATATCAAAAAATCCTGTGCTTCATTAAAAAACTAAACATATTCCAATCAAGTTTCATTTTCTTAGAGAACAAGTAGCTCAAAAAGTAGTGAAGTTGGAATATGTGCCAACAAAAGAACAAATAACAGATATATTTACAAAACCTCTTGCTAGAGAACCATTTGAATATCTAAGAGATAGACTAGGGATAGTGTCTATAGATGCTACTCTCTGATATAAAGAGAAAGCATAGTTTCAGGGGGAGAATAGAAGAGAAAACATCATTTCAGGGGGAGATCCACAAAGAACATGTAACAGTTCCTCAAGATCAGAATATCAGTCGTTTTCCATTGATGTCAAAGGGGGAGGAAAGCTATAAGTAGATAATAGTTATGGCAGAGAATAGAGAATAGCTATAAACATACAGATGTTATTGCAATCAATGCCAAAGGGGGAGACTGTTAGAAGTGTTTTCATTGATGGCAAAGGAGATGGGAAAGGAGCAGCACCTGAACCAGCAATAAGGAAAAGTAGAAGACAAGGAACATAGGCAACAGAGAGGTAGAAGAGGCAGCAAAAAGAGAAGTAAGGAGCAGCATCAGTCAAGGAGCAGAGGAAGCAAAGGCAGTGAATTGAGAGGTTCCATAAGAAATTGTATGAGTTTGTGTGGGCATGTATGAATAAGACTCTATGATAGGGTTTTTGGATGGTACTCCGGTTTTGAATGCATAAAGGGTTTGTAATTAAAACCTCGTATGTATAAAAATGAGAACTGCTCAAACTGGGTGAATGGGCTTTATTCACATAAGAAAGTTTGCAGTATAAATGTGCAAAATAATCTCTGTAATTGGCGTTATTGAAAGAATCGACACTTATGTTGATGTTAATACTTTAGTGTCAAAGTTGTTTCGCTTATGGTGGGCGCATAAATCAAGGGCCTGAAACAAGGAGGGAACCACTGAGGTTAGCAGATTGAACAGGCAAAGCGCAATTGTAATGGGGACTCACCAAGGTAAGTTAATTACATAAAGAAACAAAGGTGAAGGCAGTTTTGAAAGAATAAATATGTTGAGGAAATTGCACATGAAAGGCGTAGTTCATAGCAGATATATATATATATATATATATATATATATATATATATAAGTGTGATGAAACCCTGAGGGAGAAATTAGCGGAACCATGACTGGAGTGAACAGTAAAGGCGGGTTTCCGATTTTGATCGCACCGCCTTCGTCGGGCAAGCGGTAATTAGAAAATCAACACGATTCCATACACTGGGTGACACGTGTCCCTGAGCGATTTTGGAAAACCACCCCTCATCGCAAGTTAAAGTTCGTGTAGTTAACTTGAGCGATATCCGTCGGATCGTATGGAGCAAGGCTATGTGCTGTCTGCCGTTGGATGTGGAAGGGTCGTTAGTGCGGGGCCCAGTTCTAGTTTATATTGATCGGGACTGTTCAAACTACAGTTGCGAGTTTAACCGAGGGCACATATAATGGTTGAATATGCGAAGTCGGTGCAATATGAATTGTGTGATATATGGGTTAATATATGTACATGCCGAGCATTGAGTTTGGATTGAACCAGGGTCGAGTTGTAAGATTGAATGTACAAGGTTGACTTCATACATGTATGCTGAAAATGAGTTGGTATGTGAGTGTATAAGGTGGATGACCGAAAACCTTATGTAAATTCTTGGATATAACCAAAATTAATACAAGTAAATTTCACAGCAAAATCTTAGAATCATTACCCCAAATGATGGATATATTGTGAAAGACCAAAGAGCAAAGTATATGTATATGCAACACCTTATTTATGTTGCGCACTTTATACAAAAGTGACTAAAGTATATATATATATATATATATATATATAGTATAGAGAGAAAGATATATATATATATATGAAGCGCAGATTTCAAAGAACCAAAGGTTCTAACAAAAAGCAAAAGTAATTATATGAAAATTTCACCAATTTGACTTTAAAAAAGGTCGCAACGGATCATATGAAATTAAGGTTGTTATCACACTGGGTTCCTGGAATCGATGGGTTTATAAACCATGATTGATATGTGTTTGAGTTCTACATGCTGATTGATCAGAAAGTACCTAAACTGATTTTATAGGTTTGAGTTTCGCTAACGCTTATGAAATATTAGAGCGTATTTAGTATTTATAAGACCTGGGACCCGTAGGTTTTAAAGGTCGGGCCATGTTGTTTGGGGACGCCCGTTAAGGTTTATTAAAAAGGTTTTATAATATTGTTGAGAGTTATTTATGACTGGATTAAAAGACAGTTGTATAGGCAGCAGTTATGTAACTGCAATGAATGGGAAAATGAATATAGTAAATCGAAAAAGAGAGGAGTGGCATTTTTTTGAAAAGAGAGAGAAAAAACAGAGAGAGAGGGGAGTTGTTGAAATGACTCGAAATTTATACTATAATTGAATGAAAGTTTTTAACTGTTTACATTGTTTGTGATGTAACTGGCAAGTCTCCGGAGAAAGAAAAAATCCCACTGTAAAGTTGAAATGGATACATTTCTCTGAGTAAATTGATAAAAGAGAAGAGAATGCAGAATTGAAGAAAAAGAAATAATCAAGCAAATATGAAGATTGGAGTACAGTAAGGAAACCAATCAAAGGTACAGAACATAGCTGATATTCAAGGTAAAATCAGCAAATGTTTCTTTCATGAAAAAGAGGGAGTTGAAGCTTCCTTGCAAGTTGTAGCTTGCAGAATTTGAGGTTGGAGCCTACTGTAGGTTGGTGCTTACAGAAAACCAGTGATGAGAGGGAGTTGGAGCTTGCCTTTACATCACAGCAATAATAAGATGTGGTTTTCTCCCTTTATGGGTTTCCACGTATATATGGTGTCTCTGTGTGTGATGCCTATGTGTTGATATGGTTATTCAGTCTGCTTAATACTTACTGCTCTTGTCATAATTCTGCTGTTACATTATCTTAACATTTCTGCACATATAAGTTTGGTTCCGTATAAAATTGATCATAAAAGTTAAATTGTAAATAAGTTTAATTGAAAAGTTTTTTAAAAATAATTGAAGGTGTTAAACTGATTCACCCTCCCCCCCCCCCTCTCTCAATTTAACTAAGGTTTCAACAGTTTCAATAGAGAAACTTCTTCCTTGAGCACCCTATTCTCCTTGCTTTCCTTATTATGAACACGAAAAGCATTTGTTAACAATTCTTTCATGTCCATTCCATATTTTTGTCCTTCCTTATTGTTGGATTCTTCAAACTGTGGAGCTTCCTAATGGTTATCATCAACTTTATATGGCTCTTGGATTGCGTCTTTCTTTGAGTAGAGAGCCTTTTCAAAACATCCTATCAAAATATTGCTCGAGGAGGCCCTCGAGAAACAAATGAACCCGATGATGGATAACTTTGCCCAAATTCTTCAACCACTGTCCACCGGCAACGCATCTGCATCCAACAGCCACTCTAGAGGCGCAACTCCTTTTAAGATACAAGTAAACTTTGACATTCCCATATTTGAGGGCCAAATAGATGCAAACGTCGTAGATAGGTAGTTGAATCTACTAGAAGGGTATTTCTCGGTTCATGACTTTTCCAACTGGAAAAAGATTACTTTTGCACTCCTCAAAGTCGCCCCCCATGTCAAGGATTGATGGGAAACCTACTGTAAGAAAAAGGACGAGAGGGAATCGTCTCTGTTTTCGGTCACACTGACTTGGAATTCTTTCCGAGACGCCATCAAGGAACAATATTATCCCGTGGGGAGCTATGAGGACAAGTACATACAATGGAATACACTGCAACAACAAAGGGATCAAGATGTGCATGAGCTGACGAATCTATTCCATACCCTACGCACAAATTGGGTATGAAAGATTCAGAGAAACATTTGGTGCTGAAGTACCGCAGCTGTCTGCACAGATACATTCAGGGGGGAATGGAGTTCCTCGACATCTCCTCGCTTGGTGCAACATATCGGTATGCTGCCAAGATTGAGCAAAAGTTCAAACAAAAGAAGCGAGACTTTGGATCTGCAAATCAGAAGTAAGGGAAAGGTGCCCCCAAACCGCAGAACAAAGGAAAAAGCCAAGGCAGGGAAGCCCAGGATAACCCACGAAAGACGCAAGTAAATAAAAACACTGTGAAGCCAAAGAAGGACATGGGAAAGTGGTGTGAGTTCCATAAGAGCTCCACTCACAACACAAGTGAGTGTTGGGCGAAGTAGTCGCTGGTGGCCGAGCTAAAGGCTGTTGAATTAGATGCATGCTCAGATTTTGAATCAAAACCCAACAAGGGGAGTGACAAAGGGAAGAAAATTATCGATGCGGAGCCCAACACCATTGTTGTCACCACGAAGATCTATAAGGAGGAACCAAAAGATCCAAAGGCAGAGGAGCGCCTTTTCCATTCCTAGATGTGGGTAAAGGGTTCCCCGCTACAGTTCATTGTCGACAACAAGAGCCAAAAGAACGTCATTTCAGCAGAGGTCATGAAGTGGCTGGGCTGGCCGACCACAACACACCCACAACCATACACCATCGGGTGGCTTCACCAAGGACAAGATCTCCGCGTCAGCCAACAATGTTGCCTTCCCTGTAGCATCAAGCCCTTCATGGATGAGGTATTATGTGACATTGCACTTCTTGATGCTTGTGATATATTATTAGTCCAACCATGCTTGTGGAAGCAACATGATGTGTATGAGTCTCGGCCTCACTCTTTTATTATTACTTTGGGCAATAAGTTGTATAGGATACCAGAGGTAGCATCGCCTGCCGCCATCTCTTTGGTTACAAAAAAACAATGCAGTAAGCTCATTTCCAAAACCGAGAAAATTGTTTTCCTGATGATCCGCCCTCGAGGGAAGAAGGTTGTGGCCACGACCTCCAGACAGGGCTCCTCCATACGACAACAAAAAATGGATAAGGTCGTGGGGGAGTACGGGGACAACTTCACCTCACCCGCAGGGGTGCCTTGCACTATCAGGTCAAGCACTCCATCAATCTGAGCCCAGGTGCACCGCTACCCAATGGAACAATCTATCGACGCTCTGTTCTGGAGAACAATGAAATCAAGAGGCAGATTCAGGAGCTGCTGCAGAAAGGTCACATCTGACTGAGTTCATCGCCCTGTGGGAGCTCGATCGTGTTGGTGCAGAAGAGGGATGGGACTTGGAGACTCTATATTGACTATCGGGCACTGAACAAGATCATTTCCCGGAATAGGTACCCAATCCCACAGATTGATGACCTTCTGGACCAACTCAAGGGGGAAAAATATTTCAGCAAAATCGACTTGAAGTTCGGGTATCACTAGGTACCAATCGAACCCTCCGATGTGTGGAACACTTCCTTCAAAGCCAAGGAGGACATGTTCGAATGGCTGATCATGCCTTTGGGGTTGACGAATGCCCCTGCAACCTTCATGAGGCTGATGGACGACATCGTGTGGCCATTCGCCAACTCATTTGTAGTAGTGTACTTGGATGACATCCAGATCTTCAAATTTAATTGGGAAGACCACCTCCACTGCATCCGATAGGTCCTCTAAACACTGCGACAACACAAGTTGTGTGCCAATTTGGAGAAGTGCACTTTTGGCATGACCCAGGTTCAGTATCTGGGATAAATTATTGATGAGTGGGGGGTGTATGTGGATCTAGCCAAGATCCAAGTCATTCGGGATTGGCTAGCCCTAGCCACTCTAACAGAGCTCCACAGCTTTCTGGGTCTTGCTAATTTCTACCGCAGTTTCGTGTTGGGATTCTCTCATATCACTTGGCCCTTGAGTCAAGTCACCAAGGGAGGAGAAAAAGTGTGGTGCACTTACCAATTAAATCCTAGTTATAGCAATATCAAAATAAATAATGCCCATATACATCATTAAACCCTTAATTCTTATCATAATTCAACCATTGCAATTAAAATGGAAATTTATCAACTAAATTTACAATACATACCTGGTCACCGTGTCTAAAGTTGACCCTGAGTTGATGTGGTCCCAATTTGCTTCCGTTCTCGTTACCAAACGACCAAAAACCACCCAGCCAACTGAGCACAACTTTAGTACTCAGTTCCAAAGTATATTCCAAATTGAGATACTTTGGCCCCCGTGCCCAAAATTTCAGAACAATTGAAACTCTATATTTCCCAATCCTTCAACACAACTTGTCCTTCAATTTCTCAACACACAGCTCCTCACTCCTTCCTTCCGAATCCCCCTTCAATTTTGGTTTACATGGATAAATAGGCCTTTTCAGGCGGTTGCCACCTCATCCACCATTTTCCAAGATTTGATTTGCTTATTTGGGAGTATACGTATAATCTCAAAATGAGATTACGTATCTTTATATTTATGACTTTAACATACATACATATATACATACATATATATATATATATACATATATATATATTAAACTAATTTATTTTAATTATAATAATTAAATAAAAAAAGTATTTTCATTAGTTATATTAATAAGCTTGGTATTATAAATTTTATTTAAAATAGCTTAATAATTACAAAATAAGTAATATTTCTCTGCTTTAATATTTTGAGGTACTTGATCCATTTATCATTTACTTAAACATCTTTCATAATTATTTAATAAGTATACTAATGTAAGACATGCAACGTATGCATATGTAGCTATCATACACATATATCATATGCTTACTAATACCTCTTGTTCATAATTCAAAAAGGGTTGTTACAAAAAGCCAAATTATTTTGGTCTGAATCTCAATAGAAGAAGTTTGTAGATTTGAAACATCGCCTCTGCTCTGCCCCAGTGCTCACATTACCAAACTTACAACAACCATTTGAGATCGAGACAGATGCCTCTGACTACGCTATTGGGGCAGTTCTTACTCAAAAGGGGCATCCAATGGCATATCATAATGAGACATTGTCCAACACAGTGCAGACGTATCACACTTATGACAAAGAGATGTATTCCATTGTGTAGGCTTGTCGACAATGGAAGCATTACATTTTGGGGAAGGAAACAATCATCCATATAGACCACCGATCCTTGCAGTTCATACAGACACAAGGGAAGTTGCAGAACGATCGCCATCAGAAGTGGTCCACATATCTACAACAATTTCATTTAAACATAAAGTACAAGAAGGGAAGCACCAATAATGTTGCAGACTGCCTCAGCCGACCACCGATCGTGGCGCTAACCACCGTGATCAATTCTTGTGGGCACGAGACTTTTGATTAGCTGCTTCTCTACAAGAGCGATCTAGAATTTGGCCACACATACAAGACACTCTTGGAGGGTAACCAATTTCCAAATTTTCAGCTCCAGGATGCACTACTATGTCACTTGGGACACCTTTGTGTTCCTTCAAGTGAGCGTGCCAAAATGATTTGGGAACTGCACTATATTCGGGTCACTCGGAATTTCAGGGTCGAGAAAACAGTGGCAACACTGCAAAAGTATTTCTATTGGCCAAACCTTCGGCAGGATGTCGGGAAGTATATCAGATCCTGCACTGCTTGCGCTATTGCCAAACTGACCATCAAGAAGCAAGGCCTCTATACTTTGTTGCCTACCCCTAGTTGACCTTGGGAATCCATCTCCATGGATTACATGTCGAACCTTCCTTCTACTATGCATGGAAACCACTGTGTTTTTTTGGTCCTCGACAGATTCTTGAAGATGGCCATTATGGCGGCCTGCAAAAAGAATATCACAACGGAATCCATTGCTAAACTCTTCTTTGAACGAGTGTGGGTACACTTTGGGATCCCACAGTCTATCATCTCAGATCGGGACAACATGTTCCTTAGCACATTTTGGTCCAGCCTCTAGTCAATGCTGGATACCAAGCTCACCAAGTCCACAAATTTTCATCCCCAAACTGATGGCCAGACAAAGGTCATGAACAGGATGATTGTACACATTCTGCGCATGTACAACTCAAAGCATCCACACACATGGGATGAGAGCCTCCCTTATGTACAACACAGCTATAACCGGGCTCTCCACAACTCAACCGGCCACAACCCCTTTCAGGGGGCTTGGGATTCTAGCCACTATGTCCCATTGACGTAACCATGCCATTTGCAGCTACTCATGTTGATTCGGCTCATGTCGAGTCAAACACTGACAAGGTGAATAACTTCATTGAGCACATTCAACACATTCGCCAACAGGTTCATGACATATTGGATAGAGCCAATGATATGTACAAGCATCGACATGATCAACATAGGGTTCCACACAACTTTCAAGTGGGTAAAAAAATGTGGCTACATTTGCAAAGGGAGTGTCTCGCTGAACCCCACCGCAAGTTTTGCCTGCTACGATATGGGCCATACACCATCACCAAGTTTATAGTGGACAATGCCTTCGAGCTTAGTATTCCACCATTCCTTGGTTTGCACCCAATGTTCATTGTGGACCGCCTTCGGCCCTACTTTCCACCTCTACTGGACACATTCGACATGGAAAAACAACTCACACCAAAGAAGTTAAACCTAGATTGCATGGAACAAGCCACAATTGATCAGATCATGGACACACATATCAAGAACACTTGCCACCAGAGGATCAAGCTATAGCGAGTTGTCAAAGCAGGTCAACTCCTTCACCAGGGCAAGTGGCTCACTAAGGACCAAGTTCAGCAGAAGTTTCCTCATCTTATGGAGGAACTCAACGCAATGGGGACCATTCTTCCTAAGGGGGGAGGAATAATCCAGGTGGATATTGGTGGCCACCCACCTATTCCACTTGGACCCCCACCATTATTTCTTTCAACTTTTCAGTTTCCTTAATTGTAGCACAATTTACTATTTTTGGCAGTTTTTCAGGTCTTGAACTTCCAAAGCCGTTTTGAGGCCCTAAACAACTTTTTTGGGAAAATATGTTGGAATATGAGTCGAAGACTTCATATTCACTGTCAACAATGTAGTCCTCAGATATATCTTTCTAGCGAGGTATCATGTGCATCAAACGGAGATCGTATGCCAAAGTTACAACCCTAGGAAATTGATGTAACAATTTACCGCAACGGGGCCCTTAGTTTGGCGTTTCATCTCCTAGGGTTAGGTTTTTGGATGTTTAGGGTTTTCCATTGCTTCTCAGTAATAAATATGCCTTCGAGCCTCATTGTAACACAATTCAGAGGTCTGTAGCCACCACATCTCTCCTTAGAGGTAAGCTACCAGTGCCCTAGCTAGTTTATTTCCATTTTGTCTGTAAGCATATTTTAGTTATGTGATATTAATGAAATGAAGTCTTATTCTGATGCATCTCTATGTTTATGTGTATTTCTGTATTTTATTGCGTTCCTGCATAAGTCCGGATCAATATATGACAATGATCTTCATGACAGTGCCTTTAATATGTGACAAAGATCGACATGGCAATGACCTTGACATGGCAATGGCCTCTGGTGTATGACAAAGACACTTTAATGTATGGTTTGACTCTATGATGATGATATGACAGTGAAGTGTGTGGTGTTTTATGACAGTGACAATAATGTATATTGTGCTCCTATGACAAAGTGATTTAGAGGCTTGCTTACTGCTAGATTGTCCTAGTAGGATTAATGTGTTGGATGACCAAATATTTAAGTCTCATGATTATTGTACTTTGTATCTCAGCTAAACATTGATGAATATCTAAAAGAAGAAGAAGAATCAATTTATGTGTATTCCCCCTTGTGTGGTTTTGCCTTGGTTTCCAACCAAAATATTGATGTCTCCATTGTGTATGTTTTTCTTCTATTGTTCCTTATTGTTTTGTTGCATTGTTGATATTATTGTTCTCTCTACATATTTGCTAATGATGATATGATGTTATGGGGTGAATGTAATATGAAAATATTGAAAAAGTTTAAGATTGCAATTATCTACACCAATGAACAATCGAGCCCTAAAAATTAACGCTACATATACCCTTGCTCTCTTTGCTTCACAATTAGTAAATACCTTTTTGGTAAATATATGACATAATTTTCAAAAGAAAAGATCCATTATGTTTTTTTTTTAGCTAGCGTGTTTGTAAGTTACAGGAAAATCCTATGGTCTAAGAAAACATGAAATAAGGGTATCTAAGTCATCCAAATTGTCACATTTCACTAGCTTTAGACGTGAAGTGGAGTTCCCATCATTTAAGAATATTTTGGAGGATCACACTCAGTTTAGACCACACCACCCCTTAACATTGACTAAATTTTTTTTTTGTATCCTCTCAACTATCATGAGTTTTGAATCTTCATTGCCTTGAAAAACAAAATCCTTGAAATCTAGTATCACAAATAAACACGATATATATATATATATATTACCACTTATTGTTGATCAAAGCCAATGCAAACTACAAAATTAAGTAAAAATATAATATGCGTTATTTGTATAATTATCATGCATATAAAATGCCGCCCTATATTCAATTATCATTCCAAATAATAATATTAAAAAATTGCCTACATTCTAAATACTAATTAGTACCCTCATGTTTTAGGTCATGTGTAGGGTGCTGAAAAATGTAACTAGTATCGGCCTTCATAATGTAATCAAATGTAATTTTTTATCACTACACATTTCTTATATTTATTATTATTATTTTATTTTAGCCAAAGTATTTTCTTCATAGTAAAAAAGAGTCAAAATAAATGTATTTGAGTCAAGTACGATTTGGACCTTTGTAAGAAAAAGAAAAAAGAAAAAAATTGAGTTGAAGTCAACACATGACCAAGTCAACCCTCCTTGGACAAGTTGCCCTAAGAGGCAACTATTCAACCTAACCCTCTAGAATAGTATATTTATGAGTCAACTCGACCTCTTGGAGACACACATTCACACATACATCACAACATCGATTTTTGTGCCTAATAAGAAGAAAAAAAGGAAAAGTCAAAGGAGAGAAGAAAGTCAAAAGAGATAAAATTCGGGCTTTCTAGTTTGTTTCTGCTCACACATATGAAAGTTCTATGGCATCTTTGCCAAAATTACAGGTCCAAAATTCTTCCTTCACTGCAGGTCTGAAAATACTATGATTTGACCAACATATCATAAGGTTTGACTAGTGTTGACTTTCGTTGACTTTGACTGGTTGGAGGTAACTTGGAGGAGGGTTGACTTGGGTTTTTTTGTGGCGGTTTTGGTCTTGGTTTTGGGTCTTGGATATCTCATTCTGATCTTAGTCTATAAGAGAAAGATTGTTTGGGTTTTCTCCCTTGTGGGGTTTTGCCCTGACTTGGAGCCTAATCTTTGGTGTTCTTTGTCTCTTAGTGATCTTTATGTTTTGCAAATTTGTATAATTGCTTGATGAAGAATATAATACAAATAATAAGAAGCCAACAAACATTCACAAGTAATTATCAAATTAAGAGAAATCACTTGGTTTCTCAACATAAAGAAATACCTAATAAATGCAAAATTGAAGCTTATTATAAATATAGATCAGAATATAGGTCAGCCTGCTGTACTTCCTGCCTTATAACTACATAATTTTCTTTCCCCTCTTTAATAATATCGTTCGTGTATGGTAGGTTACGTTTATTGTCTATCGTAAGCCGATCTTATAATAAATGCACAATTGAATCTTATAATAAATATAGGTCAGATTGCTGTACTTCCTCCCTTGTAACTTTGTAACTATATAATTTTCTTTCGGCTCTCTTTTATAATATCACTCTTTCTTTATAATAAAGTTTATCACTTATTGTTATGATCAATTTTTATACACTTATTTAATGTAGAGTACAATCACTTTAAAGCACAATAATTTGTCGATAAAGTCGATTGGCTGATTGACTTTATCACAGGTGGTTGAATAGAATGATTGTTACAAAGTTAATCTCCCTACCCAAGCTCAATCCCCGGAAGTAATAAATGCACAATTGAATCTTATAATAAATATAGGTCAGATTGCTGTACTTCCTCCCTTGTAACTTTGTAACTATATAATTTTCTTTCGGCTCTCTTTTATAATATCACTCTTTCTTTATAATAAAGTTTATCACTTATTGTTATGATCAATTTTTATACACTTATTTAAAGCACAATAATTTGTCGATAAAGTCGATTGGCTGATTGACTTTATCACAGGTTGTTGAATAGAATGATTGTTACAAAGTTAATCTCCCTACCCAAGCTCAATCCCCGGAAGTCCGCAAGTGACATGTTAAGATCATGACTTCCAAGCCTTCTTGTTTTACAGCCTTGAACCAAATATCTTACCCGTTTGTTACATGGATCCCCGGAAGTCCGCAAGTGACATGTTAAGATCATGACTTCCAAGCCTTCTTGTTTTACAGCCTTGAACCAAATATCTCACCCTTGGGTGTTTGTTACATGGAAAAAAAGTATAGTACAATAATTTAATATGTAGAAAAACTGTTATTATAGAGGGTGGTGTTTTATTACATGGAAAAAAAGTAGAGTACAATAATTTAATATGTAGAAAAGCTGTTATTAACGGACAATAATGCAATTGCTTGTTTTCACTGTTAAAATTTAATTTTTATGAAGGGCCACAAGACTCACCCTCAAACACACATCTAGTTTTCTTTTGTCAAGTAAATGGTCTTTTCTTCACCCCTACCTAACCCTCGGTATTTTTATTAAGAGTGTGTATTCTATCCAAAAAATCACCCAGGACTTCCACTGACCTTGTAAGCTTTAAGAAATATTGCAAGCCATCTAGGCCGCTGGGACTTTCACCATCACTGCTAGGAGAACTTTAGGGTATGCCCCCTAGAAAGTGAACCTGGGTTATTTGCACAAGTGCTTCAACTGGCCACTAGACAAACATTGGATCGGCAGATAATAACCTATTTTAGTGCCTAAAATTTCCAGTTATCATTCTAAGAAACAATGATAAGATGGAAGTTAGAATGTGAAGGAATTCAATGGCTCTGTGAGTGAACTCGGGTGCTCATTTAGTAAAAAATAAAAATGTTTTGTGCATTTCAATTTTCAAACACCTCTTCCATTTTGTAAGATTCTTCTATTTATGTAATGCATATGTATATATTAAAGAATACAAACAATGCAACAATCCATGTATGATTCAACCTTTACTGAACTGAGACATTCTCATTGAGAGCATGTTTGGATAATATACATTCAGCAATTACAGTCATGCACATATTAGGTCATTTCCAAGTTCATGTTAGGACATGACTGTTACCAAGGGAATTTGTTATATGGGCACTGTTCTGACATTTATGGATCAGAAATTTCAAATTATATTCAGTTGTAACAGTCAAAGAGGAATTATCTTTTGAAAAATGGATACTATGGCCAGTATTGGCCTGTGCTTCGATTTGCACTAATGCACTGACTTATCTCTGCTTACTACATTGCAGCTGTATGTACAGACTAATGGCTGTGCCCTTGCCTCTGAAGGACTCTACTATGCTGTATAATAGGACTGCCCAACAGTTTCAATTTGTTCAAATAATGGAAGACCAACGGTGCTCATAAATTTCCAATACAGAATATACACTCAGGCATAAATGCATTTGGATGGCTAGAAACTGTCTACACGTACACTGAAACATGATACATCAGAAATTTCAGTATCTAAGTTGAGTCACAAGGACCTCGTCATACCCTTTGTTTTCTTCTCCAAAAACGAAGTTTTTTACCAATACCCTTGTCATTTTTTCTCTGAGAATCGATACCTGAAATAACATTAGCCTCTAAATCAGACATCTTACAAATCAATAAAACTTCATTCCTTGGAGTTGCAACAATCAAAGAAATTGAACATGCTGCATTTAAATGGGAAGTTTATCACATCTTCCAGCTGAGGATAACGCTTCCTCTGCCATTTGTCTCCACTCTTCTGCACAAGAGTAATTTATGCCCATGCCCACACTAAGACCTCGCAGGAGTTGTATTGTACGTAGAACAAAAAATAACTCCTCTGGAAAACTCTGTAAGAAAAGAACCTTCCTTAGAGATGGGATATAACCTAATTTATCGGGCCACATAACCATCAAATGAAGGAAAGCACTTTCTTCTACGACTACAGAAAATTTACTAGTTGGACATTTCAATTTGTCAGTTCAATACGGTACCAAATAATTTCTCAACTTTACGCTCAAACAACCATTCCTCACTATCTTGGTTCCCGAAAAGAAATTCTCATATGCAAAGGCATCCAATAAACAAGCACCAATATGACAATGAAAATTATCGTGGCTATTCATGAGGACACATCCTATTACTTAAATTGTATCTGTTTGTTAAAACAATTATAGCAACCTCAGTAATTTGGTGACTGGATATATTTTTCTCGCCAGTTGCATTTGCACAAGCTTCAATGACAACTAAAGGCTACCAATTGCAGTCGTATAAAGAAATTTCTGTCTTTTTGAATTAAAATAAGTTTCAACTTTCACTCTCCACTGAGACTCTACAAGCCCATGGAACCAAAAAAACAATAAAACAGAAATATGCACAGTATTTCATTGTCTCTCATTGAATCTAGAATTTTCATGACGACAAGCTCTCTCTAAATGGGATTTTTTGCACATTTATTTTTCCAATGTAATCCTTAATCCTTGTGGGAAGTGCTGAAGGAAAACTTCATGAATTACAGTGGAAATTGCTCAAATGAAATATTGCTTGTTACATGATTGGATCCAATATCCACGTTCATTTTACTTGTCATTAGAAGCTCTGCCATAATTTGAACAATATATAAGTTCAAGGGAATATCTTGATATCTGTTCATGATCTCCCTAGTATGTCGACAGGGTTAGTTCACTGTCCTGTAATGTTGCAAGTAGTTGTCAATAAGGATGGATGCCTTAAATCGACTTATGCTATGCTTAGTTAAATTCCAATCTTCTATGAGTCATTTTCATGAGTTTCCCTATTGTTCTATTATGTCTGGCTAAAGAGCTTTTCTAGTTACCTTTCCTGTGCCATAGCTGCTAGCTTCTCAGATCATTCGTTTGAAAACTGTCAAACATGTCAAGGTCAAGGAAGCACAAAATTCCCCAGGGTTCATCTGGAATATGTTAAGGATGATATGTTGAGATTTTGGGTAGCATCGGGTGTGCTCTAGCTCCGAAATTTTGTGGAGGGGCTAATACACACGAGATTTCCAAAACCCAAAAAGTGTTTGGAGAAATTTCATCTGGTGTATGAGATATTCAAATAATTAATTTTTTTTAATGAGGACCCCAAGTCTAACTTAGGGAATTAAAAAAAATAAAGTGAATTAATTAAACACAAAGCATTCTTTTAATCTGAGCCGTCGATTAGAGATTAGATCACAACCGTTGGTTTCCCAACGAGAAAAGTATAAGGGGAGGGTTTGGGGTCAGTTGGAGAAAAAACACACAGGCAAAGCACTGAATCTAAGTCGAATTTCTGGGGCGGGGTTTGCTGAGGAATTCGAAACGAGTTTGCAGTGCAGTGAGGGGCAAAGATCAGCAAGGGATGATCTGATCCAAGGTCGAGAATACAACAACAAAGAGGCAATGAGTACCAGACAACGAGAGCCATCCAGGAGGACGCAGTTAAGCCAACACCACGCAAAGGACTGTGCAGAGGCTGCATAAACCCAACCATGGTGACGCAGACCCAACCAGCGCAACACAGGGGCAGCGCAGCACCAACTAGGGTGACATAGGCCCAACCAGCGCATGAGCAACATAGCACCAACTAGGGTGATGCAAGCCCAGCCAGTGCAACACAGAGGCAACACAACACTAATGAGGGTGACGCAGTGGGGATGCTAACCAGTGAGGGTTGATGCAGAGGCTGCAGAGGCAGCGCTGAGGGTTCTAGTGGGCCAGAAAGGGCTCGTTATCTGTAAATCCCGATTGAGGGTGTGATTCAGCCATATTTTCTGTCTTCGAGTGAAAGGTACAAATGCTGTGTAATTTCTCTATAGGGCCAACCATTTCTGGTGACCAGAATGTTGTATTCAGATTTTGCATAATAATAAAACCCTGTAGAGCTACTACATCGGTTTTCCCGCATTAGGTTTTTCCGGGGACATTTGTCTGAAAAATCTATGTAATCTTGTCACATGTGCGTATTGTTCAATAAATGATCTGTAGATGTGTAGGCTACAGTTTGTGTCTGCTTTAATGTTTTCTGAATACTTCAGTGAAATAACTTGTTAAGTTAATTAAACAAGTAGGCGAAGTAGATCTAGACACTGCAGTATGGTTTATGTTATGAAACTTTCACATGATATACACATGATCTGGAACCAACCTGATGGACTATGAAACATCTAACTCAGTACTGAGACATATTTGATGTTAACCTTCTCCATTTGGTTGTACCTTATAATCCTTGAAAGAAGAACATACGAGTAGCAGTGAAAAACTGCAACAATTCAAATGAAACATCTCACAGAAGTTGGCAAAGTTATTTCACCAGCAACAAAAGTTGTGGTAAGTTATGGTCTATAAGCTTGTAGTTAAATGCACAATTTATTAGTAGATGGAATAGTGGGTTTTGTTACCCCTCTTTTAGCAAGGGTACTCCAAAACATTTTGGACACACCATATTGTGAAATTTTAAAAACTGTTGCAGTTAATCTAGTTATCATTCAACTATCTTTAAAAGATTATTATTGTTGCAGTTAGTCTAGTTATCATTCAACTATCTTTAAAAGATTATTTGTCTTACGTAAATTATATACAGAAAATATTGAATAAAACAGTATTGCAACTTCACCAAAATTAAATCACAAGATGAAAAAATATCACCCACACAAATAATAAACATGGATATTTTTGGACAAATTGTCCTTGGAAAAACCCCAGTGTGCAGAAAACTAGTTCTACGGAGGATTTTGTAATTGAAATTACATACATTGTTTTTCGTAAAACTAGAAAACCTGCGGTAATTTATTTTCTTCACTTCTACTAGATGATA
>JAXQQM020069934.1:0-111874 GCA_034641835.2 Pinus albicaulis | reverse complement strand
CAACAAGATGATGGAGATTAGTGAAAAGAAGTCGCCTTCACTAAGTGGGCCCGCAGGCTATTTTTGGCGCAAAGTCTATTTTTAGACATATGGATCATGGTCTATGAGTTGCAGGATGTTATTTATGGATGATTGGTTGAGTTGGTAAAAATAGATGGACCTCTATTTTTAGATATTGGGCGGAATCTATTTTTAGACTGCCAGGCTAAAAATAGAACAGTCAAATATTATTAACCCTTAATAATATTTGGACTATAAACATTATCTTATCCTCTTGGAGCACTTCAGTTTGATTCTTGGATGTGGAACTTGCAGCTGACAGAAGGAAATACGCTTTTCCTAAGGGTTAGTTGAGCTATTGCATGGTTGACTTCAGTTAGAACTCATGTGGCAGAGTTTGGTGGAGTTGATGAGACAGTTGGTGGAGTTGTGTTCGGTTTAACTTAGTTGAACTAGTTGTATTTAATCTAACTGAAAAATACACTAGTGATGAGTGGTGTGAATTAATTATTAATTAATTCACTAATTATTAACTCATAAATCAACTAAAGAACACATCAGTTAACTGCAATGCATGGACAGTTCAGTGGAGACCAGTGTTAGAGGTGGGTGAAAGGGTGAGTGTGACTATCAATTGTGACCATGGATGTGCATGAGATTTGCACACACATTGATGGAGATTGCCAATGAGGATTGCGCAGTTGAAGCTAGTGGGATTCGAACTTGGATCTCACTCATTCTCATCTTGGATTGCGCAGTAGAGGCAGGCAGACTTGTGGAGAAGATTTGAACTTGTGACTTGTTCTATATCTGAGCTAGTTTGTGTGTAGCATGTGAGATAGTGTTGAGAGCTGTGAGAGCTTTGTGCTATGTATTGTTACATGTTCTCTATCATTATAATATACAGATAGTTGGGGGTTTTAAGCTATATTCTTTCCCCATTACATATTGTGTTATATGTGTGCTTGATTATGTTTTAATGTGCGCATGCGACTGCTTCTATTTCCGCAAATTGATGATCAATTGTAGAAGAGGTTATGTATTATGCATGAAGCTTAAATAGTGTGTAATCGGGATAATCTCGGTGAATAATTCAGCTATTATTCAAATTTCTACATGGTATCGGAGCGAAATTGATCATCGGATCTATTACAGTGATTACAATTTATTTCGGTAGACAGAGTCTGTAAGCGGGCCAGGTAGCCTCTAGATCCATCCTTTCTTTGAAAGGTGATATATCCAGTAAATGCCCCTACAGTCGATCTCTGTGCTAGAAATACTTTGTTCTCACAGATCAGAAGCGGTTGAGTTTTGAGCTGGTGGAATTCGAATTTGCAGCAGTGTTTTTTTGGTGTCGAAGTCAAAATGTCTTTCAACGGATTGCGATTGGAGTATGCCCTTGAGGGCAGCTCGAATTATGTTGCATGGAAGGATAGGATGGAGGCGGTGTTAGATGACAATGGGCTGAAGGAGTTCATAGATGCTGAAGTCCCAAAGCCTACTGATGCTGCTCAAGTTGAGGCTTGGCAAAAGAAGACAGCAAAATGTCGAAGGATTCTGTTGGAGGGCGTGAAGGATCACATTGCATCCAGCCTGCATGGTAAATATTCTCCATACTTGATGTGGAAAGTGCTAACAGATCTATTTCAAAGCAAGAGCGACCAGAGGAAGTTGGTGCTCAAGGATAAACTCAGAAACATTAAGATGGAGAAAGGCGACAGTATCGCCAAGTACCTCACGAAGTTCACCTAATGCAGGGATGAGCTGGGAAGTGTGGGGGTGACTGTCGATGATGAGGACTTGGTGGAATTGGCTCTCCTTGGTCTTCCAAAATTTTGGCATTCCTATTAGGACTCTGTCAATGGTTGGGAGAAATTGCCGGGATGGGAGCGACTTTGGTCGGATCTCATGCAAGAGGAGATAAGGCGGACTACCAGGGACAGATCTTCATCAAAGGTATCTGATGAAGAAAATTGCACTTTGGCTGCCAAAGAAAATAAGGGGAAGAGCAAGAAAGCTTCTCAGTCTGGTGCGAAAGGCAAGAAGCAAGACATGTCCAAGGTGAAGTGCTTTCACTGTCACCAGCATGGACATTATGCCACAAATTGTCCGCAGAAGAAGAAAAATAAGCATGCTGCTGGATCTGCAGCGGGAGAGGCCTTAGCCTCGCAGTTTGAGCTGGATTTTTCGCTGATCGCATGCTTGGTATCAAGTGTGATGGGTTCAGTTTGGTTCTTGGACAGTGGTGCGTCTTTTCACATGATAGGAGATCGAGATTTGTTTTCTGATCTGGATGAGAAAGATCTTGGAGTGCACATCGAGATGGGCGATGATGGTAGATACAGTGCGACCAGTATTGGTACCATTTCCTTTGAGAGGGAGTCTGGTAAACCCTTCGTATTGAAGGAAGTGATGCATGTTCCGGGATTGAAGAAGAATCTTATCTCTGTGGCGATGTTAGAAGACAAGGGATATGATGTTGTATTTAGCGAGGGAAAGGCTTTCCTGCGCAGTAAGGCAACTGGTGAGACCAAAAGGATATGGGTTCAAGTCAAGAACCTTTATCAATTGCAGGTAGATGGCTGCACAGCAATGGCAGGCAAGGCAAAAGGAGTGGTGAGCCGGGATGATGGCGAGTTGTGGCACCGGAGATTAGGCCACCTTCACCATGGAGCTTTGAAGATACTGCAGCAGATTTCTACTGGGCTTCCTAAAGGCACTCTTGCGCAGTCAGATCAGTGCAAGGGGTGTACCTTGGGAAAATTTGTGAAAGCCACCTTTCACGAGAAGGATAGTCGCGCCACGACGATCCTTGAGAGAATTCACACAGGCGTGTGTGGACCTTTCTCAGTAGCTTCGACAGCAAAGCACAGGTATTATGTGATATTTGTTGATGATTTTTCTCGTAAGTGCTGGATCTTCTTCATGCAGAAGAAGAGCGAGACATACTCAAAGTTCTGTGAGTTCAAGGCGCTGGTGGAGAAAGAATCAGGGAAGCAGGTGAAGGCTCTAAGGAGCGACAATGGTGGTGAATTCATCTCTGGCGAATTCAAGGACTTTTGCAGCGCAGAAGGAATTCGAAGAGAGCTCATAGCACCTCATAACCCACAATAGAATGGGGTTGCTGAGCGGAAGAACAGAACGATCGTGGGTGCTGCACAGGCGATGTTGCATGATCAGGGCCTTCCCATACACTTGTGGGCTGAGGCATGCAATACTGCAGTATATGTGCAAAACCATTGTCCTCACAGGATACTTGGCATGAGTACACCCGAGGAGGCATTTTCTGGTAAGAAGCCTGACATGTCCCATTTGAGGATTTTTGGTTCACATGTCTACATGCATGTGACGAAGGATGCCAGGAAGAAGCTGGATCCAACCGCAGAGGTTGGGATATTTGTGGGGTACACTGATATGCCCCACAACTATCGTGTGTATTTTCCAGACAGTCGCAAGACTGTTGTGCGACGGGATATCAAATTTCAGGAGGAGAAATCCATTAAGTGTTCGCTTGAGAGGGAGCCACACTTGCATGCATATGAGGAGCTATTAGTTCCTAAGGATGAGTCTCAGGATGTGGATCAGCCACAAGATGAGGTTCATGGAGTGGAAGAGACCACTCATGCGGCGCCAACCATCAGAGGGTGGAAACACACTACGGAAGACGAGCGGCGGCTCAAGATGCAGAGAAGGTTGTAGGACCACCTACAGCACAGCGCAGACAGAGACATTCACCAGACCAGTACATTGGATACATGGCTCTTGTGAGCAAATGTGTCATGACAGAGCCATCCTCTTTCGAGGAAGTTGTGGAGGACCCCGCATGGGTAGATGCCATGGTGGAAGAGTATGATTTGATTGTCAGAAACAGTGCATGGGAGATTGTCCCAAGGCCGGAAGGGAAATCAGTGGTGGGTTAGAGATGGATCTACAAAGTGAAGCAAGCAGCTGACGGGAGTGTGGAGAAGTACAAGGCAAGATTTGTTGCCCGAGGCTTCTCACAGATTGAGGGGATCGATTATGAGGAGACCTTTGCACCTATCGCAAGGTACTCTTCCATACGGACGATCCTAGCTCTCTCAGCGCAGATGGGGTGGCACATCCATCAGATGGATGTGAAGACTATGTTCCTCAACGGAGTCATTGAGGAGGAGGTGTACATAGAGCAGCCCGAAGGTTTCGAGATCTTCAGCGGTGAGTCGCATGTGTGCAGACTCAAGAGAGCACTGTACGGGTTGAAACAAGCACCTCGTGCTTGGTACACACGGATAGACAGTTATTTCACCGGACTTGGATTCTCCAAGAGTGAGGCGGATCCTAACCTGTACCAGATTGTGGTGGAGGGTAAGTTGCTGATCATTGTACTTTATGTGGATGATTTGATTTTGACGGGTGATGAGTTGTTGATACTTTTATGCAAGGAGGATCTTGCTAGAGAGTTTGAGATGAAGTACTTGGGCCTCCTTCATTATTTCCTGGGATTGGAAATTTGGCAGCGCAGTGATGGACTATTTTTTTCTCAGGGTAAGTATGCCTGGGAGATACTGGAGAAGTTCAACATGCATGGCTGCAAGCCTGTTGATACTCCTCTTCCTGGAGGTTGGAGGAAGGTGGATGCTACTTCGGTGGAGGTAGTGGATGCCACTGTTTATCGACAGTTGGTGGGGTCGCTTATGTATCTGGTCAATACACGACCCGATATATGCTATGTTGTTAAATAGCTTTCACAAGCTATGGTTAAGCCAACCAAGCTCTTCTGGAAGGCAGGAAAGCATGTATTGCGTTATCTAAGAGGCACATCGGGATATGGATTGTGGTACAGACAGGAGGATGAGGTGAAGCTGTGCGGCTTCACGGATGCAGATTGGGCAGGGAGCCCAACGAACAGAAAGAGCACATCTGGAGGGATCTTCAGTATCGGGTCGACAACAGTTTCTTGGTACAGCAGGAAGCAGAGATCCGTGGCACTCGGTTCGAGAGCGAGTATATGACGTGGCTTGGGCGCATGCGAGGCCATATGGATGAGGAAGATCCTGGTCGGGTTGTTGGGTCACACTTGGAGCCTCTTGTGATCTACTGTGATAACCAGAGTTGCATTAAACTCTCGGCGAATCCAGTATTTCATGATAGGTCCAAACATATCGACATCAGGTACCATCATATCAGAGATTGTGTTCAGCGGAGAATCATGATGCTTTCATATGTTCCCACGGAGGATCAGGATGCTGACATCCTGACGAAGGCGCTCACCAGGAGCAAGTTCGAATTCCACAGAGGCAGGATAGGGGTTGCAGATAATCCATATCTTGCTGAGAGGGAGTGTTGGAAATGCAGCAAGATGATGGAGCTTAGTGAAATGAAGTCGCCTTCACTAAGTGGGCCCGCAGGCAAATTTTGGCGCAAAGTCTATTTTTAGACTATGTCTATTTTTAGACATATGGAGCATGGTCCAGGGGTTGCAGTATGTTATTCTTGGAGTATTGGTCATGTTAGTAAAAATAGATGGACCTATATTTAGAGATATTAGGCGGAATCTATCATTTTTAGGCTTGCAGGGCTAATGCTGGGGCAGTCAAATATTATTAACCATTAATAATATTTAGACTATAAACATTATCTTATCCTCTTGGAGCACTTCAGTTTGATGCTTGGATGTGGCACATGCAGCTGACAGAAGGAAATACGCTTTTCCTAAGGGTTAGTTGAGCTATTGCATGGTTTACTTCAGTTAGAACTCATGTGGCGGAGTTTGGTGGAGTTGATGAGACAGTTGGTGGAGTTGTGTTCGGTTTAACTTAGTTGAACTAGTTGTATTTAGTCTAACTGATAAATACACTAGTGATGAGTGGTGTGAATTAATTATTAATTAATTCACTAATTATAAACTCATAAATCAACTAAATAATACATTAGTTAACTGCAATGCATGGACAGTTCAGTGGAGACCAGTGTTAGAGGTGGGTGAAAGGGTGAGTGTGACTATCAGTTGTGATTATGGCTGTGCATGAGATTTGCACACACATTGATGGAGATTACCAATGAGGATTGCGCAGTACAAGCCAGTGGTATTTGAACTTGGATCTCATCATTACTCATCTTGGATTGCGCAGTAGAGGCAGGCAGACTTGTGGAGAAGATTTGAACTTGTGACTTGTTCTATATCTGAGCTAGTTTGTGTGTAGCATGTGAGATAGTGCTGAGAGCTGTGAGAGCTTTGTGCTATGTATTGTTACATGTTCTCTATCATTATAATATACAGATAGTTGGGGGTTTTCGGTGTGTATGCTTTCCCGTACATGCGATAAATATGTGTGTGAGCGATTATATAGAAATGTCTTGTCTGTTGCTTCTATTTCAGCATATTGATGATCAATTGTATGCAACCAATACAATAAATGCAATAGATTATACATCTCATGAAAGGAGCTATGAACATTAAGGGTCCAGGAACCTGAGAAATGTAATCATGCATTATCATTCACCAAGGTATTCAAACATAATATCACTTTCATTCTAAATATCAAAGAGTAGCCCAAATTTGTCCTCCTATAAGATATCAAAGAAGGAAGACTAATTTGGATTGCTTGCAAGGAGATATCAGATTGCTTTGGCCACCAACATTTGATGGAGAGCATAAAAAGGGTGAATATGTTGAAGCATGGGTGTTGGGAATGATAAAATATCTCTAGCTTGCTATTTTTTCATCCAATCTTGAAGAAAAAATTTATATTTCTCATCTATAGAGAAAAGAATCCATGTGTGTGGGATCGGTTGAAGCAAGTCAAGCATATCAACGAGAAGAAAATTTATCGGAAGCAATTCAAGAAGTACTTTCAAAAGAAATATTTGTCAGAGCATTACTATGTCAAGAAGATGATGTAATAATTCTTTGAGCTCAAACTAGGAGACATGATTATGGAAGAGGAAGAGAGATAATTCCTAGATATTTTGAGGTATGTAAATTTGTCGGGGATGAAAATGTGAAGAATCAAATATTTGTGAATGAATTGTTATCATTTTACAAGGAAAAATTATAATTTAATGGGCCAATGACTTTGGAAGAAACCATAAGGAAAGAAATGTATGAGTAAAATAAGTGCATGCCAAATTTTCAAAAAAATTGGGATGATAAGAAGGAAGGAAAGATGGATCCAAGTAAGAAAGGATTCAAGCCAACCTCTTCAAGAAAATTTTTCAGTATTATGAGTAGGGACAACTAGCACAAAGTGAACCCAAGGTGATACATTTATTGGGGAAAAGGTTGAGACAAAAATCCATAAAATGTTGGGGATATAAGGGGAACCACATGTATAAAGTTTTTTCTTGTGAAGGAGACAAGATAAAGCAAATTTGTTGATGCACTCAATAGAAGGGTGCATGAGATGCATGCTACCACCATTAGAATGTATAACTAAAATTTAAAGAGTAGAATTTTAGAGGTTGTAATAGTACACCAATATTATGTGTAGGTTAAAGAAGTAATATACGACATTAATTTAAATAATACAAGATAGAATCCTGTTGTACGAGAACAAAGTCTATGTTCATACTTCATAACTGATGTAACATCCCTTGTTTTACCCCTATTTATTTTTATAATGATAATCGTGATTGTAACACTAGTGTGAGGAACCATGATTGGATGAAACTATGATTAAACATCTGCTAATTAATATTTAAAATTAATTAAAAACAACTAAAGGAAGGATAACCTTATGGATCCTTAGTCTGAGGGAAGTTGCTTTCTTTCTTGCACATATGAAAAACCCATACCCAATTGAATTGAATTTTGCAAGCTACTTGTAATTGGGAATAACTAATACATGACAGAGTTTAATGTGATGCATTTGGGGAAGTCTATATTTTTGCTGATATTCATTAAGAGATTAGATTGAGGCGGTGAGTGTACAAGTGGTTCCCATTCCCGTTTCCCCTCATGAATCAAGGAGAGCCAAGCTTACGCTCTCCAGAACATACGAAGAGACACTGAGGAAATATATATATGCACAACATATGTTAATCCACATATAAGCCCCATGTTAACCCAAAAACCCCTTATTAAGCCCTAGATATTGAATTATTTCATTTCTATTGTTATATTGTCATGTATGCTAGAACACCTCATGGTCCCATTATATTATAATTGTGTCCTTTGTCTCCCATATATATACTAAGGAGACTTAGTCTTAAGGTCATCAAACATTGTATTGTTCATTGTATTTATTTTATATGGAGGTTTTCCCCTCGAAGTGGACTGTGATTATTGGTTTCTTATCATTTTTAAGGCACAAGGATCATAACATTTGGTATCAAAGCTCTTGTTCCTAGGGTTTTGTTGCTTCAAACATGTCATTGTGGAATTTTCACTATATATTTTTATCTTTTAATATTTTTTTTGTAGTTTCAGATGGTGAAATCTAGAGAATAAAGAAAAGACACCAAGGAATATCTAGTTCAAGTTTCAGATATTGAATCACTATATTTTTGGATATATGGTCCAAGGAAGTTAAGGTTTCTAGATGCTCTTAAATTCTGTCTTGGAAACGTTAGTTTGGAATTTTCGTTATAAGATTCTTTCTGTGAGGCTTTAGATTGTCAAACTTCAATCACGTTGAAAAGAAATCATGGTGAACATCTGGTCCAATTTTTAGATCTTGTTTTTATATATTTTTAGAGATATGCACCAAGGAACTTAGAAATTTTGTATGGTCTAGAATTCAGTCTCAAATAGGCCACTTTTGCATTTTCATTATAATTTTTTTTTTTTTTTTTTTTTTTTTTTTTTTAACTGTAAGGTTTCATAAAGTGAAACTTGGACCATATTAAGGGGAAATCTTAGGGAATATATGGTCCCATTTTTATAATTTGGTTTTCTATATTATGGGAATTATACCCCATGGAAGTTAGTGTTTGTGAGTAGTCGTGAAATAAATTTTAAACATGTTAGGTTAGTATTTTTGCTATATCTTCCTGCCTGTACATTTTTAGACTGTGAAATATTCAATAATTTTAGGAGACATATAGACATATCTCAGGTTAATCTACCATAACTATATTTAAATAATTGGACATATGGAAAGCTATACAAGTTTTTTCATGGGATGAGGCCTAAAAAGTCCACAATTTTTGGGAAAGTTACTATAACTTTCAGTTGGCACTTCAGATTAAATTCACACCTGTGGAATTGCAGAAACTAAATATTAGAGTATCACAAGAAAAAATTTCAGATCCAAAAGGCCTAAAATCTTAGAGATACATCAATAAAGCTTCATCCATTATGATATTCTCCAAATTAAGGTAGATAACTTACTATTAACCTAACTTTTCATTAGAAGATCCCCTCTTATTTTGGTTGTAATAAAGAAGAGGGTTATTATTATTTTCCAATATGCCTCCAAAGAAAGCTACTACAAAAATTAAATCTAATGAAGGCTCATCCTTGACTCATGAAGAAAGTGAAGACTTATAATTTAGGTTATCTCAATTAGAGAAGAAAGTTAATGAAATGGATGGTAGTATGTTGAAAAAGGTGGATTTCTCAGGTTCTCAAGAAAACCTTAAAATATAAATGGAAAATAAGACAAATGAAAATAGGGAAGGAATAGAAAAGAATATATAAGGAATATAAATGAAAATGAGTGAAAATAAGGAAGAAATACAAAAATATATGATTGCTATAGAAAATATTCTCTTGGAGAGGCTTCCTAAAAGGGATGTGGAGATCCAAGGAAATCATGAACATAAGGAGAAGCAAAGTTATTAAGAATCAATCTCATATGAGGATTATTCTAAAACAATTGGATATCACAAATTCTAAATCACAGAACCAATCATGGATTTTCAATCCAAGATCCACATCATTAGGGTGTCAATTTATCACCAAGGAACTACTACATTCCAAAGATTGATATGAGGAAATTTGATGAATGACCCTGTAACATGGATACTTCAGATGAAACAATACTTTGATCTACATCAAGTGAAATCTTTACAAAAGGTAAATATTGCATCCATATTTTTAGAATAAGACCAACATGCATGGTATCAATGGATTTGTGAAAGAAAACAGGATTATGTTATATATTGGTCCATTTTTATAGAGGAATAGATAACACATTATGGGTATATTAAGAGAAACACATTCTTTAATTCAAATAATAAATCTTCGAAAAAATGGTCTTGCTACATAGCACATTCAAAAATTCCAAATGTTGAGTCTCAAAGTAAAGAATATTTCAGAAGATAACTTGTTAGGACTATTTATGGGTACTTTAAAGGAAAACATCCAACATGAGGTGTATCTCTTTAAAACTAAATCTCTAGAGCATGCTTTCATTATGGCAAGGAAAGTTGAAAGTAAAAATATGGCCACTAGGAAATTGGTTACTATTAACTATAAAGAAAATCACGCTCCCTTTCCTAAACAAACAAGGTTGACTCCTCAACAAATGAATGAAAGTATAGAAAAGAGATTGTTGAGAGTTTTAATTAGTGATTAAACCTCTTAATGTTTAATTGTCAATCAGGGGCTTGTAAGCTTCGATTTGTACTGCGTTTTTGGCTCAACTTATGATCAGAGCATATAAATTCCCTTTTAATGATCGTTAAGTACACATTGTTCTATCAATTAAGTAAACTAGCACTCATCTCTCTCTGTCTTGAATTAAATCAACCAAATTGAATCAATCTTAAATTAAATTAAAAAAAAAAAAATCTAATCTACATCTAAGCAATATTAATCACAATCCAAACAATACAAATTACTATTTAAACGATATTAATTTCAATCTAAGTAATGGAAATCTCAATCTAAATACTAAGATCTATATAATCTAAATACAAGAATCTTTAATCAATTAAGATTAATTTAAAATGATACCAAATTTATGCTAAATCTTAATCCCAATAAAATTCACTCTCATTCAAATGATCTAAACTAAAGCAATGGACAAATAAGATTTCAAGTAATCTAGTTCCTAGGATGCATAAAACGAATCAAATAAGCATTCAAACTAACCTCTGCCACCACTCTGCAATTTCTTCAAAATAAACTAAGTAAACCAAGATTCTAATTGACATGATTTCAGATCTAAAAGACTGCAAAATAAGAAACTATTTTATCCTTAGATTTCTTTAATCAAACTAAAGAAATCATTCAAACATAAGCACATTGACTAATGGTTCTACCAATAACTAACAATTATAATGAATTGCAAAACTAAACTACAACTCCAAACAATGATTCAATGGTCTTGTTGCATTGCTTTCAAATACTTGGTTGCCAAAACACAAGGTTACAAGAAGTTATAGTGGATTAGTAAGGTACATAATCGATTTCAATTCATATTTAAAAGAAATGGAGTTATCGAACTCTTGTTTATCCAATTTTAGAATAACCTTTAAATATTCCAATCGTAAACGTATAACAAAGAGGTTATTCATGCAATAAAAACATGTATCAACACCATTAATTTTGGTATGCAATGAGTTGGAGATGAAGTATCTATTTAATTTCAAGAAAATAAATTACAGTCTTGAGTACAAAATCGTAATTATGAGATTTAATTAGCAAATGCTTTAAAAATAGAATCCCTACACCTAGATCTATCCTATAATGTTTTACAGAACTTAATTCCAGGAGATGGTAGGCCTTTTCCACTCCCGGAGCAATTCTAAACTAAATCAACGCCTAAATATTAAGCAAAACCATAACATTTACAAAGAATTCATCGCAAAGTCAAATTGTATTAAGATTCAAATCACAAGTTCACTTACATACATTCCTTCAATAATTTGTCTCATATTCACACATTATCTTCCTCCTCCTTCAAAAACTTCCCCAGCTTACAATACAAACCATGGCTGAGCCATTTATAAGATTTAGAAGGCGAATTAGTCATTTTCCTCAATTCTGGAAAATTGAACAATTTTAACAAAGTGACCTCAAGGAGATTGGCATATCTTCCGAACCATGAAGAATTTTGGAAAATGATTTGGAGGGAGACTAATTTGTTATATTTTCAACAAAAACCTCTCTTGGATTTATCTCATTCAAATATGTCTCCTCATAAATCATGCCCAAAGTTGGTGTCTGACTCTTTTTGCAAGGTTCTAGAATTCTGAAAAACAATCATTTTTTACCAAACTGCCTCTAAGATCCGCGTAGAACTTTTAGAATATTTCGAATATGGAGAAATTTTTTTGTATATACATAATTTGTTATATTTTTAACAAACCGATTTTCTTATATTTTCCATATTCACCTCAAGATGCACACATATCGAGGACAAACTTGGTAGTTTGGAAACTTTGCACATTTTGAGCAGATTTGTTAATCAGCTCCTAGGAACCCACATGTTATACCTGGATGTAATCCAATGCATGGGAAGGTATTCAAACATTATTTTGGTCAATAACCTCCCTCAATTTTCCCCGGAAGCATGTCGGGATGTCAAAAATTCAAATTGGACATTTCCGTACACTACTTGCAGTAACTGGTTTAACTGGCTTGTGAAGAATTTCGACAATGGAACCTTGCGACAAATGAACTTAGAAAAAATTTCATTATAAAATCATGACTAAATCATCTCTAATCATAGAAAATCTAAGAAAACTAATTATAATCAACCATAAGGCGTGAGTCATGAATTGGTGACAAGTAATGGAATTATGGTGTGAAATGAGTGTAAAATGTTGGAATTTAGGCTATGAATGGTGGTAATATATAATGAAAAATTAGGCATATTTGAGGCCCAACATCCCCCCATGCCTAAGGGTTTGCATGTCCACATGCAAACAAATCTCTTGCTCATTGACATATTCTTAACATTGTTTTGTAGATGTTGGTTCTTGTGGGACAACATTGCTTGGATATTTAAAGGTGCTAGTTCTTGTGGAGCAGCACTGCTTGAATACTTGGAGGTGTTGGTTCTTATGGAGCTTAATTCTTCACATTTAGTATGTCACACTAATTTTACTGAGCAATACAAATTTAGGACAAGAAATGAATGGATGAGGGAGAGATGTTGGATGAAATGAGGTGGTAATGGAGATGGTGAATGGGTGGTTGCATGCTCTGTCATCGTAAGGCCAATGTTTATAGGTGGTTTCCTTTATTATTTCACGGTAGTAATGAATTCATCCTGTGAATAGAATTCTTGAAGAAGACACTATAGAGACTGCTTTTATTAATACACCGTAAGGTTTTTTCTTTTAACATGGTCTTGTTCTTAGAGTTTATGGATAATGAATGGAAGGAAATAGAAGGATAATGGTTTATTAAGGATGAAATGCATGGAATGAGAAGTGGTGAATCATTAAGCTTCTTTAACCTTCTAATGAATTAGATAATCATGAGCCAAATTTACCTCAAGTTTTACCTTTGTCGTTGTTGTGCTCGGTGCTGCAAAATGAAGTGGAGGATGGAATAGCTGGAGCTGATGTGACTACTGATATGATCTGCTGAAGAAGGCTAAAGGATGAGCTGAAGAGATGAACAGAAGGGCTGAAGGATGAATTGAAGGTCCCATTCTCCCCCATGCCTAAGGAGTTGTATGTCCCCAAACAAGTGAGGAAAGGTGACTACTGCTGCAAATGATAATGGAAATGCTGATACAAAAATCCAAACTGCTACAAATCTGTGTCGAGATCTCAAAACCATATAGTATTCAACCGCTACAAACCCATGTGAAATATTTCTTATGTGAATAAATGGTGTCGATGTCGAACATAAGAAAGAATCATTGGATTACCGACCATTGAGGAGATCGTTAACCAATGTGAGATATCCTACCTTTGATGTTAATAGGAATCAAGGCAGTAGGTACATTCTACTAGTCATGAATAGATTTTTCGGAGTCGAATGGACTATAGAATTCATCCACCAAGAAACATTGATGCATTTATTTAGTAGATTACAATGATACCTACCATTAAGGCATGTAGGCTCCCAGGTACCTTATCTAACCCTAACCTTGGTCCCAGATAATATGATGATGTCGATGGGAAAAGGCTCGTTGGAAAGTGGGCCTTAATGCATCCCACATCAACCAAATCAAGTACAAATACAATAACTCAAAAGATACATGATTTGAATAACTTATACAAATTTACAAACTTTATTGGGAACCTTGACTGCTAGTTACCTGGTTTTCAAACAAAGTCCCTATCCAGTTGCGCCAAACAAGTTGGTTTTCACAAAAGGATTTATTTTTCTCTTTACTATTTTCATTTATTTATTTATTACAATACTAACTTTCCTACTACATTGAAGAAAATATGTCCTCCTTCAAGTTAAAGAGAACTTCTAATGAAGCCATGTGCGGATCAGGTACAAATATATAATCATGCCTAGATTTAACGTATAAACTTTAGGAGGTATATGAGCATGAACAATCAGCAGCTTTGAAAGATGTGATACAAGGAGTATTTGAAGATGAGAGTGGTAGTTTGATTGAATTGTAATCTCAAACCAATGCTTGATGTAATCCTGGTGGTATTGGCTCATTTCTTCTTTTGGAACACTCTGAAAGTATTCCTTGGTCATGCCAGGAAAACTTGGATAAATGGTCTCTGGAATGTCTACAAGGCTTGCTGTTGGACATGGTGAAAGTTCTTCGATCTCAGGTTCAACTGGATGCTCCCCATCGGATTTGGTACTGTTGAGGCCTTAGAAATCTGTGGCCACAATAAGGGGGATAACCACCCGGTCCGGACCTTAAAGCAGTTCCTTTTCCATTTGGAATAGTGGCTTCGACTGGGGGTAATGGGACCAGTTTCCCAGTTTTGGGTTTTATATGGTTGTTGGGTTTCTTTCAAATGATTTGCAAGGAGAATAACTAATAACTAAATTAACTTTATTCTAAGATGCAAAACTTTGAATTAAATTTGATCTAATCTAACCCGGGATAACACTGATTTTATGCGATCTAAAATGATATCTATTCAGTCTGTGATGATTTAGATAAATCACAGACTTCATAGAATTAATACTTTTGTAAGATAATCCTTTTGATAAAATAGTTAATCAAAGGAATATGTAAAACATATTGCATATATTCTAATGATCATATATAAAACAAATCAATTTCTATTCTGATATCATACAATAGTGCAACTGATACTTCAAACATAAATAATTGATTTCATATATAATTCATGTTGAGATTCAACAAGATGATGAGCTTAGTGAAAAGAGTCGCCTTCACTAAGTGGGCCCGCAGGCTTTTTTTGGCGCAAGTCTATTTTTAGACATGGTGATCATATTTCAGAGGTTGTAGGATGTTATTTGTGGATAGTTGGTCAAGTTGGAAAAATAGATGAAATTCTATTTTTATAATATTGGGCAAAGTCTATTTATAGATCGTCGATCTAAAAATATAAGTGTCGATTATTATTAGCTCTTAATAATAATCTGACAATAAACATCAACTTATTCTCTTGGAGCACTTAATTTCAGTGCACCGATTTGGAAAATCAGTGGGCTGAAGGAATTACGCAATTCCTAGGGTTTACTGGTGGTTCATGCATGGAGGACTCAGTTAGAACTGAAGTGGCAAAGTTATGACAGAGTTGGAAGAGTAGTTCATGGAGTTGCTATTCAGTTTAACTCAATTATTGGAGTTAAACTCAGTTGAGCTAGTCACTATCTAACTGAATGATACACTAGTGAGAGTGGAATGAATTAATTAGTTAATTAATTCACAAATAATGACTCATTAATCAACTGAACAATACAACAATTAACTACAGTGCATGGCAGTTCCAGTGGAGACCTAGTGGAGAGATAGGTGAAAGGGAAAGATGGACTATCTGTTGTGACTATAGTGATGCATTGATTGCACCACACATACATTGGAGTTTCCAATGAGGATTGCGCAATCAAGGCAAGGGTAATTCGAATTCATTCAGAGCTATTATTCAACAGGGATTGCGTAGTGGATGCAGGTTATCAGGTGGCAAGAAATCGGTGCATGGATTTGCAGATTTCTTCTGATTAGTGTGTGACGATTGATTGTATTGAGAGCTTGATGTACTAAGATTTGTATGAGATTGGTACATGATATCCATGATACATAATATATGATAGTTGGGGTTTTTAGCTTCAGTATTTCCCGTTAAACAACTGTGTTATGTGCGATTGTTTTTATTGCTTCATGTGTTTGCAATTGATTTTAATTTCTGCAAAAGATTAAATATTCTGTATTTAGCAAGAAGTTAAATATTGTTAGATCAGGAGAATCTGGATATATGCATGCATATTTTATATAATTTCTACATGGTATCGGAGCAGTGTTAATTCTTGAATATTGCAATTGTGAAGAATTGTTGAGTTTGTGCTGGTGGACAATTCAAATTTTCTACATAAAATTCTTGGTGCAAAAGTTGAGTATACATTGAAATTTCTTTCAATGGGTTGCGATTGGAGTATGCCCTTGATGGGAGCTCGAATTACATAGCCTAGAAGATAGGATGGAGGTGGTGCTGGAGGATAATGGACTGAAGGAGTTCATCGATAGTGACATTCCTAAGCCGGGATCTAGCGATGCTGCATTACTTGACGCATGGAAAAAGAAGATAGCAAAGACACGAAGAATTCTGTTGGAAGGTGTGAAGGACCATATTGTGTCTAGCCTTCACGGGAAAGCCACTCCATTCTTAATGTGGAAGGATTTGACAGATTTTTCCCAAAACAGTAGTGACCAAAGGAAGTTGGCGCTGAAAGACAAGCTCAGAATAATAAAAATGGAGAAGGGCGACAATATTCCAAAATATCTCACGAAGTTTGTCTACTGTAGGGATGAATTGGGAAGTGTGGGGATTACTGTTGATGATGAAGACTTGGTGAGCTTGGATCTCCTTGGGCTTCCAAATATTTGGCATAGCTACGAAGACTCTGTCAATGGACAGGAGAAACTGCCAGGATGGGAGCGACTTTGGTCGGATCTTGTGTTGGAGGAGATAAGGCGAGGTACCAGGGATGGCTCTTCATCGAAGAATGAAGATGAAGAGAATTGTGCTTTGGCTGCCAAATCAAGGAAAGGGAATGGGAAGAAATTTCTTTCAAAATATGAAGCTAAAGGCAAGAAGCAGGATTTGTCCAAGGTGAAGTGTTTTCACTGTCACGAACATGGGCATTTCACCACTAACTGCCCACAGAAGAAGAAGAAAAAAAAGGCTGCTGGAGTTGCAGCTGGAGGGGCCTTAACCTCACAATTTGAAATTTATTTCTCTTTGATCTCATGCTTGGTTTCAAGCTATATGGGATCAGTGTAGTATCTTGATAGTGGTGCATCTTTCCATATGACAGGAGACAAGTAGTTGTTTAGTGACTTGGAAGAGAAGGACCTCCAGATGCATATAGAGATGGGCGACGATGGTCGATATAGTGTGACCACCATTGGGAACATTAGCTTTGAGAGGGAGTCTGATAATCCATTCTTGTTGAAAGATGTTATGCATGTTCCAGGTCTGAAGAAGAACTTGGTCTTGGTCGCAATGTTGGAAGACAAAGGTTATGACGTTGTTTTCAGTGAAGGAAAAACCTTCCTTCGACATAAAACAAAAGATCAAACCAAGAAGATAAGGATTCGAGTTAATAATCTCTACAAGCTAGAGGTAGATGGCTGCACTGCAATGGTGGGAAAAGCAGAAGACGTGGTGAGCCGGGATGAGGGCGAATTATGGCACATGAGATTGGGCCATCTTCACCATGGCGCTTTGAATATTTTGCAGCAGATTTCTACTGGACTTCCCAAGGGTACTCTTGCGCAATCAGATAAGTGCAAGGGATGTATTATGGGTAAGTTTTTGAAGACCACCTTTCATGAGAAGGAGGCCCTTGCTTCGGTGATCCTGGAGAGAATTCACACAGACGTGTGTGGACCTTTCTAGATTGCTTCAACAGCAAAACACATGTATTATGTTATATTTGTTGATGACTATTCTCGTAGATGCTGGATCTTCTTCATGTAGAAGAAGAGTGAAACGTTCTCAAATTTCTGTGAGTTCAAAGCATTGGAGGAGAAGGAGTCGGGGAAGCAAGTGAAAGCTCTATGGAGCGATAATGGTCTCGGGTGAATTCAAAGACTTCTGTAGCAAAGAAGGAATTTGAAGAGAACTCAAAGTGCCTCATAACCCACAGCAGAATGGGGTCGTGGAGAGGAAGAATAGAATGATCGTGGGTGCTGCATGAGCGATGCTGCATGACCAAGGCCTACCGATGCACTTGTGGGCGGAAGCATGCAACACTGCGGTTTATGTGCAAAACTGTTGTCCTCATAGAGTACTTGGCATGAGTACACCTGGAGAATATTTTACTGGTAAGAAGCTTAATATTTCTCATTTGAATATTTTTGGCTCATCTGTTTACATTCATGTGAAAAAGAACGCCAGGAAGAAGCTGGAGCCGATTGCAGAAGTTGGGATATTTGTGGGGTACACAGAAACAACCCATAATTATCGTGTGTATTTTCCAGAAAGTCGGATGATTGTGGTGCAATGGGATATAAAATTCAATGAGGTGATAGCCATGAAGTTGTCGCTTGAGAGGGAGCTACACTTGCGTGCAGAGGAGGAAATTCTTGTTCCCAAAGATGAGCCTCTAGATGTGGATCAGCCATAGGAGGAGATTCATGGAGTGGAGGATTCCACTCATGCAAAACAAAAAATGATACAAGGCAGAAAGCGTACCATAGAAGCTGAGAGACTAAAGCTTGATGCGGCACAGAATGCAGGAGTCCCTACATCACAACACAGACAGAGACAATCACCTGACCGATTTATTGGATACATGGCTCTGATGAGCAAGTGTATCATGACAGATCCATCTTCTTTTGAAGAAGCAATGTAGGAGCCCACATGGGTAGATGCCATGGTGGAGGAGTATGACTCCATTGTCAGAAACAGTGCTTCGGAGATTGTTACAAGGTCGGTGGGAAAATAATTTGTAGGATAAATTTGGATCTACAAGGTAAATCAAGCTACTGATGGGAGCGTCGAGAAGTATAAGGCAAGATTTGTTGCCCGGGACTTCTCACAGATCGAGGGGATTGATTATGAAGAAACCTTTGCACCTGTCGCACAATATTCTTCCATAAGGACCATCCTTGCTCTCTTAGCGCAGATGGGTTGGCACATTCATCAGATGGATGTGAATACTGCGTTCGTTAATGGGATCATTGAGGAAGAGGTGTACATTGAGCAGCCTGAAGGATTTGAGATCTTCAGCAGCGAGTCGCATGTGTGCAGGCTCAAAATAGCGTTTTATGGGCTGAAGCAAGCACCACGTGCTTGGTACACTCGAATCGATAGCTATTTCATCGGACTTGGCTTCATCAAGAGTGAGGCGGATGCAAACCTGTACCAAATTGTGGTGAAGGGTAAGATTTTAATCATTTTTATTTATGTTTATGATTTAATACTAAGGGATGATGAGAAGTTGATACACTCATGCAAAGCAGATCTTGAAAAGGAGTTTGAGATGAAGGATTTAGGCCTCCTTCATTATTTCCTTGGATTGGAAATATGGCAGCCAGAAGGTGAACTGTTTGTGTCTCAACGTAAGTATTCTCGGGAGATACTAGAGAAGTTTCACATGCAAGGCTGCAAGACTATCGACACTCCTCTTCCAGGAAATTGGAGGAAAGAGGATGCTACATCAGTAGAGGTAGTAGATGCCACTGTTTATCGACAGTTGGTGGGTTCGCTCATGTATTTAGTTAATACAAGATCGGGAATATGCTATGCGGTGAACCAACTTTCACAAATGATGGTTAAGCCTACCAAGCTCTTTTGGAAGACAGGCAAGCATGTCTTGAGGTATCTCATGGGCACATCTGAGTATGATTTATGGTACAAACAGACATATGAGGTGAAGTTGCATGGCTTCACAGATACAGATTGGGCAGGCAGCCCAACGGATAGAAAGAGCACATTAGGAGGGATTTTCAATATCAGATCTACGGTAGTTTCTTGGTACAACAGGAAATAAAAATCTGTGGCACTCAGTTCAGCGGAAGCAGAATACATGGCAGCAAGTCAAGCTGCATGTGAGGCTATCTGGATGAGGAAGATCGTGGTTGGTTTGTTCGGTTCACATTTAGATCCCACAATGATACATTGTGATAATCAGAGTTGTATTAAAATCTCGATTAATCCCATGTTTCATGATAGATCTAAACATATTGATATCTGGTATCGTCATATTAGAGATTGTGTGTAGCGGAAGATCATGTTGCTTTAGTACATTCCTATGGAAGATCAGGATGCATATATTCTGACGAAGGCGCTCACCAGGAGAAAATTCGAATACCATAGAGGCAAGATCGGGGTGAAGGATAATCCCTATCTTATTGAGAGGGAGTGTTGTGATTCAACAAGATTACGAGCTTAGTGAAAAGAGTAGCCTTCACTAAGTGGGCCCGTAGGCTATTTTTGGCGCAAGTCTATTTTTAGACATGGTGATCATATTTCAGAAGTTGCAGGATGCTATTTGTGGATGGTTGGTCAAGTTGGAAAAATAGATGAAATTCTATTTTTATAATATTGGGAAAAGTCTATTTATAGATCGTCGATCTAAAAATAGAAGTGTCGATTATTATTAGCTCTTAATAATAATCGGAGCAATAAACAACAACTTATTCTCTTGGAGCACTTGTTGGTGCAGTTGCACAGAAAATCGATGCATTTGAAGGAATTACGCAATTCCTAGGGTTCACTAGTGGTTCATGCCATGGAGGAATCAATTAGAACTGAAGTGGAAAATTTATGGCAGAGTTGGAAGAGTAGTTCATGGAGTTGTTATTCAGTTTAACTCAGTTAATGGAGTTAAACTCAGTTGAGCTAGTTGTATCTAGTCTAACTGAATGATACACTAGTGAGAGTGGAGTGAATTAATTAGTTATTTAATTAAAAAATAATAACTCATTAATCAACTGAATGAATATATCAGTTAACTACAATGCATGTCAGTTCCAGTGGAGACCCAATGGAGAGGTAGGTGAAAGGGCAAGATGGACTATCCGTTGTGACTATAGTGATGCATTGATTGCACCACACACACATTGGAGTTGCCAATGAGAAGTTAGCGATCAAGCGAGAAAAATTCGGATTCATTGAGCTATTCTTCAGAATTGCATAGTGAGGCAAGCTATCGGTGTAGAAACCGGGGTGTATGGATTTGCAGATTTCTTCTGATTAGTGTGTGACGATTGATTGTACTGAGAGCTTGATGTACTAAGCTTTGTATGAGATTGTTACATGATCTCCGTGATACATAATATATGATAGTTGGGGTTTTTAGCTTCGTGATTTCTCATTAAACAACTTTGTTATGTGCGATTGTTTTTATTGCTTCATGTGTTTACAATTGATTTTAAATTCCACAAAAGATTAACAGTGGAAGGATTATGTATTTAGCAAGAATTTAAATATTGTTAGATCAGGAGAATCTGGATATATGCATGCATCTTGTATATAATTTCTACAATTCATGAAAGTTAGACTTATCAATAATGTTAATACATAATTTAGCATACACGATAATAGTACTAGATGTGTGTTGTCCTGCTCATCTGATCAACGATAATAGGCCACAATCAATCTTCTATCCATAATTCATGTAGAGAATACAAAAGTGCATCAACAATGATAAACCAAGATGATATATAATTGAAAAGACCATGTTCCATTATATTATCAAGAGATCCACAAACTTACAGTAAAGCATTCTTTGTAAATGTTCTTAATAAAAATCCTGGACCCTTCTCTAAATGCTTGAGAAGGGTTTAAATAATATATTAACTAATTACAAAAATAGATTGTACAAAATATCTTATGAGGCGGTTTCAAATAAACTCCCTCATTCCTAGTATCTAATTGCTAAAATTGAAATTATCAAAACAAATTAACTCATGATCATGCTTGATGATAGGCTAGTGCCAGCTCTGCTTTTTTGCTCACAAATATCAGACATTGGTTGAACTTGTGGAGGCTTCCCGAACTACGTTTTCATCTGTCCAGTAAATATAGCATCAAGTAAAAGTGGCAGCATTCTCTATATGGAATCTAGAGAACAATTCAATGTCATAATTTGACTATGAGGTTTAACCAAGATTTGTCAGTATGCTTCCCAATTAGTCTTTTTTAGCTGTGCAATTGTTTCTTCTCGTATTTTACCTGTATTTTTCCAACTTTTCCCCAATATTTTGAGATCAGGAATTGATTTAGGATCTCCTTCTTTAATTAAATCGGAAGTATGTAACATATGCTTGATTGTTTTAAAAATGCTCTTTGATATGCCTTATGCTCTAGCTATTTCCAATTCTGCCTGTTTTACCTGTGTATCCCAGTCAGTAAAGATAATATCTTTATAAGTTTCTTTGATCTTTGGGAGATTTGATCTTCTCCCTTCTTCTGAATCCTGTCATTCAATATAATCAGAAATTTTGGTATTGAGTTCATTAAACTCAAGTCTCTGATCAATGACTTTATTAGTCAATTGTTCACTGATTTACAAATGTGGAACTATGTCTGAAATTTGTAAAACAAACAAATCTTGTTGTTTTGAGAGTAGGGAATTTAATGCCAATGCTTATTTAATGAATTCCTTTGCAGTAGGAATGTCTTCATACTTTATAATATTTTCTCTCAAATATTTAATCAATGTGTCTTTGCTGGATAAGTCATTTTCATGACTTATCTTAAGTACTTCCATCTCTTGCTGTAATTTGAAGAGTTGTTTCTTGGCCTTTTGATTCAGACTATTCCTTTCTTCATCCAGTTGTTGTTGTAGTTGCATTATTTTATCATCCTTCTCTTGAAAAAAAATGGATACTTAAGCTGCTTTGTCCATTGTTGCGGTAGTATATGCTCTAGCAAATTGTGATAGCCGAGTTAGATTTTCGATTGGATTTGATGAGGTGTCTTTCCATACAACTTCCATAATCTCATTACCTGGGGGTGTTTCAATCCTTCTTCTCTTTCTCTATTTCCTGACTACAGCTTTATGAAGAGGGTTGTAGAATACATCCAATGGAGGGATATCAGTTACTTTTAGCATAATTTAAGTAGTAGGAAACACAGGAATAACTTCTGCATCTTGAGAGCTTGTCTCAGAATTTTTAGTGGTTTCTTTTGCTGAAAATATCTGACCCTGGGGAGTCTGAAATCCTATATTTTTTTGTGTGGATGATCCCTCTGGGGTATCCATCAATGTATTACTAACTGAAGTTCAGAATTTATCTAGCTCACTTTCATTCTGTGGGTCTGATTCTTTTGTTCTGATCACCTTGCTTGATTCAATTATATAACTAGTAATCAAGACATTTTGTGGAATACGCTTGAGTCTTTGTTCTCTATACTCATGGAATTTCTGTAATTCCTCCGGGTTTAGATTCAATCTGACAAAGTTTTGAACTTCTTCAAAAGTTTCAACAGATTGCAAAACGTCTTCAAATATATCATTTGTGTGTATGACAGGTTTGATTATGAGTGACTGAGTAAATTTATTAGCAATCTTCTCTGGGTCGAATTGCCTTGGTAGCAAAACAGGGAGCTTCAAAAGCTGAATCTTCTGACATTCTTTCAATGCATGATTGAAATTGCTGAGGGAGAATGAACTACACTGAATTGGGAAACTTGGCCATAAATATTTTTTACTATCTTTCAGAGTTTTAGTGAGTCCATTGCCGACAGTTTGGTAAGCCACTTCTCTTTCCATTAGTTTATCTGAAACATACAGAGGAATCACATGTGGAGGAGCGGAGCTTCCGAATACTCTGATGTATGAAAATGATTCTTCAATGAAACATCTTCCTATCATTTGGAGATCTGTGATGGCTTCCTTAGTGAACTTGGGGCTCTCTCTATCAAACATTAATTGATGTAATGGTAATACAACCCCATAACATAATTTGTGGAAGTGTGGTACATAGTTTTGCTCCCATATCTTTTTATGAATTAAATGAATAGGGGTAGGGTCCTTGGGAGTCCATTTCCAATCCATAATTGGAAAGCTGGTAGAGAAAAAAATGGCATCGAAAACATATGCACTCATGAAAAATTGGGGGACGACTTTGGAAGAAGAAGCTCTTGCCTGGAGATATTCATTAATCGCTTTAGCTAGATTTCGAAAAGAATGGTTGCCCAATTCATGATGTGAGAATTAACACAAGAGTCAATCAAGGGAATCCAAGTTATAGAGAACTTGGTGTTATCAGGGAGACCATATAATCTGCAAAGCATTGATGCTGCAAAATTGTAGGGATTTGCAAGTGAAGCAATAGGATACATACCTGATTTCTCATGCTTAAACTTGTCATCCAATTTCCTCCAACCTTGAATTGTTTTGAAAGGGTCTTCATTATTCTTTGCAAATTTTTGAACAAACTAGTTGTCATAGATATCTTGTTGGTCGGGCAGTTTGTACATGACTTTCAAATCTTCAGCTTTAAAAGAACCTAAGATCTCATTCTTAATGGTTCTGAATTGTCTGTATTTAATTGTTGAATTCTCAACCACCCATATTATCATATCAGTATATGGTAAAAGGCTATCCCTTGCTGCTATTCTGTGAAGGAGGGAGCATACAACATCTTTAAATTGTAAATATGAGGGCCTTGCATCATCAACAGTTGCCTTGACTTCCACTACTTCAGGTTTTTCTTCTTCGAGGATAGTATAGATGGCTTGCCACTTTGTGGCACCTTCATCTGCAGTGAAAACAATATATGTGTTTGTGGACGACATTTCTGTACATTCAAATTCCTTAACAGTTTGTTTTCCGTGTTTCCGCATTACTTTGCATATGGACATCTCTTGAAGGAAATTCCCTATTTAAGACAAAGTAACGATAAAATGATGAAAGATATATAATGACCAATTTTAAAAGAAAATATTCGGGAAGGAGCTGTACCATTAATTATCCGTAATAAAACAATAATTGTTCACATTGGGATGATAAAATCTGTTTAATCATTTCTGACATGATTTATTTCACATTAAAACCTTTATTAAACCCTGTCAAATCCGTCGCATCGCGCATTTTTGCACTAGTTTTGTGAAGCGAATTTCTTTAACAAGTTTTATATTTCTGCGATATGCGATTTCGCGATATTGCAAAATCACCCTTATCGGAATATCGTAACATCAGAGCTTTGGTAAGTAATGTTTTAAGTCTTAAACGTATTTCTGTGATGTGCGATTTATGATGCCACTTGCGAAGTTCATATCGCAGATCAAAAAATCGTGATTTTATGTTTGTGCTTAACTTTTAATGGGAAAACATTATGCGGGATGCGATTTGCGATAGGGTGATCACAAGGATATGAAAATGGAATTTATTCATTTCTTTGTGTTTTTTGTTTTTTATTTTATAAAAACAACAAAGTTTTGGCGTTTAATTTTTTATTTAAAATGAAAAATAAATTTTAATAAGGGTCCCTATTTATATTATCAAAATCCTTAAACTATTTTGAAAATAAAAATGGGGGGGTTGTTTCATAACACAACAGGTACATGATTCATCGACCTCCTTGGTAGATAGGCAAGAGGAATCAAGGGAGACTTCCAAATATTTTTCTAGTTGTGGAGAGATAGATAATTTCCTGAATGCGGTCAGGATGAACTCTTCCTGAGAGGCAGATATCCCAGCTACTGCTAGGATTTGAGAAAGTACTTCGAGGGACATTCTTCAAGATTTGAATCATTCTTGAATTTCTCCTGCTAGTTGATGATCCCTATCTCGCAACATGGATTAGTACCCAGGGGTTCTTGCATCACCCAAAAAAAATGATATAACGTTAAATATTGGAATATGAAGATAAATGAAATTAAAAACTATTGGCTGAAATAAAGCACACCACACTCATAAGAAGATGGATCAGAGTACTATTTAATCTATTTAAAGCGAAACAATTCAGAGATTAAATGTCTCATAAAATGTTTCAGACTATTCTAAGGCCTATGATGCTTGTGAGACTTAGCTATTGTTCTTGTAGATGTGCCTTACTAAGTCTGTGAGATTTACACACTTCGTGAATTACATGAAATGCGGAAATGAAATCACTTACATAATGTTTCAAAATACTCTAAGGCATACTTCTATTTCTACGCATAAAGGAAATGAAATAAAAGTTCAAAGATAAGAAAAAGAAATCAGAGTTTGGAGCAACCCCACCATAATGGATGCATGGCTCTTCACTCATGTCTTACCATACTCTCTCTGCCTTCTGACTGCCCTGAAATACCCTTGAAACTCTGTAATAAAAATCTTACCTGAACCAAAATACAACTCCCTGACAACGACGCCAAAATGTTGAGAGTTTTAATTAGTGATTAAACCTCTTAATATTTAATTGTCAATCTGGGACTCGTAAGCTTCGAGTTTTACTGCATTTTTGGCTCAACTTATGATCAGAGCATATAAATTCCTTTTTAATTATCGTTAAGTACACACTCTTCTATCAATTAAGTAAACTAGCACTCATCTCTCTCTGTCTTGAATTAAATCAACCAAATTGAATCAATCTTAAATTAAAATAAAATAAAAATAACTCTAATCTACATCCGAGCAATATTAATCACAATCCAAGCGATGCAAATTACTATTTAAGCGATATTAATTTCAATCTAAGTAATGGAAATCTCATTCTAAATACTAAGATCTATATAATATAAATACAAGAATCTTAAATCAATCAAAATTAATTTAAAATGATACCAAACTTATGCTAAATCTTAATCCCAATAAAATTCACTCTCATTCAAATGATCTTAAACTAAGGCAATTAACAAACAAGATTTCAACTAATCTAGTTCCCGGGATGCATAAAACAAATCAAATAAGAATTCAAACTAACCTCTGTCACCACTCTGCAATTGCTTTAAAAGAAACTAAGTAAACCAAGATTCTAATTGACATGATTTCAGATCTAAAAGACTCCAAAATAAGAAACTATTTTATCCTTAGATTACTTTAATCAAACTCAAGAAATCATTCAAACATAAGACATTGACTAATGGTTCTACCAATAACTAAGTACAATTATAATGAATTGCAAAACTAAACTACAACTTCAAACAATGATTCAATGGCCTCGTTGCATTGTTTTCAAATACTTGGTTACCAAAACACAATTTTACAAGAAATTATAGTGGATCAGTAAGGTACATAATCGATTTCAATTCATATTTAAAAAAAATGGAGTTATCGATCTCTTGTTTATCAAATTAAGAATCACCTTTAAATATTCCAATCGTAAACCTGTAACAAAGGGGTTATTAATGCAATAAAAACATTGATCAACACCATTCATTTTGGTATGCAACAAGTTGGATATGAAGTATATATCTAGTTTCAAGAAAATAAATTACAGTATTGAGTACAAAATCATAATTATGAGATTTAATTAGCAAATGCTTTCAAAATAAAATCCCTACACCTAGATCTATCTTATGATGTTTTACAGAACTTACTTCTAGGATATGGTAGGCCTTTGCCACTCCCGGAGGAAGTCTAAACTAAATCAATGCCTAAATATTATGCAAAACCATAACATTTACAAAGAATTCATGGCAAGGTCAAATTGTATTAAGATTCAAATCATAAGTTCACTTACATACATTCCTTCAATCATTTGTCTCATGTTCACACATTTTCTTCCTCCTCCTTCAAAAAATTCCCCATCTTACAATACAAACCAAGGTTGAGCCATTTATAAGATTTAGAAGTCGAATTAGTCATTTTACTCAATTTTGGAAAATTGAACAATTTTAACAAACTGGCCTCAAAGAGATTGCCATATCTTCCTAACCATGAAGAATTTTGGAAAACGGTTTGGAGGGAGCCTAATTTGTTAAATTTAAAGAAAATCCTCCTTTGGATTTGTCTCATTCAAATCTAGATCATCGGAAATCGTTCCCAAAGTTGGTTATCTAGCTCTTTTTGCAAGGTTCTAGAATTATGGAAAAACAATGATTTTTTACCAAACTTCCTCCAAGATCCATGTATAACTTTTAGAATAATTATAATCTAGAGAAACCGTTTTGGATATAAATAATTGGTTATATTTTTAACAAACCCATTTCCTTATATTTTCCAGATTCACCTCGAACTGCACACAGATCGAGGTCAAACTTGGTAGTTTGGAAACTTTGCACATTTTGAGTAGATTTGTTAATCAGATCCTAGGGACCCACATGTGCGACTTGGATGCAATCCAATGCATGGGAATGTATTAAAACATTATTTTTGTCAATAACCTCCCTCGGTTTTCCCCGAAAGCGTGTCATGATGTCGAAACTCCAAATTGGACATTTTTGTACTCTACTTGCAGTAACTAGTTTAATTGGCTTGTGAAGAATTTCGACAATGGAACCCTGTGACAAATGAACTTATAAAAACCACCATTAGAAAATCATGAATAAATCATCTCTAATCGTAGAAAATCTAAGAAAACTAATGATAATCAATCACGAGGCATATGTCATGAATTGGCGACAAGTGATGGAATTATGGTGTGAAATGAGTGTAAAGGTCTCAAAATTTAGGCTATGAATGGAAGTAATATATAGTGAAAAATTAGGCATATTTGAGGCCCAACACAGACTATGTTTCAATTGTAACAACAAGTATAGTAAAGGGCATACATGCAATGAGAAAAAATTATTCTACATAGAATATGAAGATCAAGAAGAGAAAAATTCAAAAGGTCTAGATATAGAAGAAACTACTCCAACAATCTTTTGCCATGCATTGGTCGACATCAATACTCCATAAAACCCTAAGATAGAAGGATATATCAAAAGGTAAAGGATAACAATATTGATTGATTCAAGTAGTATCCATAACTTTACAATTAAAAATTGGAAAACATTATGGGAATTTTGAGATAAAAAAATGTGCCTCAAAATGAAAAATGTACTAACAAAATCAACTTTAAAAGAACTTTTTGGATTCAAGATGATGATTTCATCCTCAGGGGAGAATATCTTTGGAGAGAAAAGAAGAAGACTACTTTTTTAATTATGTTTTGACTTAACTCCTTATAGTTTTACTCAAATTTCAAGTGTGTACACTCATTGGATCCATAATTAGATTTCACATCTAACAAGTACCCACTCTACATACTTTTGAGTAGATCCACACCAAGAAAAAATAAAATTACATGAAAAAAACGTGTTTGAAACACATTTTTTCATGTATTGTGATATTTTCTCAGTGTGGATATATTTTAAAAGTATGTTAAGTGGGTACTTGTTGGATGTGAAATCTAATTCCAAATCCAATCGTGTGTAGATACTTGAAATTTAGTAAACCTACAAGGAGATAAGTTGAAAATTCCATAAAAGAGTGTAATTTTTTTCTTTTCTTTTGAAAATTCATGACTCTTATTTTATTATTTTTACCATTATTTTATTGTTTTTCTTAGGAGGCCCATTTTAGACCTCAAGATTCCCCTAATTACTTCTTAATAGCTTTTGATATCCAACACCATAATTTCAAGTGATGTTTTAAGATGGAGGTACCATAAGTTGTTCAGGGAAGTGCAATAATATTAAGCTAAATATGGGGGGGTATTTATTGGTTAGTCCCATGATTTCAATCCAAATGGGTGTTGTTGATATTGTATTAAGAGTCCAATGCTTACAACCATTGGGAATAGTTGTCCTTAATTTCAAATATATTTTCATAATTTTTTTCTTAAAAGGAAAATAAATTGAGCTTAGAGATATCCAGGGGAATCCTAGTAAAGTGGTAAGCTCTAATAACATGAAAATATTTCTAAAATAGGGACACCAAGGTGTAGCTTCACAATTGTGTTCATTAGATATTCAAACATATCCATCCTCTGCGCTAGTGGATCTTCAAAACTTTATCAACAATCATGCTAAGGTATTTGGAGAAACGCCTAAGGGTCTTCCAGCTATTTGAGAACATGACCATCCTATTCATTTGAAACTAGGAAGTGTACCACCTAACAGTAGGACTTATAAATATCCACATGCACAAAATAGTGAGATTGAGCACATGGTTCAAGAAATGTTAGAGGTGAGAATTATTCAACCTAGACACAATGCTTTCTCTTCACTAGTGGTGATGGTTATAAAAAAGGATGGTTCTTGGCATATGTCTGCATACTAAAAATAACTCAAGAAAATGACAATAAAAAATAAGTTTTATATTCCCGTCATTGATGAATTGTTAGATGAATTGCATGGAGAATTTTTCTTTACTAAGGTGTACCTTTGTTTTGGATATCATCAAACCAAAATGAGGCAATAAGACATTCCCAAAACAACCTTTAGAACACATGGAGGTCATTATGATTTTTTGGTTCTGCCATTTGGACTTACAAATTCACCTTCAATATTTCAAAACTTGATGAATTATATTTTCAAACCATTCCTCAAAAAAATTGTTTTAGTATTTTTTGATGACATACTAATTTACAACAAAACTTGGGAAGAGCATGTACAACATGTTGACATGGTCTTGACACTATTCGAAGAGCAACAACTATATGTAAATCCTTCCAAGTGTTCCTTTAGGGTTCAAGAAGTGGAATATTGTGGTCATATTTTATCACATGATGTTGTCAAGGTGGATCCTAAAAAAATCAATGTTATGAGGGATTGGCCAATCCCAAATACCTTGAAGAAACTGAGAGGATTCTTAGGATTGACAAGTTATTACCGCAAAGTTGTCAAGAATTACAGTCAAATAAAATTACCTCTAATAAAATTATTGAAGAAGGAAGCATTTTCTTGGACTAAAGAAGAAACCAAAGCATTTCAATAAATTAAAGAGGCTATGGGTACAACTCCCGTCTTGGAGACTCCCAACTTCACAAAAATATTTATTGTGGAGTGTGATGCCTTAGACCATGGCATCGTTGCATTTTTTATGAAATAAGGAAGAACCCTTTCCTTTGAAAGTAGTTAAATTAAAGGAAAGAACTTACTTAAAACCATATATGAAAAATAAATATTGGCCATACTACATATAGTTAATAAATGGTGTCCATATCTAATAGGAAGACACTTCAAATTAAAAACAAATCATTATAGTTCTTCAAAAGAGTAACAAAAATAGATCAAAAATATATTGGGTTATGACTTTGAAATTATCTACAAAAAGGGAAAACAAAATATCGTGGCAGATGCACTCTCAAGGAAAGAGGAAGACACAAATGGTTTATTATGGGATATTTCCATTCCACAATATGATGGGGTGGAAGAAGCAAGGATATAATGGTAGCAATAAGTGAACCTATGATAGATAATTCAACAACTACAGGAGGACCCTTATGCAGTAAAAAAATTACACAAAAAATTATTTTTTATGGTGTCAAGATAATTTATACTTATGTAATAATTATTAACTTAAAAAAAAGGTCCTATTGGAATTAACCACTTCTCCTATAGGAGGACATTCAAGGTTCTTGAAGACATGCCATAGGATCAAGAAATGTGTTTTTTTGGAAGGTATTAAAGTATATGTGCAAAAATATGTGGTGGAATGTGGGGTGTGCCAACAAAATATAGGAGAGACTATCAATACCCCATGGCTCCTTCAACCATTAGCCATACCAAGGCAACGTTGGGAAGAAGTTTCAATGGATTTTATTACAAGTTTACCCAAATCTAAAGGAAAAAGTGTCATTATGGCACTGTTAGATCAAATGACATAGTGTGCCCACTTTGTCTCTCTTTCTCATCCTCTTAAAGCAAGATCTGTGGAAGAGGTAATCATGGAAACAATCCATATGCTACATGGAATACCAAAGATTATTGTAAATGATAATATCCAATTTTCATTGGAAATTTTTGGATCAAATTAGTTTCTTGTTTGGGTACTCAATCGGCTCACAAATCATCTTACCATCCTCAATTTTATGGGTAAATTGAGTTTGTGAATGAATGTTTAGAAGGATATTTACATTGTTTTTCATTTAATAAACATACAAAATGGTTCAAGTAGTTTCCCTTGGAAAAATGGTGGTACAACACATCCTTCCATACTTCATAAAAAATGTCACCATTTATAGCACTTTATGGATATCATCATCCATATATCACATCAACCTTGAAAGGGACTACAAAGGCTCAAGAAATAGAGGACCACATCCAAAACCAACAAGAGGTTCTCAAAATTATATTGAAGGAAAACTTGGTTATGGAACAAAATAAGATGAAACAATAAGCATATCAACATCGCAGTGAAAGGAAATTTGAAGTGGGGGATTGCGTATTTGTAAGACTACAACCATATAAACAGATGTACCTTAAGCAGTAAAATAAGGACAAAAAATTATCTCCAAGGTATTATGGCCCCTATAAGGTGTTGCAAATGATTGGAAGTATGGCCTACAAATTGTAGTTTTCTCCATATTCACATGTACATCCAATATTCCATGTTTCTTGCAAAATAAGGTCATCAGTGATAAGATCCTAATCCAAACTCTTCTACCAGAGATTAATGAAGAAAGGAAAATAATACTATAACCAAAAAAAATTTAGATACAAGGATTAAGCAACTGAGAAGTCAAGCAATTAATAAGTACCTCATCAAATGGAAAAACCTACCAGTGGAAGAAGTGACATGGCAAGATGAGTGTTTCATCCAAAAACACCCATAGATAGTCAAGTGTTGAGGACAAAAATTCTTTGAAGGGAAGGGGCATTTTAAGCCCTATATAAGCCCCATGTTAACCCGAAAACCCCTTATTAAGCCCTAGATAATCAATGATTACCTTTATATTGTTATATTGTTATGTAGGCTAGAACTGCTCATGGTCTCATTTTATTATAATTGTATCCTTTGTCTCCCATATATATACTAAGGAGACCTAGTCTTAGGGTCATAAAACATTGTCTTGTTCATTGTATTTATTGTATAAGGAGTTTTCCCCCTCTAAATGGACTATAATTATTGGTTTCTTATCATTTTTAAACAACATGGATCATAACAACATAGAAATCTATAGGCATATGATTCATTTTGGGTTCTATATTTGTCCTGGGTAGGCCTTGTTTAATTAAAAAACTCATCATTTGTCTCTTTTTTATTGGACACTATTCATGTTCTCTTTCCAACTAGTTCTGATGCGAGGGAACTATCTTTCTCTTGGAGAACAAAAGGCTTTCAATATTTTTTATGAAGTGCTTGGAGCTATGGAGTGTTGAAAACAAAAGGTGAGATGGTATAAGAGTTGCATAAAAAGTTTGTGAAATCAAAGTTATACACCAACACTCTGGAGAATTGACCTCAAGTTACATGCCTATGAATTTTTAAGTGATATTCCTTGTTAACTATGTTTGAGACCATCTAGATAGTGAAATCCATCTCGTAAGTGTATAATCAAGCCATTGGTTTAAATTTCCCCTATGAAAGCTATTATCACTCTGTAATTTTCGAGTTTGTGGAAGAAACCACAGAGGCAACCAAAAAACCAATTTAGAGTTTAGGATCTAGCCTTCCTAAACTCAGAGAGGGATCTCTTTGTCAATTTTAACTTTGTTGTATTTATGATTTCAGACTAGCTATGAATGCTCAATTGTTTATTTGATTGTTTTAGATTTGTTTTAATTGGTTTGGTTGATTAAATTCCTAAACTTCCATTAGGATATGGAGTCTACAACTTAATATGGACATATCTCAGATTTTCAAAGGGTTTTCACACGGCAAGGTATTTGAGATAACCGGATATTTTAGATTTAAATGAAGTGTAATAGAAGAAATGAAATAGGTTCAATTAATAAAAAGAGCAGTTAAGAATTATTTAACTTAATATCAGAATAAAATATTTAAATTATTTACAGCCAGAATCAAAGTGTATCTTTCAACAAATTTTATTCATCAACTTTCTGTAAAATAATTCAGATTTAAGAACACATAAGTATGAAAACAAAGAAATACACACATAGATACTGAGAGAAGCACTTCACCAAATAGTCCAACGCATGAATCTTGTGAAATAGTTCTTTTATTACTGATCAACCCATCAAATGGAAAAGTACAGTAGCTTCTAGAATGCAAAAATCAACCCTCAATACTTCGAAATCTGAAATATTTATACAATTATTTACAAAATTCCTATCATAACTGATCATGATATATTTTAGGCAAATCTAAAACAAATTGTATCTCTTATTACAAACTAATAGGGAAAGTTGGAACTGTTCGAAAGCTGGCCCCAATTTGAAGGAATTTGTTGCTGATCTGTCACTTTGATCCTTGCTGCATTGTTGATCCTTTGACTGAAGATAAAGTTACTCACTTAATATATTAACTCACATAACTTATCCCACCTTTATTCATTCAGAATAGATAACTTAGTCACCCTCTTGTAGATATCATCTACTTCAGTGTACTTGGAAAAAGTAGGCTTGATGACAAAAATGTGATTTACCTCATGATGTATGGTTAAATCATTCTCCAGTGCCTCAAGAAAATATTTTCCTGTTATGTTGCCCATTATACCTACAAACTTAGAGCTATCCTTGGCCACATCTTTCAATTTATTGTTGTAGTCCTCCTGAGTGATCAATTTATCATTTATCACAAATAAACTAGGAAATTTTTGTTCAGTACTTCAAACCTGTTGAAAAACATGTTGACACCAATTTCCAGCCCCTGACATTTTTCTTCCAGCTGCAGGACGAGGTTATTTTTGGTCAAAACCTTCTTCACCTAAACTATTGTTTCAGTTATGTCTTCAATTCCCACTTCCTCCAACTCATATTTGTTCTTAGAATTCAGAAACCTGATAATATTAGTGCTTTAGTAGGCTTATCATCCAAATTTTCTTTGATGTCTTCAATGGTTGTTGTAGCTTTCTGTATCAACTCCTTTTTTTCAAAAATGATTGGTATGGAAGGCCAAATTTCATTCATTGAGTTAAGGATGTTTGTCCATATGTTCTATTGTGCTTGGGCCAAGGTCTGACCCATGCCTATCTCTTTTCCTATCTCTTTTCCCAATTGTTGTATCCTTTCCATTAATCTTTGGGACATTTGTGCCTCAGCCATGTGTGAGGCCTCACTTCTGTTCTTTTGATCCTATAAGGCCTTTATCTGTCCCTACAAATTCTTGATTTCTTCATTTTGTATTGAAATATCTTCCATTTATTTTATAAGTTTTCCTCCAGCATCTGTGGGCTGGGCTGGCGATGTTGTTGATGTAGAATTACCTGTAGTTCGTATTGCTATGAGGGGTATTGCATCCAAAGGAACCATGGCCAACTGTGCATTTTGTTCCTTTTCTTTGATTAATTTATCCATCTATGTCTCCATATTTATAATTTGTGCGTTTTTCTCCATGATCAAATGGATAATGTCTTCCTTCTGGTTCTCTGACCCTCCTATTTATTTTTTCTGTGGGTCCTCGGTTGTTGGCATCTTTAGTTTCTTTCTAAGTGCTGCAATATCAACATTTTTCTTCTTAATCAACTCTTTGGTTTCTTTGACATTCTTTGGATTATACCCCATCTTTATGATAGGTTTTTCTAATGATTTTATTCTAGTGTCCTTTTCCAGATTTGGAATCTTTTCAATATTTAGTTGAGATTGAAGATTATTAAGAGATACTTACTACTTTGAAGCATTCATTGAAGTGTTAGTCAAAGTGGAAAATATCATTTCTCCTATTTTCTTATGCATTTCCATCTGATCAATGGGATGGATGTCATTTGTATCAAATTCAAACGAGTTCTTCAATGCCATTTGCATTCTTCCCTTCTCTGTATCAAAGGTTGATAGAAGTTTGCTTTGAGCACTGGCAATTTTTTTCAAGAATTGAGTGTAGGTGTTGCCTTTAAGGATCTCATTCTTGAGCTTTATCTCTTTGTATTTCTAAAAAATACTCTTCTATCTATCTGCATGAATTAGCCCTGATGTTTGGGTTGGGTCCTGATGGCCTTGTGACACTGATGATGTTGTTGGGGACCCTGCGAATTTTCTACCTAATTGTGCATAAGAAATGGATCTTTGATGACTATGGTGGCTTGTTGTTCTGCTTCTTTTTCCAAATATGTCTTAGGACTCCTTTTAGTTCTCTTTATGTAGATTATTTTAAATTTCTTTGATGAGATCCCTAAAACTGAAGATGGATCCTTCCTCTCTTTGTCTCTTCCTTTTCCTCTCTTGAGGAGTAGGATTCCATGAAGTAGAGGTGGACATGAGCTTCTCCTCTACTTCTTGTAAGGTGTTCTTTTCCCATTCCAACTTATTCATGTACCTTACAATCTCTGGCCTCTATGTGTATACATAAGGATTGGTTTTATGTTCCACCCTTGGCTTGGAGACTAGGCCAATTGGGTCATAAGACCATGTGAAGCTCAAAGTGAAATTCATTTGTTTCAGGAGCTTATCTGCTTCTTCACCAGCTGTCCCTTTGTTACAAATAAAGGGACCAACCAATGTCTTTATTGTGAATCGAGACTTCTTTTTGGCTAAAACAAAATGAATTTCATCAACATTAATCATTTTTCTTATGTATTCAAGAGAAAATAATCTCATTGGGAGGCATTTAGGCAGTTTGTATGGAGGCAAATTACACCCACGCACTCTTATTTCTATGTAGTTTTGATAGAGGTACCAATATCTTGTTTTGGATTGCTCAATTAGGTGCAAAATTTTCTTAATCTCATCATTGATTCTTGGCTTTTCATTGCTGGTCAACTAACTCATGATTGGATGAATGAACTGCTCTATTTAATCTTTGAAGGTGTACTCATTTGAATCATTCCTCACCAAAGAATTCCAAAAAATCATTGACCGTGGGTTTCCTTCTTCATCTAACTTCTGCAATGAGCATGGGAACCTGTCTACCTGATAATTTATGAACATGTAGGAAAGAATTGAGGCATACTTGAACATTCCTTTAGTTGGTAACTTTAGGAATTTTTCATGTATGTTGTCAACAATAAATTGACTAAAATTAAACACAACAGAGGGTATTTTACAAGTAGAGAAAATTTACAGAAAGCGTAAAATAGGCTCATCTATCCATTCATCGGAATAATATCCTAACAAACATGAAAGAACAAAAATATTATGCTTGGATTGGTCAGGAAACATGGATACAACATAAGGTGGATTCTTCTTGAGAAATTGGGCATTTTCAGGTAGAAAATATTAAAACAATTTGGCCCTCTTGGAGAAATCTATTTTTTGGTACAAGTCATTCAAAACTTCTACTGAAAAAGGGGTGCTATATTATGTCTTAGGGACTTGCATCATTTGATTTATTGTTTCAGGGGTGATAGTGAACAAAACTTACCCACTTGGGGCTACAACAACTCTTTGATATGGAAAATAGCAGGCATGGCACTTCCTAATGAAATCAAGTAAATGATAGGTCTGAGGAAAAATATAGAAGGGTAAATTGGACTCTGAGAGTCCAATTTCATTAGTTTGATCAATGAAATTGTCTTCGAACTAACAATGCAACTCGAAAAGATCAAATTCGTCTTTAGTCTATGCAATTTTATAATATTTGTCTGTAAGGGGAATATGGTCAAGATCGACCATGGGAGGGAACATTGGGTTGATTGGATTATCATTATTTTTCTTCTTAGGAGGCATTTTGACTATTCAAATTACTGGAAAGGGAAAAATAACAGGGGGAGATTACTAGGGGTTTCATGACAGTGGACTACAGGTGGCAACAATGTCTTTTTCCTTTGCTCAATCAGTTCCTTTGTCGATTTTGGAAGCTTACTGTGTTGGCACAATTTTTTAAAAATAAGGTCGAGTGAGCAATATGTGAGCAAAGGGAGTGAAAATGGTGTGCAAAGGGGGTTTTATGGTGATGGTACAGTCCCATTGGAGGCGCAGGGCCATTAGTGAATTCGAAAAATTATCTCAGGAAACATTTAATGTATAACAAACATACCTAGTCGTCAGGATAGGAGTGGAGGGGAGCACGCAGGAAGAGTTGGCGAGAAAAGACAGAGGGTTGGCGGATTTTAGATAGGGGTCGAAGCGGTAAGAGATTTTGAGGGGGGTGGGAAATCTTGAGGAATGACGGAGAGGAAACTAATTTAGGACTCCCCCCCCTGTCTTGATAAATATATGATGGGCAGGGGGGCTGAAAAGCCTTGTCGGTCGTTGATATGATGAGGTGATGATCGAACAGCTGATATGAGCGTGCAACTTAACCCGATATGAAAAAACTCATTTTTTTCGCTTTCAAACCTTATTACATGGGCAAAAAACTTTGGATGAAATAAATAATGCCTCCGGACTTAGGATAAAAACATTTGATAAGCCTAAACTTAGGATAAAAGGCCACATAATCTAAAATCAACCTCTTTTACCCCTTTGAACCTTTTTAAGTCAATTTTCTCCTAATCCTAAGACTAAATTCGACCAATCAAGGGTGCAGTTAGATGTGCAGACCCTTGTCTTATTTTATTTGAGGGGTAAAACACCTATTATAATCATATCTATAATTTTTTTGCATTGACTCAGCTTAAACAATTGAAACAAATTATTCATCTACCTAATTAACATTAGCCAAGATTACACAGTTTGGATAACTTATTCTCTAATCTAATTAACATAAATTGATAATTATTTGATCATGATTACACTATATGATCTAAAAATGACTCATGGTTGTGGCATTTTAAAAAAGCTGCACACAACATTCTATTTATTCTTAAAAAATGAAACTCTTTATCAAGTAGTGGCATTTAAATTTGCATCACTTTTAGTTCTGTTTTTTTGTTTTTTCATGGGGTTCTTTCATCATCATTTTTTATTCTTTTTCGGTTTTTCTTTTTCTTTTCTTATGCTTTTCTTTATTCTATTTTTTTTCTTTCAAATACCCTCTTTACATTTATTTCTTTCTTTTTATTTATATTTTTTTGGAAATCATTTGTAACATGCAAATATTATTTACAATTTCATATAACTGAGAGAAAATATTCAATCACCTTATGATCCTATAAATTATAGGACCCTAATAGTGGCTCCAGCTCGGGATGGCACTCTCCCTATGAGGTGCAAAGAACCTTTAACCAATAACCTTGAATATTCTGCTTTAGGCACTTTCCTGCATTTGATTTTTTGTGCGCTATTGTAGTAGTTATGGTGGAACATTAATCAGGAGCTTAGGGCCTTCTCTGTGGGCTTCAACTTTTGATAATAGGTCACCCAATCAAAAAAATTAAAGACAATTTTAGTTACAATGAGTTTATCAAGAAACACTTCTGATCCTGTGAAAAATAATGTTTCAACATCTTGCCATTCACAGGTCCACCAGGTAGCTCTGTTTCATCCAATTATTTGAGGAAAAATGCATTATGACCCCTATAGGCATGGATGATATAAGGTCCTTTCCATAAGTTTTCAACTTACCATGCTTACCTTTCTCTTCTCTTCTTGAATACCATTTTAAAACACTATCCCTTAACTGAAAATCATCAGCCTTGGTCCTTTTGTAATAAATTTTCTTGACATTTTCCTGGATGACTTGTGTTTTGTTGTACACTTGTTCTCTGGATTGTTGCAACTATATGGCCTAATTTATCCTTCTCTGAATATAATTGATTCCACTTGCAACTCTTGCATCATTTTCATAACTGGGACACCTAAAGAAGTTGGAAAGACAACATCCATTCCATAAAATAATTTTCGGTTCTTCAACTTTCTGCAAACTATAACAATTTTTCTGTGTAGAATTTCATTTTGCGATAAAAATAAAAGTTGTGAGAAATTTTGTTAGCTTTCTATTACTTATTTTTTGAAATTTTTTTATGTAGATTTGATATGTTAACTTAACGTTTCTTTTAGTGTGTGTTTCTTAACAATCAAAGGATTCATAAGAAGTCATGTTATGACGCAATGTTGTATTCATTGAAAATTTGTGTTTTTGAAAAAACAAAATGTGTTACAACAATCTAGACAGAGTCTACTTTGTTTTCGTCATATTTACAAAGCTAATGGATGCATATCATAATTACTAGAATTTTTTGAACTGGTCCAATACGAAAAGCTACGTATTTTGGATATGTTTCGCGTCGCAAGAAATTTCTTAACATATAAGTTATAAACTAAAAATCTAAAAGCTACCCATTAGAGACGACGGACCAATGTAATGTCCCATAATTTTTTCAATTTTTTTTACAATGTATTTTGGGAGATACAAAATTTTGATTTCACTGAATCACAATGACCCTTAGAAATTGTTTGCACCCATTTTATTAGAAAAATAATTAAAATTAGTAAACGTTTATGAAATTCCATAAAAGTTATATTTCCTAAAAGTAGATTCAATTCTGAAAATTCTTGTCTTGGTTCCAACAGTTAATTAACAACCTTTCATGGAGTTTAATCAGTCCAAAGTTGCAAAAACTTATTCAGAGCCTGGTTTTTGCGTAACTGGTGACGCATTAGTTCGGCCGAACTTTATTTAACAGTTCGGCCGAACTATGTTTTGCGTCGACGGCTCGTTAAATCTAATGAGTTAATAGTTCGGCCGAAATTTTAATCAAAAGTTCGGTCGAACTATTGTATAACTTTCCGTCGGCCAGAAAGTTTTGCGAAGCCCCTACTAAAACACATTTCGCGGCAATATAAATTGCTGCGAAATTTTTCACAATTTTCGCACATTTCGCACATTTCATCTCATTTTACAAAGATCTTGGTTTGGGTTTAAAAAATTTTCTTCAAAGTTTGGATTTAAGAGCATTTCTTGGAAGCAAACTGATTTTACAAAGAATTGTTTTGGGTTTAAAGAATTTTTTTGGAAGACATTTCTTGGAGGCAGCCTGATTTTGCAAAAAATTGTTTTGAACTTAAAAAAATTTCTTGGACGTACATTCAAAAGACATTTCTTGGAGGTATGTACGTGTTTTGAGTTGAAGTAAATCTTTTGAGCTTTGTTTCATTTTTATAAGACATTTTTCTCTCGAATTTTTTAAAGTAAGTGTTTTGAATTGGAGTATGTATTTTTTGCAAAAAATTTAAACTGAATTTTTTTAAATTAAATATTTTGTGATATTTTTTGTAATCGAGTTATTGTCTAATTTTTTGAAGGAAATTTTTTGAACTTCATACCCTATTATCATGGGAAATCGAAGAACTTGTGCGAGAAAATATGATCGAAAAAGAGACCTTGAGGAACGTAGAGAAGAGACGAGACAATCTCGCAAAAGAAAGTTAGAAGCCCTCTCAAATATTGAAGAGGAAAATCAACCTCAAGCAGAAATTGAAGCAGGTATGTAAATGTAAATATTATGATCTATTGATATATATTTAAAAATTTTCTAATGTAAAATGTGAAGCTTAATTTTTATTTGATGAACTAGTTTGAAAAATATTTTGTTTAATGTTAACAGACAGAGATATTCCTCAAAATATTGAAGAAGAAAATCAACCTCAAGCAGAAATTGAAGCAGGTATGTAAATGTAAATATTATGATCTATTGATATATTTAAAAATTTTCCTAATGTAAAATGTGAAGCTTAATTTTTATTTGATGAACTAATTTGAAAAATATTTTGTTTAATGTAAACAGACAGAGATATTCCTCAAAATATTGAAGAAGAAAATCAACCTCAAGCAGAAATTGAAGCAGGTATGTAAATGTAAATATTATGATCTATTGATATATTTAAAATTTTCATAATGTAAAATGTGAAGCTTAATTTTTATTTGATGAACTAGTTTGAAAAATATTTTGTTTAATGTAAACAGACAGAGATATTCCTCAAAATATTGAAGAAGAAAATCAACCTCAAGCAGAAATTGAAGCAGGTATGTAAATGTAAATATTATGATCTATTGATATATTTAAATTTTTCCTAATGTAAAATGTGAAGCTTAATTTTTATTTGATGAACTAATTTGAAAAATATTTGAAATTATAGATATATTTATTAATTTAGTTATTTATTGAATATGTACTATTTTTTTGAATATGTACAGATGAAATCACTATCGATAATGAGATGTTAGAAAATTTTGACACTCACACATATGGAGATAAAAAACCTGACCATGTTATACGATATCGTGTTAACTGCATTTTTGAAAAGTATTTCTTAAATGAGTGGGTGACAGTTCAGGCTCAAATTTTGAAAGGTATCCTATCATTAAGGAAATTAAAAGAAGCTACGACACTATTGGGTATTCGAAAATCAACCAAAGATAAAAAAATGAAGGAAGATGTGATAAAAAATATCAGTAGTGCTATAAAGTCAATTAAGAGATCTACAGAGAAAGATGTTTCAATTGTACGTAGAGGAATACAGATGGAAATGGTTTCATCAAGTACTCAAGAGAATCGTTTGGTAACATCTATGGCACAAGCATTGGGAACCTCGCGAAAAAATTTGCACAAACATCGGAAATTTCGGCTGAAAATAGATGTAAATGATGAAATCGCTTGTCGGAGAGCTATTTGTAGGCAACCATACAAATATAGACTTGGAGAAAATGTTAAAAAAATAATATATGAATATTGGAAGAACAATTCGTGTGTTTCGCCAACTGCAAGGCATGTGATGTGAAGAAGAATAGCATGAAATCAATACGAAGAACATGAAAAATATTTCTTGGAAACCACTCAGATAGAGTTATTCAACAAGTTCAAAGAAGAGAATCGTCAAATTCATGTTTCACTAAGTGCTTTTGTTCAACAAAAACCATGGTATGTAAAACCTATCACCGTACGCGACACTTGTTGTTGCCGTTATCATGTGGAATTTGAGTTATATTATGACACATTCCTTGATTTTGGTAGAACGTTATGGAAGGATTCACCTCCTCCTTCAACTATCCGTGATTTCATATCTCAAATTCTATGTGAAAGAGAAAGCGATGAACTATTTTACAAAAAGACATGTGTTGGTGGTAAAAAATGCGATGATTGTGGAAATTTGACTAAATTTCAAAACAAATATCGGATTGATATAAATGATAAATCATTGTCCAACATGAAAGTGAAATGGAAGAGATATGAATATATTAATACATCAATTCAAGGTGAAAATAGTGTTAAAAGAATCGAATTACTAGAAGACGAAATTTTTCTGATAGAATTTTTGAGAAAGTTTGAGGCAGAAATTTACAAATACACCAAGCGTTCCCATAGAGCTCGATGGCAAGACTTGCAATTCAAAAAATCTCATGAATTTTTTCCACCATGGACCATTTTGTCAGTGTTTGATTTTGCAGAAAACTACATATTTGTTCCACAAAAAGAAATTCAAAGTGAATACTATCATTCTGACCAAGTCTCCATGCTCATCCATATTCTATATAGACATGTTGAACAAAATGTCGATCATATAGAAAGCATGAGTGAAAATCGACATATCATTAAAGAATATCACTTTTATATCAATGACGATCATACACATGATACATGTTTTGTACAAAATTGTTCTGGAAAAATTTATGATTCATTGAAAAATTGTGGAATAACATTCAATGAACATTGGATATGGTCAGATGGATGTGCATGTCAATTCAAATCTGCATGATCATTCTTTTGGTTGTGTTGTCTTCATAAGAAAACCGACATTAAACATTGTTGGAATTTCTTTGAGACTGGCCATGGAAAAGGAGAACATGACAGTGCAGGAGCATGCATAAAATGAGCACTTCGAAGATATCAAATGAACCACTCTGTAAGCCGACTTGTGAACGCTGAAGAAGTTGTTCAATGGTGCATCGCTGCTCTAAGCCATGAGAGAAACCCATAAAAATAAGTGCGAAGGTACATTCAATTTAATTTATATTGGAAATCTAATTTTAAACATTGTACATTTATCATGCAATGATTATCTTTGATTGTATTTTGATATCATATTTACAAATTCCTTTTCTAATTTTCCATATAAAGGTTTTTTTGGCATATTGGAATTGAAGACATAGATAGATCAATTGGAAATGACATTGAAACAATAAAAGGGACTCGAAAATTGCATTCAATTCAAACAAAGTCATCCAGAAATGTGTTTGCATTGGATAAAAGAAAATATTCTTGTTTTTGTGATGTTTTCATAGACAACACAAAATCCAATGACGTTTGTGAAAACAAAATGTATGTGAACGATTGGAAACATACAGAGCTAAATAAAAAGGGAAAAATGTCTGTTGCAATGTTTGAAGAAAGGACATTAGAGGAAACTACAATATCATCTGATGGTGATCGAGTTTCTGATCTTGTTAGAGAAGGTAACATTTGACTTACTTTCTAATGATTTAAAGATCTAGAAATAAATTTAAATATGCATAATTTTGTTAAATTTATTTTATTGTGCAGGAGATGTTTTTGTTGTAATTGCACCTACTGAAAACGATGAAAATGTGAAGTATTATTTGATGCGTTGCACTAAATGAAAAATGAAATTATTACAAAACTATAATGATCACGGATTTCAGTATGACAGAGGGTCTATTATACTGAAAGGTTATTTTTTTAGACAAACTCATCAAAGTGGAGACTTTGTTTACTTTGAATACTATGAACCTGATTCCATAAGTTGTCAATATAGTCACTTGGTGTGTGCAGCACGCATAAAGTTGATAGAAGTTCAATCAAAGAAAAAATTGAAAATTAAGAGATGGAAAATGTCAAAATCCGATCATGAACGGATTATTGAGGATGGAATTCCATTAGAATTTTTTTGAGTGAATTGTCCAACAATTTATTATATTTGGATTAAATATGTTTTAGAACTTCCAGTACTCAACTAAAAATTGAGCTGCTTATGTTATTTGTGGTTTGCACATGTTACAAATTGTTTGGGTACAAGCATGTGCTCTAGTATCAACTGAAAGTAGTTTTTCTATACATGTGCATTGATGAAAAATGTTATATGTATTGGATATATATATATGTGTGTGTGTGTGTGTGTGTGTTCTAGAATGAAATTAATTTTTCTAGTTTTACTATGTGCATTGATGAAAAATTATTTACGTACTCAATATATATGTTCTAGAATGCAATTAATTGGAACTAGTTTTTCTATGTGCATTGATGAAAAACTAGTTGGATTTTCTAGTAGAAAGTATGGACACAATGTAAATAAATCATCTGCAGTATAGTTTTGTACGAAAATTCCTTTCAGACAGGAGACTCGGAGCACTTCTTCGACTTTTGGTGGGATTTGACCCACATCTCTAATCCTGATTGAAAATCTAGTACAAAATATGCTTGTCCAATGGTCAGATATGTTCAATGTGCATTGATGAAAAATTATTTACGTACTCAATATATATGTTCTAGAATGCAATTAACTGGAACTAGTTTTTCTATGTGCATTGATGAAAAACTAGTTGGATTTTCTGGTAAAAAGTATGGACACAATGTAAATAAATCATCTGCAGTATAGTTTTGTACGAAAAATTCCTTTCAGACAAGAGACTCGGAGCACTTCTCCGACTTTTGGTGGGATTTGACCCACATCTCTAATCCTGATTGAAAATCTAGTACAAAATATGCTTGTCCAATGGTCAGATATGTTCAAATATGTGCATTGATGAAAAATGTTACTTGTCTTGGATAGATATGTTCTAGAATGCACAATTAATTGTTCCAAGTAGTTTTTCTATGTGCATTGATGAAAAACTAGTTGGATTTTTTGGTAAAAAGTTTCGACAATGTAAATAAATCGACAATGATACCTATTTGAGTGCATTAACGACATTGACCCAAATTCAACAAATATATATATGTACTAGACTTATATTTCCAATCAAAATTAAAGGGATAATTTGTCCATATATCTACTTTTTTAAACTCTTTTTTCAATTAGAGCTCAATTGATACATTGTTAGTTGCATTGAAAAGCTATGTTCTTCCTATTGGAAATTTTTTCATTCAAACAAAACTACATGGAGAGATCAAAAGAAATCTTAAAATTCCAAATGTACTTCAACCATCCAAAAGGGATTTGTGCAACATTACTTGACATGCTATGCCAATTATAGTGAACAACTATCCAATAGAAACATTTAACATTATATACCACATGTGCCAAATGTAGATTGAAACCATCCAAAACTTTAAAATTTTAAAATTTTTTGATAATATATTATGCAACATTAAAACATTAAACATCACATGCGAAATGTAGATTGAAACCGTTAAAAACTTGAGTTTAAGAAACTTTAAATTATATATAGATCGTTACTTGACATGCCATGCCAATTATAGTTCAACTAGATCCAATAGAAACACTTAACATTATATACCACATGTGCAAATGTAGATTGAAACCATCCAAAACTTTAAGTTTTAAAAACCTTTTGATTATATATTGTGCAACATTAAAACATTAAAAATTTAAATTTCATTAAATATCACATGCAAAATGTAGATTGAAACCATCCAAAACTTGAGTTTTAAAAACTTCACATGCCATGCCAATTATAATTCAACTATCCAACGAAAACATTTAACATTAAATATCACATGCCAAATGTAGATTGAAACCATCCAAAACTTTTAACTTTTAATTTAACAAAAAAATATAGATCACAACATTACTTCACATGCCAAATGTACTCTAAGCATCCAAAACTTAAATTTTAAAAACAAAACAAATTATAACACATGTATGTCATTACCTAACATGCCAAATGTAGTTCAGATGACAACATTACTTCACATTCACATGCCAAATGTACTAAAACCATCCAAAAATTAAATAAAACAAATTATATAATAACAATGTAATAAAATATGTCCAAAAATTGTAAATCTCACAAGTATCAAACTGTATCAAGTTTAACAAATTTTAAAACCATCTAAATTTTGAAATCAAATCTACTATAAATCATGTCCATCAAATGGAGACGAATCTAGCGTCTTCCCTACTAGGGTCTCAGTCCGCGCCCTATCCTGTGAATGGGAAACCTACATACACAATGCACATGTACTTGAACATTAAAATTTGATGTTTTAAAAATGAATGAGAATATATATATATATATATCTAGAACTTCATGTAAAAAACAAAATATAACAAAAAAATCATGCAATACCTCATGAGGTTCCCTCTCCATTTGATGAACAAGTTCTCCCATAGGAACATCTGCAGCGGTAAACTATACAATATACATGTACAGTTAAATATATATATATTAAAAACTTTCAAATGAAAATGCACGTGTACATATATAAACTTATTTTCAATAATATTAAAAAAAGGAACTAAAGACAACTTGTTCAAATGTTGTGGATGTTCCTATCTCCGTCGCTAGAGTCCACGGATTAAAGAAATATTCTATAGGAACCTAAAGTCAAAAAATTTTAAATAACTCAAAATATAGATCTCTCTCTCTCTCTCTCTCTCTCTCTATATATATATATATATATATATATATATATCTCAATTTTTAATGGAACTTTTTGAGATGGAATATATATATATATAACTTTAAACATAAATTTTAAACTTGTGAAAAATTTTCCATACTTGTGGCTCATCTCCCAAGGAAGAAGAAGGTACCACCATCCCAAAAACATCGGATGGAATCGGTATCTGTTAAAACATTTTATCAAATTATATATACATACATGTACATGTGTGCACAATTATTTATTTTAAAATCACTTAAAAAACACTAACATTTGCCAACATATCTTGATGGTCAGACCCATCTGCATTGTTTGAACCAGAGGTCCCAAACGTGATATTAACATTTTCGTCACGCATCATGTGTGAGAACTGCAAATGGTGTTTTAACATATAATCATACATTTTTGTTAGATTAATGTACACATACAAATAAATGTATACATGTACATACACATGTATTTATTACAAATTTTACACATGTATATGTAAAAATAATTTCAAACCCTAAGGTCACTAACACATACCTTTCCGGTGCCCTCTTCCTCATGAAAAATTAGGTCTTGCAAACCATTGCGACAATTTATTGCATATGTTCGGAGATCTTCAACATTCATGTTGTAAATCTCCTCATGTGTACAATAAACAAAATTTGCACGTGCATTTTCACGTGCTCTTTGTCGATTTAAACAAAGTTCGACTCCACTCAATCCGCTATGAACATTTTCGATCATAACATCCCTTGCTTCTTGACTTATTTGAGAAGTCACATCCATCTCTGATCGCAGAGTTTCGACTCGAAACGGTCGACTCACCAATGGCAGCTCAAGGTGAGGCAACTCCACATCTTGCTTAGCGCCCTTACGGTCATATAATCGACCTTTCCCCGGGCCAAAAAATTCTGAAGGAAGGTCATTTTAGTTAGGTTTCATACCCAAAAAAAATTCTGCATAAAACATTTGTGCAAAATAAACAGGAACCTCATCGTTCCATGGAAGCCTTCCATAGGCGGCAGGATGCCTATAATACAAATAATGAGCTTTGTCTGGGTGCTTGAAATACTGCACTTTCAACATTTTTCTTTTTGGCCCTTCCTTAAAATTAAACATTGACTTGGCCACTTCTTTTGTAACTTTTTTTTTTACGTGCTCCCATGTATCGGGACCCATCACTGTTTCTTTTCTCTTTCTCATCATTTCTAAAAATGAATCAGTCGTTGGCCTAAGATTTCTGTACACATTTACCATTTCAGCCAATGAATATCTAACTATTTCAAGGCTTTGTCGACTCTCAACAGGTAGAGACAAAGCCATGAGATCTCTTTGCAATTTTGCATGAAGTCTTTCACACCTTTGTAAGGTGCATTCCACCATGTTCGTTTCCCATGGTATATTAGTAATCTCGGCCGGATAAGTTTTGATGGGTTGAAAACCTTCTTCTTGAATGTAGCGGGCTGCCCTGCGTCTATTTTGACCACTAGTTCAAACATTTTCGGCCTCTACATCAATATATATATAATTTTGTATATTAGAAAAAACACGTGTAAAAAAAGTTGTACAAATTTAATGAAAAAATATTGAAATTGATGGCAACCTTGATGTTGTTGGTTAACATCTTCTCCAACATGACCCAGCTGAGAACCAGACCCAGAATGGCGCTGCTGAGAACCAGACCCAAAATTACCCTGTTGAGAACCAGCAGCCATTGATTGGCCTTCGAGGGAATAAATATCACCCACTTCACGCAACCTGCTACCACTCATACCTCGATCGGTTGAACCATGGCCACGCTCCATGGATGGAGTAGAAAACCTTCTCCTCTTACCTCCTAAAAATTAAAATATGAAACTTATTAACAACTAATTTAACTCACAAAGTTAATAAAAAATAAATTCCATATGTACACACATGTATGGAGATTTAAGATTATATTTAAATAGCGTGAACATCCCCCGATCCCTGAACCTCCATATGGGATTCGACTGATCTTCGTCATTCATCCTCCATGATATATATCTATTGGTCGACATTTACACAAAATAGATTTCAAAAAATCAATTTTTAATTTAGTGTACACAAATTATGTATAACACAACTTTCAAAGAAATAATTGATTATGTGTGAAACTAAATTTAATCGAAAAATAAATTATAAAAATAATAAGTTCACCAAATTGTGCTTTACATGGTGGGAGCACACTTGGTATAAAATTTACCACTTATACACTTTAGTTTGTGGGAGAAATGACACATGTACATAGTTTACCTTAAATTTGTTGTGTTTTATGGATATTAAAATGAAGAACTTCTATTTAGATCCATTCTAGAGATTGACTGTAGGGGAATTTACTAGATATGTCACTTTTCATAAAAGATGAGATCCAGAGGCTACCTGGCCCTTTACAGACTCTGCCTATAGAACTTGTAGAAGTAAACACTAGAGACATTAACAATATCAAAGAATGTTTTCATGCTCAGACATGGGAATGTGTCTCTTTCCCTACGCAAAAAAATAGTTCAAGGTAGTTAATATTCATAGACAGGTCATAAAGCAGGTCAATGTGATCATCTCTAACTTACTTTTCATGAAATTAGGCTTGGAATCCTCTACAACCTGGTGGATGGAGTTGAATGGGAACTAGGTCAAGGTCTTTACAAAATACATGCTAATGAATAACACTTACTAGGTTATGCCAACAAATAAAGTGGGAGAAATGTTTTATCCTCGAGGTTGTCCAATTGGGTGTGTAATACCAATTTCACCCATTTCCTAACAGGTTTCTATCTTAGGTTACAAATGTCTTCCACCTTATTATTTATATATTTTTCAATTTCCCGTGGATTCCTTGATTTTTTTCTCCTACTATCTCCCTCTCTGACTCCCAAAATTATTGTCATCAAACATGCCCCATTGAGGATCTGGAGCAATGTTTACACCATACTTAGAACTGTGATCGTTGATAATTGAAATTGGATTCATGTATAATCGATTGCTTGCTTAAGTGGCTCTTACTTGGACAATATCCTGAGATGAGTTTGACATGATGGTCATATGAGGTTGGAAGCTACTTGGTGTAATTTTCCTTAAATCTTCAAAAAAACAGAGCAAAAATGTCATTTTCGATCATTTTTTATTAGCTTCCACATACAACAGATGTTATCACAATTGCAACACAATCATGTTCCATCAGCATGAATTATGAATGTCGCAAGACAAATTGCAAGGAAATTTGCATTCATTTTAGGCAAAAGAAGGCTATGACATTAAGGTCCATGCTAGAAAAAATTATGCAAATAAGGTTGCTAAGTCTTGATAATAACCATGTGTTTCAAATCCATAACGAAGGTTGGCTTTGAGAGTGTCCTCTCAAATCCCTGTCTTGAGATGAAATTTAATTCAATGTCTCTTAGAGTTGCAAGGTGGAATTCATAGAACTATTTGATTTCTTTACCATAGATGGATATCTCCTTTCATCTATACCTTTCTCTACCATCTTATTTCCAAGTGAATATAAAATAACATGATAAGCAACATGAGACTTGGAACAATCATTTTCATTATCTATATGGAAGGCAAGAAAGATTATATCCCCTTAAGCTTAAGCTTATGTAGTTTGTCAATTTTTATCATACATTTTTTGGTAAGGGTGAATGTTTTTTTATCTATAGTACAAGTCATGAGTTCCCCAATTTTACCTTATGTAAAGCATGATTCTAGGATTACTACAATTTGTACTTGGTTTTTTATTGTGATGATGCCCTGTCTCAATCACTTGGCCATCTCTCGATGGGTATTTAAATATTTATAACAATACTTAAGTAATATTTATCTAAATTTGTATTATGTGAAATTATGTAAAAAATGGTATACTATTTTTCATAAAATTGGGTTGAGTTTATCATATATTTCAATGAAAGTTGATTAAATATGTTTTCTTTAAAAGGATCTAACAATTTTTTTAAGGTATGAATTTGAAATTTTGTGTGGCTCTCTATCAACCTTCACTTCCTCATTTCTAGAAAAAATCTACTTGCTCATTCGTATACCCACTTTCTATTCAAATGCATGAGTTTTGAACTTTCGGTAACTATGTTTTTCCACACAGGAAAATTATATGTCACATTTTATACTAAAGTTCTAAATATTATTTTGAAGTTTGGATTACTGTTATTCTTTTATATAATTTAAAATTAGATATAAGTTTAAATTGAAAGCTACTTAGATGAAATATAGCTTAGATATGGCATTTGCAAATTATTATCTATTTATTGAACTGAAGGACATAATTATTACACATGTTTAATTTACATTCAAATGCGTCTTTGATTTATCTCCTACAGCTTAATGTAATCTAGATATATAATTTAAGTTGAAGGCCCATGAGATAAATATGACTTCTATGTGACATTTGTATTGAACCATCTATTTGTTGTGTTATATGAACATAATTGGTACGCATATCTAATTTGGATTAATAATATGTCATGCTTCTTTAATTTATCTTTTATAGATGACTCGAGAATCCCTTTTTAATCTATCCCTTTTGACTTCGGATATGTGGGCAATAATCATCCGCATATTTTTCTATCATAAAGCAGTGAGTAAAATTGTATTCCGTTTGTGTCAATGTTAATGTTAAGCACAAGGATTAAAGTTTTATATAAGATACATTGCCACGGTGTACATTTATATCTAAAGAGTCCAAAACCTCATTCAAGACCATATGTTTTGTTGATGTAGTTTGATTGGTTATATTTCATTTCTTTTGCAGTTGTTGTTGTGGGCCTCACCATCTAGTGATTTTAGGTAAAAAATTATTTACATGGAATTTTGAAGTATCCTAGAATGTTTATTATTTATCACTACTAGCCTTGGTGATTTAGTTGTTTGTTTTGATGCTACTTGGTTACCCATATTTAATAGTTGTTCATGTTTAATTCATTGTTGAGGCTTTTTATTGGCCTGTCAGGATGTATTTTTCTCAAATCCATAATGGCTAAAAGAATGAAATTTATCTATGAAAAAGAGAGGTCATATGGAAAACAAATTGTTTGCAAGTGTTCTTTTGAACCCATAGAACTTGCAACCCCAATATGGATACAATACTAAGTAATACATAGCTTCTTCATCTAACTTAGCCAGGGATTTGCAATACTATATTTGAGTTGGGTAGCTCCATTTCAAGATATTATAATGTTAGATTATTATTTCTATAGATTTTGATTATGGTAGTAAAATGTTACAAACAACCGGAAACTACAAATAATATTATTCTAGATATATGTGAAAAGGACATGGTAGAGAAAATCAAACAATATTAAACTTTTCATAAATAGTTTAGATAAAAATACATTTTCTAATTTTGATTGTAAATTCCAAGGCTTAAAGCAATAATTTTTCTAATAATTTTTTTTTAATTAATAAATAAAAAAGAAGCATTTTTAATCAAAATCACATCCAACATATAATAAAAATTATAAAAACAATTTAAAACTTCATACACTATGACATTACTATGGCAAAGAGCATAAAAATATACAAGAAAAAAAATCCTTTTCTATAATAATGGAGAGCTTCAAATATCAAGAAAAAAAATCTTTTAGCCTCCTTGTATCCAAGAGAAAGAGTTGCTCAAACAATCATATTTTAAACAATTAAAACTTGGAGAAAATCATATGTTTTTGAATTTCAATTATATAAAAAATTACTCAAATATAAGACAAGAGTTACTCATACTATAAAATTTTAAATAATATTAACTTTTAAAAAAAAAATTATTTGGAAATGAACCAAAAAAAAAATATTTATAAATTTCATTTACAGTAACTTAAATCCATATTAACACCTCTTGATATATCTAAAATCAAATTAAATCTATATTAATTAATTTAATAGTTTAAATTCCTATTTGGGGTGTGCCAAATAGAAATATTCAAAGCGAAAGTTACAACTTACAAATATTACTCAAATATATCACAAAAGGAAATAGAATAACAAACATAATGGACAATATGAACCAAAGTATTATACCTTTATTGATATGGATGGATTCGTAATTACAAACATTTGCGTAAAATATGATGAAGCTTTGGGGGGACTTTAATGAAACACTTTTGGGACAATATCAAAAGAGTTAAGAAAGTGGCTGCTAACTAGTCTAAAAAGAAGGCAATAGAAGATAAAAAGGATCTTTTAGAAGTAGAAGAGGTCATTTCTAGGATTTTTGACAATAATGTAAATGCAATTTTTACTAAAAAAGACTTGCAGTCTTTGAAAATTTTGGAGGGGAGAAAGCAAGCACTATTAGAAAAGGAAACAGTTCAATGAAGACTTCAAAGTAGATCCATCTAGTTCGTTGAAGGTGATAAAAACACTAATTTTTCCAGAAACATGTAAATAATAAAACCTGCAACTAAGTTGCAGATTTGGAAAAATATTACAGCCATGAAACAAGACTTTTATAATTTGATTAAGGAGAGGAAGATGTCCAAGTTGTCATGGAGACAATTCAAATCCCTCCATGGTGTCAAGAAAATGGTATAGAAGAGGGTAATGAGCATGCTGAAACTGAGAGTTATGTGGGGAAGCTAGAGGCAAGCGTCATAGATAGAAAAAAAAGAATAGAAAAGAAGATGATCCAATCCTACAAAGTAAGCTGCCTACTTGCACACTCTTTTTTCAATTTTTGCAAACGAGTCGAATGGCTCAAAAAGTGCTCCAAATAACATGGGAGAAGATGGGATATCCACTATAAAAGTCTTTTAATTCATGAATGTGCAAAAGTGGAGCAACGATAAATGGCTGACGTCAAAAATCTGTAAATAAGGGATGAATTGTACATTCAATCAATGTACATACAACATACAAATTATATATGTTCATATCACGTTTCTACCCAAAGCATATATTCATCGATATGGATGGTATCTTACATCGCTTCACTGCTAATGAGCTAAGATGTTTCTGAAAATGATGCGTGTACACCCCAAGTGCAATAATAATCCCAAACAAAGTAATTAGGCCATGGAAAAGATAATTTTATTATGACTGTTAAAATTGGTTTTTAATTTTGTCTGAGCTGAGTTTGCAATACCATTGTAAGCTCCTGAGTAAGGGTAATATGCGAGTTTTGATTGATGGATGAAGTTGCTATAGTTTAACACTTTGCTAGGGACTGTAATGATGAGAATGAGAAACAAACTGTAAAATAGTAAGCAATGTAACGATGAGCATGAGACACAAATGCCAAACTGAAACTTGCAAGAACTCTATATATAGATTCCCTGAATATATGAATTATAGATTCCCTGAATAAGTTTTGTTCGAGAAATTATGACAGCGAGTATGCTGAAGGCTATTACCAACAGGACATGGACATGTGTTATTGGGTACCATACTCTGGTAAGATAGATGTCCTGAGAAATAAAAAACTCTAAAAAAAAACATAGAAAATATGGTAATGGAAAGAATATTGCATACAAAAAATGTAAAATGTAAATGAAACATTACTTAATTAAAAAAAATTGCACAAAACGAAACAAGGAAAAGAGGAAATCAACCTATATTCCCCAGAAGATGTTACCGAGATAGCAAGTTATAGTTCAATTTCTTAGTATAGCTTTGTCAAAAAGAAATCATAACTATCATGATTGCAGATGAAAAATTTGTAGTTGCCAATTCTTAAATTACAGAACAGAGTAAAATAATACATTATATTCTAGTTCCTTCAGAAACAAATCCGAAAATCAAACCTATATCATATGTATATAGACAATTCAGAAAAATAATATCCGGCAACAAAAGAATCTAAACCTCAACCAAAACCAACAAAAACATCTCCAGAGACTTTAGAAAGAAAACCCATCAGTAAATCATAGCACACAGAAATTCCAACCCTGAAAGCCTTAGCAAGAAAATAAGAACCAAAATTAGGCGAAGTACCAAAGACAAAACCCAAAGTGTCAATATATTAAAAAAAAAACGAATCAAAAGAAACAGTAAAACAAGTTGGGCAGATAGAACTTGCAATGCTTAATAATACAAGCGTAGGGCAAGTTATAGTTCTAATTCCAATTTTCTATATTCTTTATCACTCTGTATTCTATATAATCTAGGTGGGTGCATATTTCATTGGAAAATCGTTGTAGTATATTGGTGAGCTGGGACTCTCAACAACGACCACTGATTTTAGCATATACTTTGTATGATAACCAAAAATTTAGCTTAGGAGCTTAGACGTTGTGGGGATATAGCTCAGATGGTAGAGCGCTCGCTTAGCATGCGAGAGGTACGGGGATCGATACCCCCCATCTCCAGATAATGTATCTCGAAAGGGGTTTTTGTTAGAAAGTTCGCAATCGATCCTGTGAGTGATAGTTTAAACTTATTTTTGAGTGGAGGTTCGGAATCCATCCTTGGATAAGTTTGTTCTGTCACCCAGTGTCCTGTTTGATTGTCTATTACTATGAAACACAATCTATGTAGCAGTAAAAACAAATTACTATACAAAGCTACTCTGCATTCCTATTCATTGTCTATTATTGTAAAACACAATATGTGTAACAGTGAAAAAAAATTACCAAGCTACTATGCATTCCTTTTCCAATTTAAGGGTTGTGTAACAGTGAAAACAAGTTACTATGCATTCTTTTTTTGAGTTTAAGAGAACTGGAAAATTTGACAAATGAGTCTATTTTGAAATTCCAACCCTGTACCTATCATTTTTTATTGTATATTACTGTCCATTCGAGTTTAACACAATCTACTATACATTATTTTCATTGTCTATTACTATAAAAGACACTACAAAAACAAGGAAAAAGGAATTCTTTTATTTTCCACAGAACAAGATACTTATGAAGATATTTTTTGACAGCTCGAAGAGCGCGAACATACCCGACATAGTCGAAGAGCGCGGATGGGAGAAGCACCAGTGCGGCCGGGAGGAGCAACAACGCGAACAGACCAGCAAAAACAGGGACATAAAACACGCGAACAATGAAACCGGTAAACCACCAAACTTCGCGGGAAATTTATTTATAGAAAATAGTTTGGCCAAACTATTTTAAAAGTAAAAGTTTGGCTGAAATTTTGTTGCCAGTTTTCCAATCTTTGGCAAAATTTTTGTTTTCCCGCGGCGTCAGTGTGCCGTCAATCTAAACAGAATCACGAGTTCGGCCAAACTTTCTAAGAAAGTTCGGTCGAACTATTGCCGAAAAAAATTTTCGGCCCCCGATTCTCACAAAAGTGTAACCCAGCTTCACGTTTCCGCCCACTATCATGGTTAACCATGAGTTTTTATCCATCATTGAGAATGTGACAAGTAAGTACCTTTAACTCAAGCATTGCCACCTCAGCCATTAGGGATGATGGCATCCCCTAAAATGTGATTGGTTCTAATAAAGTGAATATTGATTGTTCATTTTCCTTAGGAGGCCCATTCTAGACCTCAAATTACCCCTAATTGGCATAGAGTCTGAATGTGAGATAGGCTAATGCAAATTTGAGGTAGAGCATAAGATCAATAGATAATGTGAAAGCAGAAAGGAACATGGGCTTGATGAAGGAGATGCATAATAGAGACAAAGTCTGCTCATGAGATTGAGTGGAATATTGATAGTATCAGTATGTATGAAATGCAATTGAATATATAGTTAAGTTAGAACTAAAGTAGAAATCAAATAAGTACGAAGATTAAAAAGGAATGAAGCACTATGCCTGTTTAAGTTTGAAAATGGATTAAAGAAGGATCTTCTAGGTTGAGCCAGTTGTTTCGTACACAATAGGGGATATGAGTCTCCTTTAGGTTGGTTCTTGTAAAATTTAGAGAGTTGGTGTTTCCTTAAGGTCAATGCATGTAAATAAAGGGGTTTAGTTCCTCTTGCAAGTGGGTTCTTGAACATTAGGGGATGCGTGTATTCTTCTGGTTGGTGCCAGTAAATTTGATGTAACAATAGGTTTGAGCCTACAACAATAGTTCGATATAATTTTTGTGGTTTTCTCCCTTCATGGCTTTCCATGTAAATATGTCGTTTCTATGTGTTGTTTATCTCATTATTTATTGAATGGTTGAATTGATGTATATTTTTTATTATTGATAAAATATGTTATTATATAAATTCACTCCCCCTCTTAGTATAACATAATTCTAACTTGAGGCATGGTGAAGACTATTGTTGTTGTATGAAACATTGCTTGAGGAGTGTGTTCCTTCCTTGAGAATAACATATGTTGTTATCCTATCTTGAGGAGTTGATGTATATTGTGCTTCTTGCTATGTGTGGATTATATAGTTTATTTATTAAAGATAAGGGTTTCATTTATATATTATTTTTTAAAATTTTAGGTACCTTGATAGATTTGAACATATAATATAAAAAGACCATTAATATTTTGCAAATAAACCCAATCCATGCACAAGAATACATATGGTAGAGATCAAACCCTTGAGGCAGGGTAACACCATATATTATTACTTAAAGAAGTAGCGCACTCCTCAAGTAATGCTTAATACAAGAACAATATTATTCACGATACATCATTACATTGTTTAAACTACCTTATACAATGCTCTCTATCTCACGGTAACATTATAGTGGGAAGAACCTTCTTATAACTCCTATCTTCTCCAAACATTATATTGTGTTTACATTATTGTAATTGACATATCTATTATTATTACCTTGGGTACCTTCTTAGGTACCTCCATATTACCCTACTTAGATATACTATGACATTCATATATCCTTGTTAGTGCATTGTAAGGAAAACAACATATATATTGTGGGATCGATGTAAAAGCAAAGTATATGCAATTCCTATTCCACATTCTTTAAGTTTTTCATTTGAAAATGATGTTGATGATACAGGGGAGTGTTTTTTTTTGCAAACATGCAAATAAACCCAACAACAATGATGATTCATGACTATATAGTTAGCTTAACAATGACACTAATGAATGATTTTACGACTAAGATAACCATATATAACTACACTAGACAATTTGGTCATAAATTAATACCAATTATTACTATTATGATTATTAATTATTACTAATAAAACTCTTAATCATCGCCATTATTCAGCTAGGCTAGTACAACCATGAATTTTAATCTACGTTGAGCTTGTGCTCATGATCATGAAAAACATTACTTGTCGACATTATACTGTCCAAGCCTTTTCCTTCAAACCAACTAGATACATAGAATGAAAATGACATGATTTTTTTATTTTTTTAATAAATTTCTTTCTAAAAAAGTACATAGTCAACTATTTTTAAGATAACCATACATAATCAAATCAATGAAACTTAAACTTGGATAGAATATTATGATTCAAGAGCATTAAACCCTCCCAACTAGATACATTTAATTGACAAAAATGACATGAACTTATCACGTTGATGAAAAAAAAAGGTTTCTCCTTTTCTTCCCCAAAAAGAAGTCCTTACGCTCCGTTTCTCTTGCGTGGATTACTGTGAATTCATTCTATCGGGTGGGTTAGCGAGACTTTGGTGTTGTTTTTCTCTGACAAATAGCGGGCCAACATTTCAATGCGTGGCATGACATCAGCAGTCCAAGGAATATTTGTTTTATATATTTGAATAAAGGCGATATCATAAAATTTAGAATACGTATATATTGTTCTTATACATAGATGGTGAAGCTTATAGACTTGAAGTGTTAATCCTTCAATTTTATAGTTTTTAATCCAATTGAATTATTAATTCAACTGTGTTATCATTTTTTAATTAGCAAAAAATTGTTTTGACCAATTCTTAAAATTAGTTTTATACATATTTTGCCATGTCAGAAAATAAAGGTTAGATTTGCTTAGAACATCTTGGATATATGTAAGAACAAGGTCTTTAATTTCAACGTTCATGATAAGATTTCTATACCTAAGATAACCTAAATTTTAATAGGCTGTGCTCTATTTTGGAAACTATTCGCGTAGTCAACAAATAAATCTGGATGAGAGTGAGTATTCATATATCAGGTAGATGTCTCATTTGTGTGATATTTAAGACATCATTTTTTAAAATAAAACTTAAAACTTTATAATTCATTAAAATATATTTAATTTTAAAATTTGGCCTTTTTTTGTAAGGATGAAATTTATATTTGAACCCATTTAATTATTTTGAATATTTAATAAAATAAAAATTAAGAATAATTTTAATTAATATTTAATATTTTATAATAATAATAAATCTGAATACATAATATGCATTTAAATTGTTTTACATTATTTTGAGTTTGTATATATATAATAAGAATAGATTAACAAGTTTTTTCTTTTAAATTTAAAAACTGATATTTAAAGTTTTTTTTTGAATATTTTTCTAATAAAAAACAATAACAATACCAACCAATCTTACTATGAAATCAAGATTGTGATTAATTAATATTTTTATGTAGAAAGTCTAACAATTTAAAATGTTGACCTAACATGGCCTTACATTATAGATGAATATTATATAAGACATGATATGATTTGTAGATGGCGGTTTATGGACTCCACTTATAAAGCTTTAAAACATGGGTTTAAGAGGAATTTTATTATAAAAGGGATTTTCATGTGTGTCATAATCCATATTTATTTGTGTGGTTTCTAACATCTAAGTTTGTATGTATTAAGACATTCTTAAAAAAAATTAAAAATTATGTTGAAGTATGGGAACAAAGTTTGGACATAATTATTGGATTATGAAAATATATTTTTTCCTCATAAATAATGTTTTAATTATGGATATGTGGCATCATATTTTTTTAGGGATTTTAATTAATAATCATGAACATTAAAAAAAAGATAAACTTTACTAGTGGAAAGGTTTCATGTGGAAGGTTGACCATTGAGCCCGTACATCCTAGTCTTCCAAGAAAATTGAACCTATAATTTTATGAAATTATTACATCTAATTTATTGAGAATCACCTTGAAGACAATGATATTTTCATGGCTCATGATGTAAGAAAACCCTTCCTTTAGGTTCAATAATTATAGTTACTTTGGTAAGGGTAATAAAACACATAAACCATATAATTTAGAGGTGGGAAAGTAATCTATCTTGAGGACTTAAGGTTTGAATTATTATAGTTAGGGTAGAAAAAAACATTTTTATGATGTAGCATCAACAATTTTTAAAGTTAGAATGAGTCTTTTCATTTCTTAAATAACTATGAAATGATGTTGATTTATAAATATTGATATATCAACATTTCCAACATTAAAATTCTCGTATATCTAAATATGCAATATCGATATTTTGATGAGTTTTTTTTTCTTAAAAAAAAATGTCAACATTGTGTGTATAAATGTCAATATATATATGAAGATAGACATACCAACATGTGAAAGGTTGCCTCACCTAATGCTAGCTTCATACCAACCAAACACAATTTCACTTAAACACCTATATATTCTTGTCAGTGCAATGTAAGTAAAGCACTTTATATGTTATGTTATCAATGTTAAAGCTAGGTATATGTTGATACATCAATATTATCAGGGAATGTTTTCATAAGGTTTATTCCTATAGTCATGAATCTAATGCCAAGAAAAACGATGATTCATGGAAATATAGTGAGATTGAAAATGGTAATGATTCATCAACCTATTGACCCAACAACATTTACAAGATGTACTAATACAAAAATAATGAAAATTTATAGCTATATCGCATAGTATGACCATGTATCATCACCATTTCTAATCATACTATATAGTATGACCATGAATCATCATTATTTTTGGGGAGTAAATAATTACCATTTTTAGGCTAGTAGGCCCACAAATATTCACCATTTTTGGGTTTGTAATCACGACGATAGGATACACTATTCTATATCACAATGCAAATCAACATTACAGAAAAAAATGTAGTAGGATTGTGCGATTAGGATTGCATAAAAATGTATGTAGGAAAAGAATAATTTACCTTATTAGTGAAAGAGCTCTTAGTGATGTTTGTACTATATCTTTATTTGTTACAAAATTTGAGTTTCAATGTAATGATCGAAATGGGGCATATATGTGGTTAAATGTATATGATATGGCCATAGTGGGGTCATATAAGGTTAAAATATTTTGTAATAATGATTTCCATAACAAAGGGGACACACATACATTGGATGAATATATATCTATTTTTGTGTATGTGATTTTGATATATGAATGTATTGAGGTATTTTGCAGGGATTATCTTATTATTTAAAGAGCTATTATGTAACTCATATTTTGTATCTATATTGGAATTGTGATTCTCTATTACATTTGTTGTATAAAGTGTATACCTTTCCATGTTATTGTATCCTACATATCTAATGCATAATATGTAATATCCAAGTGTTTAGACAAACGAAATATAACATAAAGATTTAAACGATGTCATAGTCAATCAAAAATTGAAAAATCAACCATCAGAGATCACATTTTTCATATAATGAACAATTAAAAAATCAACCATCAAAGATCAAATATTTAGAGGGGTAAACATATTTTAGAGTGGAAATTTTGAAAAATTGTTTGCACATCAGGAGTTTGGATCCCGCTTGAGGCTTGATATATCGCTTGAGGCTTGATATATCCCTAGTTAAGATGTATCTATACCTTTTCAATTAGTTCATATAATATTTACATAGTCTTCTCTTTTTAACCATAAAACATACCTAAAAAAGGGTCAACATGTAGAATAATTTATTCAAATAATTTTACCATGAGAATTTAGTATTTCAATTACTTTATACAATATATACATAGTTTTTTTAATCATATAATATACCTAAAATGGCCAAATTGTAGATTAATAACAATATTTGAAATTATTTTACAATAAAAAAATTAATTTTCCCATAACTTTATATAATATATACACAATGTTTTTCACCATATATAATATATACACATTTCATAATGAAGACATTGAAATATTTTGTTTATAATTCACATTGAATTTTTTATATTCTATTAGTATTTTTTAAATTATGAAAATCAATTATATATTAATAATTAAATCAATTACACTTCACTCCCTTATTAGGAATTACTTATTAATTTCAATTCATTTTTTTTTTTACATTCGAATATTCTATTATAGTCAAAACATACACACATATTAACTTGTTTTATCTAAATATATAGATATATGAAGTTGAGATTAAAAATATATTAGCTAATATGGATATGGATATTGAAATAGTTTATTTAAATCCTACATTGAAATATTTTGAGAAAATCTAAGAACTATAAATCTTATATAATTTTTTTCTTTCTTTTTTCTTTTAACTATTTTATCTCTTTTTAAAGCTAATGTAAAATCATATTACTTAACATGGACATTGAAATATTTGTTTATAACTTAGAGCAAGAGTAAAATATTTTGACCATATCCTCTTTATACTAGGTTATAATATTAATTTCAAACCTAGATCTACCAAGTTCCGAGAGGGGTGGAGTTCAAAGTTAATATAGATCTAACCTCATACTCTTGAATTCCGTAATGGAATTCCTAATGCTTTTAAAAAGGAATAAAAATTTAACATCTTGAATTAGACAATATTAAGTTAAACATTTTGAATCACTTTGCAAAGGAATACAATTGTCACACCCCTATAGCAACCCTCAAGTTAAAGTGCATCAATGCCTCTAGATGTGTGGTACCAGCATGGTTCATTGTAGTGGCTTGACCACCTTACAACTACTTACACTTGGAATACACCTTGAGCACTTGCACTTCTGTCACAAGTTAGATATATTATGTTCACATAATTAACATGTAACATTAACCCAAGTACAGTGTCTGATTACTTACATTCACTTCTACTTCATAAGTATACAATAATCCACATATATAGATATGCCATAATATAATGCCACAAATATTCATAAACATCAATGTACAATGTGTACCAGATTTTACAAGTACAAGGGATACCTCACAGTTTCCCACCTTCACATTATAAACTGAAACAATATTTCAATAAGTTACATTAACATACTTTATCCTTTTCTTACTTTCATGTACAACAAACTCGAACCCGTTCCACAACACTCTTAGAATTCTCACACAATTTACACTTTCCAAAATTTTCAAACATGTGAAACTCAGTCATACCACAACTCTCTTAGCTAACCCCCATGATGTTTCCACACAAAGTCACAAGGTACCTTTGTGGACCATCAAGGCTTGTTCGTGCCATAGTATCACCCAAACTTGACGCATGACTAGGTCAACCATTCTATTCGTACAGTTAGGAAAACTCATTCCTCTCTTGTTCTTTTCTTGCATGAGCTTTCCTATTCACCCATATTGCATGGCCTGTTTTGGTCGCCCATCTCGTCCATCACAAATTGTGGGTATCATGTGCCTTTCCCATGGCCACTTCTCATTATGTTATGTGCACAATTACACATGTCACAAAATTTGACAAAGCCTTGGTGAAACCCCACAACATTGCTTCCAATGTTGCAAATGTTGTGATGTCTCTCCTCACTGAAGATGTCCTCCTCAATCCTAAAAATATTCCATCTCTTTCTTGTATGATCCCTCCATATATGTGTGAAATGTATCTCAGCAAAGGGGGATAGGAACCAATCATACCCTCACTCTTCTCAATCAACCTCTCCAAAACTAGATCATCAAGCCAACCATCTATCTTTTTATTATCACTACACTCCTCGAATTCTCTTCTAGTATGTATATGCCACGTTACATAATATTAAACCTAATGCATATTTGTGATCCTGCTACCTCCATCATCTTGGTCTAGGTATTCACACATGCTCAAAATCGATGCATCAACATCCTCAACATCATCTTCATACTCAACATCTCTACCATAATCAGATGTAGAACCTTCCCATACTCAATCATGGACTTCACAACGTTAACCATCTCAGGTCTCTCTAACATCCTCAGAAACCCATCTCCCTAGTCAACCATCCTCCTTGAATGTTGCATGAGTATGGAATCCATATGATCCAATGTATCAGAAGTCTCACCATTTAGTTGTCCTCCCTCTATATGGATATTTTTCATCGTATGTCCATCTACCATGGTTGTAATAGTTATGATAACCATCGTTTCCTCTCCTGAAATAATAAACAATCTCCCCATATGAGGTGTTGGTAAAAATATATGTCTAACCATAAAATTGATGCCAAATACAATCTCATTGTCATCCATATTGATAATCATGAATTCAAGCTTCCCCTTCCAAATACCAATCTATTCTAGAACAACACAAACTTGTCCAATAACTCTCATACCCTCAGAATTCACGACTTTGAATGATGTATAGACAAGAACAATATTCAAGACTAATCTCCTAGCCAAATATCATGTCAAAATGTTATTTGTATCCCCAATTTCTACCATAGCCATTGACTAACTCCCATTCACATAAATCTTCACATAGTTCAACTTAGTCTACTTTGGATCATGTTTTGAAGTAGCCTCCTTCAAAACATTGCACCCAAAACCTGGATCACTCCCATAGAAGGGTGCGAACTCTTCCCTGATCTCTCTTCCTTCTCAACATGTATAGTTGCCACTTTTTGATCCAACAAATAATTCTTCACCATGGGATCATGTACATGCAACCAACACAAAAGAAAGTTCCTCTCCTTACCACTCTGCTTTGGTCCATCCTCTTTTGAATATTTCTATTTTTAATTATTTGACTTCTTCTTCTTCTCATCATGCTCCTTCCCTTCCTTCTTTCCTACTGCATGGATATCCATAGTATTTTCTACAACAATGATAATTTCTTCAATATTTTGCACATTATTTCTCTTAACTTTTGTTCGAGCCCAATGTTGTAAGCCTACCAAGAAATTAAATAACCTTTACTTCCCATCCATATTTGAAATCTCCAACATAAGACTCAAATACTCCCAAATGTAATCCTTCACACTTCTTACCTGCCTCCAAAAATTTAACTTGCTCCTTGTATCCCAAATTTTATCCTGCAGTACAAACTAAGAATACAACGCTTCCTTCAATTTTGGCCATGTGGTAGGGTCTTCCTTCATTTGAGTTGAGGAAACCTTCTTTTCCCTTTTTCTCCACCACTAATTCACATTCCCTATTAAGAATTAGGTAGAAAAATTCACCTTGACCTCATTCGAGCACTATCCCAGTTGATCCAAACATTGTTATACCTCCCAAAAAATGATCCAAGCACCTTGTTATTTCTCGTACCATCATAAAATTCTATTTCTTTCACCTTCAACCTTAGTTATGAATGAGATGAAATTTGGTTGACTGGGTTACATAAAACTACAATTATCTCTTTATGCACTTCCATAGCTGAAGTATGAATTTTAATATTCTCCTCAAATTGAATAAATATGTCATAACCATCTTCAAGTTTGTCAAGCTCATCATTTTACTTCCCAAACCTATCAAAAACTTAAGCAAGTAACCCAACCCATTCTTGGTCTTGAATCTTATTGCTCTCTCCTATGTACTTCATATGAGGCTCCATCTCACATGGATCAAGCTTCTCCAAATTATTTTTGATACAAATTGTCACGCCCCTACAACATCCCCCGAGCAAAGGCACATTGATGCCTTTGGACATGTGGCACCAACGTGGTTCATTGTAATCAATTGACTAACTTATATATACTTACACCTAGACTACACCTTTAGCACTTGTTCTTCTATTGTGAGCTAGATATATTATTCTCATGGAATTAACATGCAATATTTACCAAAGTAAAATGCTTGATTAATTCACTTCACTTCTAGTTCACAAGTATAAAATCACACACACACACACACACACACACACACACACACACATATATATTCATCAATATAATGTTATAGTATAATGTCACAAAGCTAAATAAACATCAACGTATAATGTGCACGAGATTATAAAAGGACAAGTGAAGCCTCACAGGTTCCCACCTTCACATTATAAACTTCAACAATATTTCAATAAGTTACATTAACATATTTCAACCTTCACTTACTTTCATGTAAAACACACTCAAATTTGTTCCATAACTATATTGGCTTTCCCACATCGTCTACATAGTCAAAACCTTGCAAAACTTTCCCAACTCGATCATGCCACAACTCTCCTAGCGAACCATTACGATGTCTCAATACAAAGTGGTAATGTGCCTTCATGTACCCTCATTCATTTTCCCATCTTAATTGTTATGCCTCGACCATATCAAATTCCTTCTCTACTATCAGGACTTCAAGTTGTTGAGATCTGTGATCGAGTTATAGTGGGTGCACCCATGTGCGAAGGGCGCCAATATTGACTAACTCAAGAATGTGAAAAAACACAAGGTGACGACTAACGATGTGAAACCAAGTTGTAGTGGGCGTGCCCATGTGTGACATGCGCCCATACTAACCAACTCGGGCACATGTATCACAGGAGTATTATGTTGGCAAGCACCCACCGCTTGAGCGTGTCATAGGTGTGGGGTGAAGTCATGCGATTGGAAGTGTGTTTGGTGAACAAGTGCATCAGTGGAGTTGGCGGGCGAGCGAGCTTGGAAGGTCACGCACGGGCAGACGAGATGACCTGAGTGGCCTGAGCGACCTGAGTGACCAACCAAGAGGTCAAAAATTATGTGATGGGAATATATGCGATGAAAAAAAAATATAATGGAGGTAGGTCAACGGACATTTGGTGGACATGACGACATGTATTGGAGTGGGCCGACTAGTGTAGAGTCACGACCCATGACTGAATGAGACCATGGATAGGTGTATACATATACAATGGTGGAGAATTCACAACAATCATCAACGAACAAGAATTAAATTAAATAATTTTTCGGGAAATTTTAGAGAAAAATCAAATGAACATGAGCAAGGCAACAGGCAGATAGGGTGGAAGCGCAAGGCCAAAGATTACCGAACCAGAAAACATGGTTTATGTGTTTCGGGTCAGTCGGGTCATCGCAGCATTAGCATAAGTGCCCAAAACTGCAGCAACATCGGGTGAGTCGAGCTAGACTCGACATCACTCTATAACCCATAGTGACCCACAGTGTCAGAATGTGTATAACCGACTCCAAAAAATAAAGGGTGAGTGGGTATTTTGTGAGTTCTAGTGGTTCAGGGTATTGCAGAGTGCATGGAGGGAAGGTGTAGCAGGGTCAACCCGACTGCATGATAGTTGTGCAGCAAGAGATCACCGAGTGGCTCGAATGCACAACAGGTCAACTCATGTAGAATAGTGACCTGAGTGTGTGCAGTAGGTTCAACCCGTGTACGACCGTGATTAGGCAGCGTGCAAAGGGGTTATCCCATGCACGACTATGGGCATAATTTTGTAAACTTGTAAATTTTAAAAGAGAAAGTGTGCAGGCTTGGTAATTGAAGCTGCATAGACATAATTTATGTCTTTTGATTTATAAAAGCATTGATATTCATCTCACTCATTTATTAAGGTATTTTCCCCTCCCAAGTATGTATGGGTGTACTTGTATGGTGAATTGATGTTTATGGTTATGTTTCTTTCCATTGCATATTGATGAACAATTGAAGAAGAAAATTAACTAAGTGTTGTGATAAGGTGTAGTCTATGCACTCAAGTATTGTTAAAAAGAAAATGTGTGGTAGTGTCACACTCGCTATACATTGTTAGAAGAGCACAAAAAGTATAGGGTCATGACAGTTGGTATCAGAGCTTGATTCAAAGCGATTTGAGCTTTGATGGAAGATTGAAGATTGAAGTTGAGATGTAGAATAGGCAGGGTTGGATTTGAGGCTGAAGCTTGGAAATTTTATTATTTGGTCTTAGTGAGACACTTAGGAGCAGTTTGATAGGGGCATATTACAGGGCCACATTTGAACGATAGTATATGGTCTTGACTCGATCTCAATCAAGACAAATCGAGGGTCATGTGGATGAACCTCAGGTTACTGAGGAACTGACCACACTCCCAGAGGAAGTCTTCATAGATTTTTTTTTTTGATTCTATAGGTGAATTAGAGTTGATAGTGCATACTTTAAAGGCCAAGAGTGGGGAATTCCATATAGAGAATGCGAATATGAGATTTTACCATGAGGAAATCAAAGTATGATATGAGTAAATCGAGTGGCAATTTGGTGAGCCAACAAAATATGTAAAGGACATTTAAGAAGTAAGGGATCTTGGTATGTAAGAAATTTCCAAAATGCGAAAGAATTTAGAAGAGTTTATGGATGAAATAGCCTTACTGAAGAAAGCTATTGGGAAAGGACCAACTAGAGGGACTGCCAATGTGAAATTAAAATAACCTGGCTCATATGATGGGATGAGGAATACAAAGGTACTTGGGAACTTCTTATGGGATATGGAGCAATACTTGGATCACTTGGTTGTTCTTAATGAAGAATCAAAGGTGAAGATATTTGCTCAATTTCTGATGAAGGATGCGAAAATTAGGTGGAGAAGGAAGCCTGACCATATTTCTCATGGTGAAGGTGATGATATCACTACATGGGAAGAAATGAAGGAAGTTTTGCAAGGTCACTTTAGCCAACAAGATAAGACATTGGATGCGAGAACTATGATTAAGTACATTAAAAAAACAAGAAGTCTTCAACAATATCAAACTGAGTTCGAGAGTATGATATTGGAATTACCTGATGTGGAAGATAAAGACAAGATTTTCAACTTTGTTAATGGGTTGAAACCTTAGGCAGACAATGAGGTTAAGAGGAAAAATATCAAGAGATTGGAAGAAGCATTTTCTTCAGTTGACAGGATGATTGAACATTATGACTAGGGGACTGAGAAGAAAAAGAAACCTAAAAAATCAAAGGAAAAGAAACTAAAGGAGGAATCTTCAAGACTAAATGCCAAGTTGAATATTAAGAAGCCCTTGAAATGTTGGTTGTGCAGAGATGACCACACAGTGATGAAATTTCCTTCTAGACCGAAGTTGATAGAAACGACACAATTTGAGAGTAATAATAAATAGGAACCATTGATTGCGATGATGCAGATATTGGGGGCTGTAGTAGCTGTGGAAGTTGTCCCTATGTGCGATCCTGAAAGGAATAAACTTGAGTATGTGAACATGAAGATTGGGCAGGCCAAACTACTCACCATAGTTGATAGTGGTGCAACTCATAAATTCAACGGGGAAGATACTTCTAGGAAAGTTGGATATAAGTCCAAACCAATCCAAGCTCAGTTGAAAGCAGTGAAGTCTGCCCTAGATCATGTTATTTGTATCTCTGAAAAAATGCGGATACATGTTGGAGATTTCCATGGATGTGTTGAATTCATGGTTGTGTGGATTGATGACTATGAAGTTGTGCTTGGGATGGAATTTATGAAGCAATTTGAAGTTATGATGGTTCCACATATGAAGAAATTGTAAATTTACGATGGATGGGAAGATGATCTTATAGGTGTTCCTATCGTGGACGTTGATTCAGCTAGGTGTAAATTGATATCTATGAATGTGGTGGAAATAAAACATGATGAAGTTCTCCATGAGAGGTTGATTGTTGCAGAGGAAAAATTCAAGGAGCAAGCACAGGTTCTAAGAACATTGTCTGACAACATCTTAGATTTGAAGAGAATGATAGAATCAATGGAGGAGAAGGATGAGTCAAGTCCTCAGATTCACGGTGAAATTCAGGAACCATACATGCATAGGTTAGAGGAGGAAGATCCAGATAGGTGGTTTGAGCTATTAGCTTAGGAGGAGGGAGAGCCTTTAGCCCCCGCATCCCGCCCCTCTTCATAGAATAATATGGGGACAAGGATCATTGTCTTTTGCCCATGGCAGCGAGTCATATTCACCTTATGGGCAGATTGTGGAGTGAGATGGGCACTTGACAGTAGGATTATTTGACAATCATGATGATCTAGAGAGTTTGTTTCCTTGTGGAGGTGATGTTACAGTTAGATTAGCTACCCAACTAGTCACCATCACAGGGGGATCCAACACATGATTTTCTTGCAGAGGTATAGGCCAATTTGGAGCATATAGAAGGTCGAGGTGGGTACATCTGGATGCTAACACAATATTTTGTACATTTGAAAAGATATAGCAGAGTTGGTAGCATGAACATGGGTTTGTTGGAGCCGATGATACTTTGCGATGATAAGATGATGTTGTCAGTGACAAAAACATTTTTAGAGTGGTGGAGGATGGCAGGTCCTCCTGTTATGGAGACGTGTGACTGAGCTATAGTGGGCACACCCAAGTGTGAATGGCGCCAATATTGACTAACTCTGGCATGTGTGACAACATGAGGCGACACTTGATGTGCGACCAAGTTGTAGTGGGCGCACCAATGTGCGATGGGCATCTGCACTAACCAACTCGAGCAAATGTGCAACACACGCACTGTGTTAGCAAGTGCCCACCCCTTGAGCATGTCATAGGCACTAGGCAGAGTAGTGTGATTGGAAGTGCATTTGGTTAACAAGCGCACCGGTCGAGTTGGCGGGTAGGTTAGTTGGGTTCGTCGGCCACGGGTGGCCGAGCTGACCCAACTAACCAATGCGGCCCGAGTGACCAACCAACTGGTCAACACTTATGTGATGGGAATATATGCGATGAACATAAAATATAACGGAGGAATACTAAAACACATATGGTGGAAAGACCAATGTATATTGAAGTGGGTTGAATCATGTACAGTCCTAACCTATGGTTGAACGAGAGAATAGATAGGTGTATACATATACTATGGTGGAGCACTCACAACAATCATCAACGAACAAGCATGCAAGAAAATAATTGTTCGGGTAGCTTCAGAGAAAAGTAAAATGAACATGGGAAAGGCATCAAGGAGACAAGGCGAAAGTGCAGGGCCGAATTTTGTTGAACCGAAAAATGAGATTTATATGTTTCGTGTTAGTTGGGTCACTGCGGCATTCGCGCGGGTGACCACGACTATGGTAGCATCTGGTGAGTCAGGCCAAAGTCAACAACACTCTACAACGTATAGTGACTCACAATTTCGGCAGGTGTATACCCGACCGCCGAAAGGAAAGGGCAAGCAGGTAGTTTGGAAGTTTTCGTGGTTCGGGGTATTGCAGAGTGCATGTAGGGAAGGTGCAACGCTGTCAGCTCGACTACACGACAAGCTTGCAAGAAGAGATCATCGAGCGGGTTGAATGCAAAAAAAGTCCGCTTGTGTAGCCCGAGTGTGTGCAAAAAGGTCAGCCCATGCATGATCGTGACCACAAAGTATTCAACGGGGTTAGCCTGTGCACTAATCTGGGCAGAATATTGTAAACTTGTAAATTTTAAAAGAGAAAGTATGCAGGCTTGGTAATTGAAGTTGCATAGCTATCATTTATGTATTTTTATTTATAAAAGCATTGATATTGGGCTAACTCATTTATTAAGGGATTTTCCCCTCCTGAGTATGTATGGGTGTACTTGTATGGTGAATTGATGTTTATGGTTATGTTTATTGGTACTGCATATTGATGAATACTTGAAGAAGAAAATTAACTAATTTTTATGATAAAGCATAGTCTATACACTCAATTATTGTTAAGAAAAAGTGTGGTATTTATGCACTCACTATACATGGCTGAAAGAGCACAACAAGTATAGGGTCATGAAACTTGGTATGAGAGCTCGATTCAAGGCGAGTTGAGCTTTGGTGGAAGATTGGAGATTGAACATGAGAGGTACAATAGTCAAGGTTGCATTTGAGACTGAAGCTTGGAAATTTTATTAAGGTCTCAGTGAGATACATAGGAGTAGTTTGATAGGGGTATATTGGAGAGCCAAAGTTGAATGATAGTATATGGTATTGACTCAATTTCAAGCAAGATAGATGGAGGGGAATTTTGATGAACCTCAAATTACTGAGGAACCAGCCACAGTCCCGGTAGAAGTCTTCATGGAGAAGTTTTTGGATCTTGTGGGTGAATTAGAGTTGATAGCACATACTTTGAAGGCGAAGAATGAGGAATTCCAGATAGAGAATGTGAATATGAGAGCTAGCCACGAGGTACTCAAAGTATGATATGAGTACACCAAGTGGTAATTTGGTGAGACAACGAAATATGTAAAGGAATTTGAAGCAGTAAGGGATCTTTGTATGGAAGATATTTCTAAAACAAAAAAGAAGTTAGAAGAGGCTATGGATGAAATAGCCTATTGAAGAAATATTTGGGGCAAGGACCTATAGGAGGGATTGCCCATGTTTAAGTAAAACAACTTGACTCATATGATCGGATGAGGAATGCAGAGGTACTTGGGAACTTCTTATGGGATATGGAGAAATAATTTGATCACTTAGGTGTTCCTAATGAAGAAGCGAAGGTGAAGATAGTTTCTAAATTTCTGACGAAGGATGCGAAAATGTTGTGGAGAAGGAAGCTTGACCACATTTCTCATGGTGAAGGTGATGCTATCACTACATGGGAAGAGATGAAGGAAGCTTTGGAGGGCCACTTTAGCCCACAATATGAGACATGGGATACAAGAACTACGATTATGTACATTAAAAAAACAATAAGTCTTCAACAGTATCAAAGTGAGTTCAAGAGTATGACCTTGGAATTACCTCACATGGTGGAGAAAGAAAATATTTTCAGCTTTGTTAATGGGTTGAAACCTTGGGAAGACAATGAGGTTAAGAGACAAAAGATTAATAAATTGGAAGAATCCTTTTCTGTAGTTGAAAGGCTGATTGAAAATTATGATGAGGGGTCTGAGAAGAAAAGAAGCCTGAAAAAACGAAGGAAAATAAAAGAAAAGAGGAATATTCAACGCCGAATTCCAAGTCAAAGATGAAGAATCCCTTGAAATGTTGGTTGTGTGGAGATGAACACACGATGAATAATTTTCCTTCTAGACCAAATTTAGGATGGAATTTATGAAGCAATTCGAAGATATGATGGTTCCACATGTGAAGAAAGTGTCCATTTACAATGGGCAATAAGATGATCCTATAGGTGATCCTACCATGGATGGTGATTCAACTGGGTGTAAATTTAAAGGTATGAATGTGGTGGACATAAAACGGAATGAATAACCCCATGAGGGGTTGACTGTTGTAGAGGAAAAACTCAAGGAGCAAGCATAGGTTGTGAAAACATTTCCTGACAAAGATATTGGATTCTACAAGAAGGCTAGAAGAAATGAAGGAGAAGGATAATGCAAGTCTGGAGATTCAAGGTGAATGTCAAGAATCATACAAGCAAAGATTAAAGGAGGAAGATCCAAATTGCTAGATTCAGTTATTAGCTTAGGAGGAGGGAGAGCCTTCGGCCTTCACATCCTCCCCCTCTTCTTAGATTGACATGGGGACGAGGCTAATTGTTTTTTTCTCATGGAAGTGAGTCCTCTTAACCTTATGGGTAGGTTGTACAGGGAGATGGACACTTGAAAATGTGATGCTTTGACATTCACGATGGTGTAGGGAGCATGTGTTCTTGTGGGGGAGATGTTACAATTGGATTAGCTACCCAAATAGTCACAATCACAGGGGGATCCAAAAAATGATTTTCTTGCAGAGTTATAGAGTGGTTTGGAGCATATAGTAGGTCAGGATGGATACATTTGGATGCTGACATGATATTTTATACATTTGGATAAATATAATAGATTTGGTGGCATGAACATGGGTATGTTGGAGCCAATGATATTTTGCAACGATATGATGATGTTGTCAGGGATGATAACAATTTTAGAGTGGTGGAGGATGCCAAGACCCCGATTTTTGGAGATGTGAAACCGAGTTATATTGGGCACATTCATGTGAGATAGGTTCTCATATTGACTAACTTGGGCATGTGCGACAACACAGGGCAACACTTGACAATGTTTGACTGAGTTGTAGTGGGTTTTCCCATGTGCAACAAGCACCCATACTAACCAAGTTAGGAACACAGCGATGGTCGGTACGTGTAGCCGAGTGCCCACCCCTTAAGTGTGTCATGGGAATTGGGAAAATTCATGTGATCAAAAGTACGTTTGGTGAATGGGTACATCAGTGGAGTTGGCAGTTAGGTGAGTTTGGCATGTCAGGCATGGGCGGCTGAGCTGACCCAAGTGACCCGAGCGACCCAAGCTACCAACTGACGGGTCAACACTTATGCGATGAGCATATATCCTATCAACATAAAATATAACAGAGGCAGGTCAATGCACATATGGTGGACAAGCCGACATATATTGGAGTGGGCCAACTCGTGTAGATTCAAGACCCTTGGCTAAACGGGACCACAGATAGAAATCTACATATACAATGGTGGAGAATTCATAAAAATCATCAATGAACAATCATTCAAGAAAATCATCGTCTATGAAGCTTTAGAGAAAAGGAAAACGAACAAAGGCAAGGCAAAGGTAGACAAAGCAGAAGCGTAGGGCTGAAGTTTACCGAACTAGAAAACTAGGTATCTCGTGTTTCAGGTTAGTCGTGTCACCAAGCATAATTAGTGCAGCTTTCCGAGATATAAATTTTAATACAAATATGTATTCCCTAGATTCTCCCCGATCTAACAATTATATCCCAACCGTTAAATACAAAATCCTTCTACTTAAATATTTACATTAATACCAATTGTAAACACATGAAGAAAGATCAATCATATCGATACATTTTACTCGAGTTACAAAAAGCTAAAACCCCCACTATCATATATTATGTATATATCATGGATCATGAAACAATATCATTCAAAACTCTAATCTAAGAGCTCTGAATACAATATACAATTTTCTCACACTGCCATACAAAAATTGGTATATACATGCACCAATTTACCGTTCGACAACCTACCTCCACCGCGCAATCCCTAATGATCACAATCCCTAAATGAATTCTATCTTTCCTTGCCTTGACAATGCAATCCTCATTGGCACTAATGTGTTTGGTTGCAAGTGTGCACCCACTAATGTCACAACCGATAGTTAAACTCGTCCCTTTCACCTATCTCTCAATTGGGTATTCCACTGATTTTGACATGCATGTAGTTAACAATGGTAAATCTTCGCCTGCATGAGAGATCACTCCATGTCAATTAATTTAATATTTACCCCATCGATCTCTCACTAGTGTATCTTTAGTTACAACTTGTTACAATTAGCACAAGTGAGTTAAACTACTTCACAACTCACATAACTACACATCCAAATCAGTTACAACTTTGTATCACTCGGGGCTTATAATGAAGTCCACTCGCATGTCCCACCAACCAACCTTAGAACTCGAAATTCCTCTTACCAAATGGTTTTCCACATCATTTAACCGAAATCAAGTGCTTCAAGAGAATGGATTACTATTTATTGTCTAATTATTATTAAGAGATAATAAAAATCGACATGCATTCTATTTTTAGATATGCAATTCATGCATGTACTTCGCACATGCATTCCAAAGCTAGAACTCCATCCATAAATAGAATTTTCTCAACCATCTATAAATAGACTCACTATAAATATAATTTTCTCACCATTCCGAAAAAGGACATACACCTAAAAATAACATGCGGGCCCCACCCATTGTAGGTGCTTAATTTTCACTAGGATCATCATCTGTTGAATCTCAACACTCCCTCTCAACAATAAAGGGAGTATACTTCACCCCGATCTTCTCTATGGTATTCAAATTTTCTCTCGTGAGCAATTTTGTCGAATATCCGCATCCCGACTTCCGTAGGAATGTACCGAAGCAACATGATCTTCCACCGCACTCAACTTTCCGATATGATGATACTCGTATATCTATATGCTTATAGCTATCATGAAAAAAAATAGGAATAATCAAGAGTTTAATGCAGCTTCCGATTATCACAATGAATCACCGTAGGATCTAAATGAGAACTAAACAAACTCACCAGGATCTTCTCATCCAGACAGCCTCACATGCATCTTCGACTTGCCGCCATGTATTTCACTTCCGCTGAAATGAGTGCCATGAATCTCGATTACTCGTTGTACCAAGAAACAATTGTAGATCCGATACCGAAGACCCCTCCTAGTGTGCTCTTTCTATCCGCCGGGTTTCCCGCCTAATCTCCATCCGTGAAGCCGGTGCAACTTCACCTCATCCGTCTTTCTATACCATAAGCTATATTCAAATGTGCCCCTAAGATATTTAGGACATGCTTTCCTGCCTTTCAAAAGAGCTTTGGTAGGCTTAACCATCGCTCGACTAAGCCGGTTCATTGCATAGCATATGTCCTGTCTTTTATTTAATAAATACATGAGCGAACCCACCAACTATCGATAGATAGTAGTATCCACTACCTCTAGATGTAGCATCCTCTTTCCTCCAATTTCCTAGAAGAGGAGTATCCATGGGGTTTGCGTACCTCCATTTGAAACTTACCCCATTATCTCCCTAGCATAATTGCCTCTGAGATGTAAAAATTTCACCTTCTCGCCGCCATATTTACAATGAAAGGAAATAGTAGAGGAGACCCATATCCTCCTTCATCTCAAACTCCTCGGAAAGGTCCTCCTTGCATGAGGTATCCGCCGCTCATCACCAACCAATATTAAATCATCAACATAAAGAAAAATGATTAAAATCTTACCTCTCTCCACCTCAATTTGGTATATGTTTGCATCCGCTCACTTCGGTGAAGCCAAGTCCATGAAATAGTTGTCGATATGAGTGTACCAAGCATTGTGTAAGTGCTTGCTTCAGCCCATACAACACTCTTTGAGTTTGCACACATGTGACCCACCGTTGAAGATCTCAAATCCTTCGTACTACTCAATGTACACTTCATCCTCAATGATCCCATTAAGGAACATAGTCTTCACATCCATATGATGAATGTGCCAACCCATCTATGTCGAGAGAGCAAGGATGGTCCTTATGGAAGAATACAAGACAAGTGCAAAGGTTTCTTCATAATCAATCCCCACAAATACCGTGAGAAGCCCCAAGCCACAAATCTAGCCTTGTATTTCTCAACATTCCCATTGCCAGCCTTGCTTTACCTTGTAGATCCATCTTGAACCTTCCATCGATTTATCAACCGACCTTGGAACAATTTCCAAGCATCGTTTCGACAATGGAGTCATACTCCTCCACCATTGCATCTACCGATGTGGGCTCCTACACCTTTCTGAAAGGAATATGGCTTCCAGCCATGCGTACATTTTCTCATGAGAGACATGTATCTAGTGAATCGTGCTAGGAGACCTGCTCTATCTCTGCGTTTATGAAGTAGGGACTCCTACATTTTGTGTTGCATCAAGCTTAAACCTCTCATCTTTTACGTACGCCTTCCGCCGCCCGATGTTTGGCTCGCGTGAGTGGTCTCCACTCATCAACCTCCTTCCGTGGCCGATCCACATCTAGAGACTTATCTTTGGGAACCAAAAGTCCCTCCTCTCGCATGTAAGTCTAGCTCCCTCTCAAGCTATAACTTCATGGATTTCTCCTCATTGAATTTTACATCCCGTCACACCACATTCATCCGACTATTTGGCAAGTACACAGGATAATTATGGGGGTGTTTTCGTGTACCCAAAAATATCCCAACTTTAGCAAATACGACTCCTAGCTTCTTCCGGTGTTCTTGGTCACATGCACATAAACAAGATGAGATGAAAATATTGGGGTGAGAAACATTCGGTTTCTTACCAAGAATACTTCTTCTTGTGTGTACTCATACCAAGTACTTTATGAAGACAATGGTTTTGGCATAAACTCCAATGTTGCATGCTTCCTCCCACACAAGTGCATCGCAGTTCCCCGATCACGCAACATAGCTCATGCAACACCCACGATTGTTCTATTCTTCTTCCTTTCCGCGACCCCATTTTTTGTGGGTCGTGAGCCCTATGAGTTCTCTTCGAATTATTTATTTGCTACATAAGTATTTTAATTTGTTCAAGATGTATTCTCCACCATTATCTCTCCGTAGAGCCTTCACTTTTTTCCTCGAATCTTTCTCAACCAATGCCTTAAACTCACAAAACTTTTGAGAATGTTTGATCCTTATTTTGCATGAAGAAGGTCTAGAATTTATGAGAAAAGTCATCAACAAAAATAACATAATACATGTGTTTTGTCGTTCGTGCAACCACACAAGTCTATGTGAACTCTCTCCAGGATCACCGAAACATGGTTCTCCTTTTCATGAAAGGTGGTATTTACAAACTTACCCATGGTACATCCATTGCACTGATCTAATTGCGCAAGTGTACCCTTGGGAATTCTAGTAGAAATATTCTACAAAATTTTGAGGGTGCCATGGTGAAGATGGCCCAATCACCTATGCCGTATTTTTCTCTCATCCCGGATGACCACTTCTTCTTATTTTCCCACCATTGAACCATAGCCATCTACCTCCAAATTGTAGAAATTATTGACTCGAATCCCTATCCTCTTGGTTTGACCCATTTTTTTACATCTCAGGGAAGTTTTTACATCGCTGAGAACAACGCCATAACCTCTGTCCTCCAACATCGCGATTGAGACCAAGTTTTTCTTCAGACCTGGGACATGCATAACATCTTTCAACAGAAATGGTTTACCTCAATCCCTCTCAAAGGTGATGGTACCAATTTCGGTCACACTGTATTGTCCATCGTCACCCATCTCTATATGCATCTGGAGATCTTTCTCCTCCAGGTCATTGAAAAGTTCCTTATCTCCCTTCATGTGGAAGGAAGCACCACTATCAAGATACCACATCGATCCCATTATGCTTGAAACCAAGCATGAAATAAAAGATAAATCAAGTTCAAATTGCGAGGAAAAGGCCTCACCAGCTGCAGCTCCAACAACCTTCTTGTTCTTCTTTTTCTATGGGTAGTTAGTGGCAAGATGCCCATGTTCATGATAGCGAAAACACTTCACCTTGGACAAATCTAGCTTCTTTTCTTTGGGCTTAGATTTTGAATGGGATTTCTTCCCCTTCCATTTCCTTGCCTTGGCAGCCAAAGCACAATCCTCTTCATTATCATTTTTTGATGAAGAGCCATCTCTGGTGTCCTGCTTGAACTCCTCTTGCATTAGATCCGACGACATTCGTTCCCAATCCGATAGTTTTTCTCGTCCATTGACAGAGTCTTAATAACTGTGACAATTTTTAGGAAGTCCCAAGAGAGACAAACTCACCAAATCATCATCAGCAAACGTGCTTCCCACGCTCCCCAATTCATCCCAACATTGGACAAACTTTGTGAGATACTTAGGAATATTGTCGCCCTCCTCCATCTTGATATTTCTGAGTTTATTCTTCAGTGCCAATTTCCTATAGTCGTTGATGCTTTGCAAAATATCTGTCAAAGCCGTCTACATTGAAAATGGGGTGGCTTTCCCATGAAGACTTGAGATAATATGGTCTCACACACCTTCCAACATAATCCTTCTCGTCTTCGCTACTTTCTTTTGCTAGGCGTCAAGTAATGCAGCATCCATCGAAGTGGACTTAGGAACATCACTATTAATGAATTATTTCAAGCCATTATCTTCAAGCACCGCTCCATCCTACTCTAACCACAAACCATTGAAAGCCATTTTCATGTTTACTAAACAATCGAACCAAGAAATTATTGAAGCACATTCGAATTATTTCCACCAAAAGACTCAGCTACTGCTTCAATATTGCAATCTTCATTTCTCCGATACCATGTGAAAATTTTAATACAATTATGTATTGCGTAGATTCTCTTGATCTAACAATTATATGCCACTCTTAAATATAGAATCCTTCTACTTAAATAGTTGCGGAAATTTATTCGCCAATTGCAAAAACTTGAAGAAAGATCAATCACACATAACATAGATGTTTCTACCGAGAAAGCATAAACCTAAAAACCCCACTGTCATATATTATGTATATATCATGGATCATGAAAATATTTCATAAAAAAATCTGATCCAAGAGGTTTCACTACAATATACAATAATCTCACACTGTCATAGAAAAATTGGCATATAATGTATGCACCAATTTACTGCCTCCTGACAGCCTTCCTCCACTGCGTAATCCATGTTGATCACAATCCCTAAATGAATTTGATCTTGCCTTGCCTTGATTGCACAATCCTCATTGGCATCTCCAATGTTTGTTTGGTTGCAAGTGTGCACCCACTAATGTCACAACTGATAGTCAACTGTCCCTTTCATCTATCTCTCAACTGGGTCTCCACTGGATCTGACATGCATCTAGTTAACAGTGGTAAATATTCAATTGCATGCGAGAAAACTCCAACTGAATTAATTTAATATTTAATTCACTAATCTCTGACTAGTGTATCTTTATTTACAACTAGTTATAATTAGCAGAACTGATTTTAACTCACTTAACTGAGTTAAACTACTTTACAACTCACAAAAATACACATCCAACTTTGTTACAACTTTGTATCACTTAATTACAACGAAGTCCACTTGCATATCCCACCAACCAACCTTAGAACTCGAAATTCCTTCAGTCAACTGGTTTGCCACATCAGTTAATTGAAATCAAGTGCTTCAAGAGAATAGATTATTATTTATTGTCTAATTATTATTAAGAGATAATAATAATCGACATGCATTCTATTTTTAGACATGTGATCTATGAACAGACTTTGCACATGCATTCCAAAAATAGAACTCCATCCATAAATAGAATTTGTTCAACCATCTACAAATAGACTCCCGCTATAAGTATAATTTTCTCACTATTCTAAAAATAGACATACACCTAAAAATAGCCTGCGGGCCCCACCTAGTGTAGGTGCTTAATTTTCACTAAGATCATCATCTTGTTAAATCTCAACATTTCCCACGACTGCAGCAGCATCGCATGAGTCAAGCCAAACCCAATAATGCTCTAGAGTGTGCAGTGACTTGTAGTGTCAACATTGTGTATACCCGGCTATGGAAAGGAAAGGGAGAGCACGAAGTTTGTAAGTTTTGGTGGCTCGAGGTATTGTAGAGCATGTGCAGGGAAGTGCACCGAGGTCAGCCTGACTAAATGCTAGTTGTGCAACAAGAGATCATCGAGCGAGATGAACGCACAAAAGGTTAGCTCATGCACAACAATGACTCGAGTGTGTGGAGTAGGGTTAGCCTGTGCACGATCATGACCAGGCATCGTGCAGCAGGGTCAACCCGTGCACGACCCTGGGTAGAATTTTATAAACTTGTAATTTTTAAAAGAGAAAGTATGTAGCCTTGGTAATTGAAGCTACATAGCTGTAATTGATGTATTTTGATTTATAAAAGCATTGATATTAGGCGGACTCATTTATTAAGGAAGTTGCCCCTCCCGAGTATGTATGGGTGTACTTGTATGGGGAATTGATGTTTATGATTATGTTTATTTCCATTGCATATTAATAAAATTAAAAAAGAAAATTAACTAAGTGGTGTGATAAAGCATTGTCTATACACTCGAGTATTGTTAAAAATAAAAAGTGTGATAAAGTTGCACCTGCTATACATACTTGAAAGAACACCAAAAATATAAAATCATGAAATCTACAGCGATATCTCGTCCTAACTTCTTGTGTACATAACTCCACTTTATCATAAAATATAACAAAACCTCAAAACCTCAATGAAAACCCAAAATATCACTTCCAACATTACAAATGTTGCAATATCATTCCACCTCCACAACTTCGCTCATCTTGTCCGAAATAACTCAATAACTCAAGCACACATCGCTAAATACCTTACAACAATACGTATTCGTGAAAAACCCCAATGAAAATCAATAAAAGAGTAAATCACAACTCATACTTCAAGCAAATGTAATCTTTTCCGTATGATCCATTTATGGAGGGCTTGTTACAATGCTTTTAAAAAGTTGACAATGTATATTTGTTGTCATGAATATTCATAAATAATAAAAGACTACGTCTAGAAGTACAATGTTAGCAATATTCCTAAAGGGATATTGTTCAACATTTTCATGCAACATAATGTTACAGTGTTCCATATGTTTGAAAACATATGAAAGAGTTTAAAATCCCATGAAGCCAAAGACAAAGCATTAAAAAAACTTTTACTATTATTATAATGTGGGATATTAGTATTTGGTCATGATTGTTAAGAACCCATAATGCCAAAGAAAGTACTTACAAAGGAATTAATATAAATGGTAATTATTAATTTCTAAATTATTTGAAAATTTTATTTGATATAATAATAAATTTTAATTGCGGACAATACTACGATTGCTCTAAGAATTTGATCCCAAAAGAATATTGTAATTGAAGATTATAAATGAAGTGAGGAGGGGATAGCGAAATTTAATTGATATTGTAGTTAATTTATGATATATGAAATTTATTGAAATTGAAAAATAATGATTTTAAATTATATTTTTATAAAATAATAATATTTTTTAATATTATTTTAAAATTAATTTGTAAAATAATAAAAAAGAGTGAAAACCAAATTATATTTCCAAAAACTATGAAATTAAGGATTACTGCATTAAATAGAGAAGTGTGTTGAAGGGAACATTGAGAAATTCGATTAACATAGTAATCACATTATTATATATGGATCTTAAGTATATATTAAAATTGTAATAATTATGTATGATTTTTAAGTATATATTAAAATTTTATTATGCTAGTATTAAAATTGTGATAATTATGTATAAATTTTAAGTATATATTAAAATTTTATTAGGTTAATATTAAATGTATCAAAATTGTATTATTCTAACATTAAATGATATCAAGATGAAATAAAGATTTCTTCACATTCTAGCATTCTTTGACTTATGTCTAAATTAGTTTGAAAGTTAAATAAAAAAGAATTGAGGAGGAATACAAAAGGGTAGGTATAATTATTAGCTAATTCTAATTTATAATTTGATAAATTTTAATTATTTTTAATATTTATATTAAGGTTGAGATTAATTTAAATTAATATATGATATCTATGATGAAAATGAATTATAATATAAAATATATGGACTTAAATTTACACATGATATTTCCTATTTCTTTTTTTGTGAATGTATAATACCGAGGATAAAGTGGCAAACTCCTTTGGAATGCTAATAAAGTATTAATATTAAAAGTTTTCAAAGACAAGGCAATTTCTTTTAATGATACTTTTTCATTTCTAGAACAACTCCAACCCCAACCAAGATTATGACTAATTAATTTTTTAATTTTTTATGTTGTGGACCATAACAATGTTAATAATTTTGAAAATTGATTCAACTAGAACATGGATATTATCTAAGACACGATATGAATGGTAGATAAGACACAATATGCTAAGATACGATATGAATGGTAGATGAAATAAATTATGGACTTTAGTAAGGAAGCTTCAAACATGGATATTACAAGAATTTCTTAACAAATAACATCATAATTCATCTCGTTGCAGAACAAACATTAAAACATGAATTTATCTTTGAATCGGTTGTAGTGCAAACTTGCAAGGAAGAGATGGTTGAGGAATTACATTCTTGGAAAATTTTGGTCTTTTATGAAGATTTTCCATCTGTATTTTAATTCTTACCTGGAATCTTAGATTCAGGTCCATGTGGGTAAGATTTTTTCACATTTCTTCATAATTATCCATTTTGTTTCGAACACCTAAGTTTGTATGAGTATATATGCTCATTTATGTGAAGAAGTTATTCAGCAAATAATGTTGGGGTATGGGATAAATTTTGGGTATAATTATTAGATTACAATTTTTTTTATTTTTTTTATTTTTTAAACAATGTCTTGAGTATGGGCATGTGGTATCACAATTCTTCGAAAATATAGCTTATAATCATAAACAAAACACTTTACTAGTTAAAATGGTCAGTGTGGATGTCTGAATTTTAGATTGATCAAGCCTAGTCTTCTACGAAAATTGAACCTATATTTCTAGGAAATTCCCACACCCCAACTATTGAGAGTCACCTTCAAGATAATGATATTAATGTGGCTCAATATGTAAAAAAAAATTCCTTTCATTCCAAGAATGATATATCCTTTGCAAAGGGTAACAAAACACATATGCTAGATAATGGTGAGAAAGAAATCTATATCAATGACTTAACATTTTCACTATTACAATATAGGTCAAAAAAAAAAAAATTATGATGTTTCATAAATGATCCATATTTATGAAATAATGGAATCAAATATAGATTTAAAAAAACACATAAAGATACATTGAAAATTAACTTCAATTAATAAAGAGCAAATGTTGAAACTATGTCATGGAAAATGAAAGAAAACTTGCCCAAATGGTGGTAGCTTACCTCTAAGAAGAGATGTGATGTCTATTTGTCTTCTTAAACTATGTTAAAATGAGGATAAAAGTAATTTTTGTCATGAATAAACAACAAAAAACCCTAAGAATGAAATCCCTAAGCCTAGGAGATGAAGCGCCAAAGGCTTATGGGCCCAAATGGGGTAAGTTAGAGTGTCAACTTCCCGAGGTTGTAGCTTTGGCATATGATCTCCATTTGGTGTGCACAATAGCCCATTAGAAATTTATATCAGAGGAGGACAAATTTCAACTGTAAACATGAGTTAAAAGGTCATTTTTTCTCATTTCCCTAAAAAAAATTATTTAGACCTCACAATGGCTTCAGAATTTTAAGACCTGAAAACTGCCAAAATAGGAAAATCATGTTGTGAGGCAGTGGAATAGGTGGATGGCGACCAATATCCACCCAAACCAGTTCTCTCCCTTTGGAATCAATGATATCCATTGCATTTAGTTCCAGCATGAGATGATGAAACTTCAGTTGAACTTGGTCCCAAGTCAGCCACTTTCCTTGGTGCAAGAACTCGCCTACTTTGACAATCTGATATAGTTTGAACCTCTCTTGGCAAGTGTTGTTAATCTATTTGTCCAGGATCTGAATATTTATCGCTTGTTCAATGAAATCTGGTTTGAGCTCTGTTGGTGTTAGCTACTATGCAATTTTTTATTTGAATTTTAGCTTCTCTGATCCATAATTTTTACAGAGAAATCTTTCGGTGATAATTGCGTGAGAAAGATTTTGTCGACGTGTTTCGAACCAACTAGTTTGGTTCATCTTCAGGACGAGATGAGAGGCTGAGATGAGAGACAAGATCAAGGAATTAAACCAGCAGATGTGGTATAACTTTAATTGAAATCAGCAAAACTAGTTTGACCTAAGAAAACATTTAATATAATCACCTAATTTGATATATTTTAATTTACTTAATAATTTTCATTTTATTAAATATTTTAATAAAAAATACTTTAACTTTTAGTGTATATATATATATATATATATATATATATATATATATATATATATATATATATATATATATATTAAAATTTCTAAAGTCTCTCTTAACTTACGGTGATGAAAATGGTCAATCCTAGCAATGACCTTAGCCTCTTCGATGCATATGTGATGGTTAGTCTTTTCTACATGTTCTTCTAAAGAAGAGGAACAAGACCTTCCATGCTTAATGTCAGTTATGTGTTCACAAATAATTTGATTAATCAAGAAACCAATTTTACCAATGTATGGAGCCCCACATGAGCAAGGAATGATGTAAAAGCCTTTTCCATCTCTGGGGTTTACAGGGCATTTAACCGATCTAAGAGGGTCTCTGCAATTTTTGATGTTTCCAAAAATGGTGGAAAGGATGGTCAAAAGAGGTCCACATTGAACGTAATTGGGTGTAGGCCAAGGAATGGGGGGATACTGAGCTCAAAGGTGTTATCACTCACAACCTTGTTGATGGTGTAAGGTCCATAGCAGAGTGACCAATGCTTCTAATGAGCCCTTGCAAGGTGTTCCTTTTGAAAATGCAACCAAAATTTATCTCCCATTTGAAACTTTTATGGAACCCGGGTGTAATCATGACAATGTTTGTACTTAGTATTAACTTTATGCAATATATCATGAACTTTCTCGAAGATGTGTTGAATGAATTAAATAAAATTGGTTTATTTTTTAGCATTGGATTGAATATCTATGGATTTTTCCTATGTAGTTGCAAGGGGCATTGCAGCATCAATGGGTAAAAAATGGTTGAAATCCCAAGCCACCTAAAAGGTGTTGTGGACAGTTGAAATATGGAGAGATCTATTTTATTTGTGTTAAACATAGGGGATTCTCTCATCCCATGTCTTTGATTCTTAGAGTTTTACATGTGTAATACGTGCACGATCATCTTGTTGATGAACCACTCTCTAGCCATTAGTGTGGGGGTGGAAGGCAGTTGACTTGGTGAGATTGGTGTCCAACAATGACAGAGACTTAACTAGAATTTTCTTAAGAACTTGTTATCTTGATATAATATAATGACCTATAGGATCCTAAAATGTAGCCACACCTGTTCAAAGAATAGCTTGGAAATGGGTTCTACTATGATGCTCTTCATGTAGATAGCCAATATGGCCATCATAGAAAATCTATCAATAAACAGAAACAAATATTCATTACCATGCTTGATAGAAGGAAGGACGTACATCTCATCAATGGAAATGAACTCCCAAGGTCTTCTAGGAGTAGGTAGAGGTTTGTACAAGCCTTGATTCTTAATGTTTGGCTTGGAAAATGCACAGGTAATGTAGGACCTGATATATTTGTGAATATCTTATCGAAGTTTTGGCTAATAAAAATACTTCTTTAGTAATTCTCGTGTCTTCTCCATGCCAATGTTCCCTCCTACCTGACTATAATGTGCCTCCAAAATTAGCTTGGCATGCTTGCTTGAAGGAAAACAAAGGTTTCCTAGGCAGCACTACAATGCATCATAGAGGTGGAAGTATAGAACATGTTTTCCTTCCATCGTCATCTAGAATGTGGTGGTGAATTCTAGATCATTGTGCTATAGCTATGACCATATAGAGGTCACGTGCCCCTAAGAGTTGAGAACAGTGGCCAGTGGCACAATTGAGGGCCAACTGAGGCAATATACAATATGATTGGTGCTACACTTATTGTATTTAATTTTCTTATGGAATTCTTGCATATATGTGGAAAATTTTGTTAGAAATAATTATGTAACTTCCCTTATTTACATAATTTTAGGAGGTATGTGATGTGTGTGGATGATCATTTCCTTCCCATGAATGTATTGTTTCCACTCTCGACGGGCCTGCATAATGAAATACATCTCCTTATCATAGGTGGGGTATCTCCAAATACTATCATATATTGTATCACTGTGATATGACATTGAATTCCCTTGCTGAGTGAGGATTGTACCAATAGCATACTTATAGGCATCTCTCTCAATCTCAAATGGTTGTTGCAGGTCTGGAAAGGTGAGGATTGGTGTAGAGAAAAGGTAGTGCTTTACTTCAATGAATTCCTTCTATTGTGACTTAGAACAAAAAAAATTCTTTTACCCCACTCTTGGTAGCTTGATTTAAGGGCCAAGTGATATGAGAGAACCCCAGCATGAATATTTGGTAGAAATTAGTAAGGCCCGAGAAATTTTGAAGCTCTGTGATACTCGTCAGGGCTGGCCAATCCTGAATGAATTGAGTCTTAGCTAGATCCACATGCACACCTTGCTCATCAATAATGTAACCTAGATATTGGACCTTTTCCATGCCAAAGAATAATTTTTCCAAGTTAGTGCATAGGCGGTGCTATCGCACAGTATGAAGGAATTTTTGAATATGTTTCAAGTGATCTTCCCAACTCTTGTTGAATATGTGCATATCATTGAGATATATAAGTTCGTTAAAGGCTGCAATATTTGAAATTTACAGGGGCATTCGTCCAAAAAAAGGGCACGATCAACCACTTGAAAATACCCACCTTAGACTAAAGAAATCTTCCACAGATACATGGGTTCTATCAGAACTTGGTGATAGCTGAACCTAAAATCAATCTTACTAAAGTACTTGTCTCCCTTGAGCTGGTCACGAAGGTGTTCAATTTATGGAATTGCGTACCTATTCTTTACTCTGATTTTGTTTAAGGATCGATAATCAATTTAGAGTCTCCAAGTCCCATCCTTATTTTGCACGAGTATAATTGTGCTCCCATGGGGTGAGGAACTCGGTTGGACGTTCCCTTTATGTATTATATTATGGATCTATCACTTGATTTCCTTGTTTTCCATAAGAGAGAGACAATATATTTTCCCGTTAAGTATAGGTGCATTGAGGGTCTAGAATGCTTGACCTGAGAGTGAAAAGGTATCCATATGGGTGAGGAGAAGATATCTGTGTACTCTTCCATGACCTTATGCAATTTCATTTTACATACAAAGGAGCCCTATGTGGAGGGCATGGATGTGGCCACGATATTCCCCTTACTTTGACCGTGAATCAAGAAGAAGAAAAATTTCCCATTTTGGGAGATGATCTTACTACTTCTCTTAGCAAATATCAAAGAAATGACAGTAGGTGAGGATACCTCTAGTATCCTATATATTTTTCAACCCAAATTAATAATAAAAATATGTGGTATGAATTCCTACATAGCTTGAGGCTTCCAAAAATACGATTGGCCCAATAAAACATCACAAAATTCATGTGGTGAAACATCACATAATACCTCATTCATGAAATGGTTAACGTAGTAGGGTAGATGGTAATTTTGGTTGACATAAAGATCTTGCCCTTGGCGGAGCCACCCAATGGTGTATGGATGTGGGTGTGGTGTTTTCAGAAGGACCAACCAATGAATTACCTATGCTCATATAAGGTTCTTTTGACTCCTGCAATCGACAATGAAACAAAGTTAATCCTCGTTCACCCACATTTCTGAGTGCAAGGGACACTCACCTTCCTTCGGATATTTGGGCTCACTTAGTTGGACCTTCATTGTAGCAATGGTGACACTTGGTTATGCATAAATGATATATTTCCTCTTGTCAAGGTCTAGTTTATAGTTAGAGCCTTCATTTGACTTTTTATATTTCATCTCAACCACTAGTGACTACTTTTTGTGAGACTCATTTGTGTTGTGAGGTGGGATCTTGTGGAACTCACAGCAATTTCCCATCACTTTGTTTGTATTCCCATTGATATTATTTTCTTGCAGCTTTGATGCGTTGTGCTAGGTTGTTCCTCCTTGGCTCTATCATTTTTTCTATCATTTTGGGGTACCTTTTCCTTGCTTTCGATTCACGGATCCAAAGTATCGCTTCTTATATTTACAATTTTTCTTGATTCTGGTAGCATATCGACATGATGTTCCAAGTGAGGAGATTTTAAGGAACTCCATTTATGTTTTTATGTATTTGTGTATAAATCCATGACACTGGACACTAGTACATTTGGTCAAAATTCCGACACTTTTGACGTATTGTCGGAAATTTCCCTAATTTTTCTCAATTTTTAAAATCTTGCCAACAAGCATCGCTATAGCGATGTTTAGGGAAATATTTAGTATTACGAAGTTTAGGAACATTGTTGGAATACCAATGTTTTGGGACAAAACATTGGAATTGCAACGTTTCAAAGATAAGAGTCGGTATTGCGACATTTGGAGACAAGCATCGCTATTGCTATGTGTAGAGACACGTGTGGGTAGTGCGACAGTATTTGGAACAACCATCGGTATTGTGATGGTTTGCGGACAATCATCGATATTTCAATGGTTTGGGTACAACCATTGGTATTGCGACGTTTAGACCAACTGTCAGAATAGTGACAATGGTAAACATTTTGTAACGTTTTGTAACATTTTGTAATGGCGTAATATTTTCTAATATTGTTTTTTTATTTTATTATTTTTTATAGGATTATAATAATATATTTGTTATTTGTTTAGTAGGGTGATTTAATTGACCGTTATTATGTTAGCTATTACTATGTTAGCTAGCTCAAGCTAACGAAAATAATAATATATTTGTTATATTTAATTGTTATTAATTTCTCTTTAACTTATAACATGTTTAATATTAAAAATGAATATATATACACACACACACACATTACACACACACACACACATATATATATATATATATATATATATGTATATGTGTATATATATATATATATATATGTGTGTGTGTGTGTATGTATATATATATATATATATGTATATGTATATATATATATATGTATACATATATGTATATATATATATATGTATATATATATATGTATATATATATATATGTGTATATACTATTAGATTTAGTTAGGATCATGCTTACTTTAGATTGATCATGGATTGGGTTTGTTGAGGAAGTTGAGAGAATCTCTCAACTTCTCTCTCTAAGATTAGTATGAGTTCACCTATATATTTGATGTATCTAATTATTGCAATATAGAGAAATACTTTTTGTGTGTGTTATTCCTGTGCGTTACTGCTCTCTCCAATTTGTAATTTGGTATCAGAGCGAACCTGTTGACTCGCTGTGGAGTTTGGATTTCCTGCATGGTCTTGGAGTCAGCGGAACAGCCATCGTTCCAGTGGAAGAGCCATCGACCCAATTTCCTGCGTGGTCTTGGAGTCAGCGGTCCATTTAGTGGAAGAGCCATCGACCCAAACTGTTCGTCGACCCAGTCAATTGCCAGATTGCCCAGATTGCCCGGAATTCAAATTTCAGTTTGGATTTCAGTTTATAACAGGTGAACGGAGCGTGTAACAGGTGAGTGTGGATTTCTGTTTAACGGAGTGTGGATAGAACGCTGAACGCATGTGTTTGATTGCCGATTTCAACGCTGAACGCGTGTGATTGGTTGCCGATTTTACTCACAATTTATGAACGCTGTGATTTTACTCACGCTGTGATAGAACGCTGAACGCTGAACGCTGAACGCGTGCATTTGGTTGCCAATTTCAGAACATACGGAGCTGGCGTTTGCCAATTTCTGTCAGATTGATTTGCTTTAAATAATTTTGTTTCTCATTCAGTTTAATTGCAATCTGTTTTAGATTTGCGGAGTTCTAAAATTAGCTTTTCTTTTGTTAACATGGAGCAGCCTATTGTATTAGAAAAGTTTAATGGGTTTAATTTCTACATTTGGAAGGTAAAAGTTCAGTTGCAAATGATGAGTAGAAATTTATGGAGTATTGTAGAAGGCTCAGAAAAAGCACCTACAGATGCTCAACAATTAATGGCATGGGAAAAAAGAGAGGAAAGAGCCAAGTCTATCCTTGGACTATCACTTGCAGATTCTCAGCTACATCTTATTGACTTAAAGAAATCTTCTGCAGCAATATGGGAAGAAATGAATAAGGTATTTGGGGCACAAGCTGTAAATGCAAAGTTTTTCTTAAAGCTACAATTGTTTAAACTCCAAATGGATAGTGAGACATCATTGTCAACACACATAAATGAGTTAAGAGCTTTGATGAGACAGTTGTCAGAAATTAAGTCTAAAGTAGATGATGATGATGCAAAGGCAATCTTATTAAATAGCTTGTCTTCAAAATTTGATAATGTCATATTTACTTTAAGTCAAATGCCACATCAATCACTTGATGAAATGATAGCAGCTCTTATGGCAGAAGAAAAGAGGATAGGTGGCCCAGAGGCTGGTTCACATAATGAACTTGCACTCTATTCCAAAAGAAGGGTGAATAAAAATAAGACTGAATGTTTCTATTGTCATAAATATGGACATACTGCATTCAATTGCAAAATTCGAGCTCGAGATATTTTAATTGGACAATTGAAAAAAACAGACTATGCAACATTTTCAGACAATTCACCCGATGCAATGTTTGAAGATTCTTCAAGTGAGGATGAACCTCCTGATCCATCTCTTAAACTGTTCTAAAGCATGTTTTGTGATTTGCAAGTGTGTGAAATATAGTGTGGAGTGCCTTATATTTATTGCTATGAGAGTTGTGTAGAAGAGAACCAATTATTGAACAAATGAGCATTATTTAAATTAGTCGTTCTTGACGTCCTACAGGGATGAGAGAACAATTGACTAATTTGATTGTGTGAATTTGTTATATGTTGATCTTGTTGTGCTACGGGCCAAGGAGCATCAGTTACAGGTTACAGTATGAGAAGCAGGTCAAGTTGTTAGATTAGCTCTTGAACACATTCAGTATTCAGACCATTTGCCTAGCCACTGATGGATAGCCGAAAGCGAAATATCCGACAGATGGTGATTGGTCCATAGGATGGTTCATCACTTGTCAGCTCTATCGCGGAAGCCCCGACGAGCCGAGTTGTCAATACTGTTGATCTTGCAAAAGTTCATTATTGCTGGTCAGAAACAATGTATTTTAAATGGGTTGAATGGTAGCTCGAAAATGGTGGAGAAAAGAGCGTTTCCTATGAGATCTCAGAGTGGGTATAGATGTTAATGAAGACCAGATCAGACAAAGACACAAAAAGTTTAAAGTGTTGTAATTGTGATTAATTATATGTTTTGTAAAGTAAGCATTAAGGGAGGGTATTAGATTTAGTTAGGCTATGCTTACTTAGATTGATCATGATTGGGATTGTTGAGGAAGGAGAGAATCTCTCAACTTTCTGGGATTATATATTAGTTCACTAGATATATTTGATGCATCTGAATTAGTGCAATATAGAGAAAAATTTTATTGTGTGTTATTCACTGCTTCTCGCTCTCTCTCCAAAATTAATTTTATATATATGTGTATATATATATGTATATACATATATATATATATATATATATATATATAAAATATATCTATATATATATAGATATATATATATATATATATATATATATATATATATATATATATATATAATATATATATATATATATATATATATATATATATATATATAAAATATGATCTTTAAATTTAATGAATGAATAAATTAGAAGTTTTATTATAACATTTTCAAAATATAATTTCGAGTGTATTGAAGAATATTTACCATTTTTTCATTACAATATTTGTATTGTGATTACCCCACAAATCGTAGCCCAATGTGGGCCCTCCCCACATGCTTTGACATGGTGACAGATCACACTTTCAAAAGTTGCAACATGAATGTCACTTGCCTAGTGACTAACTTGCGCGTCACCTTGGAAATTCACTTCAACATGACATTTTTCCTTCAACGTTACTTGATTTTTGTACCACGCCAGTATAACCTCGCACATAACCATGTCATCGTCGATGGTGAAGAATTTGTACCATAATAGTAATATGATGGATCTCATTAATTGTCAAAACACCCCTAATCACTTCCCCGAGGAAGCAGCCACCATGGAAACCTTATGCCACAAGAGCATTGGCGCATAGCACAATATCCATCGCAACTCCAAGTAGAGTGAAACACCCTTAAATCATTCATAGTGTGCCTAAATAATGGTAATGTGATCTCCCTCAGTCTCAAAAATTTTATGCATTCCAATACTCTCACATGCTTTAATTACCATGACCATGGAAAGTTGTTTAAGATCAACATCCCTTTTAGCTAGAGCATATCATTTGGTGCACGTTGCAATATGTGTTGTAAAATTTGTGATTTAGCTTCTCAGCAAAGGCCTCTTGACCTTAAGGACTTGGAATTCTAGCCATTCTCTGCCTTCAATAGCTATCCCTCTCTAGCCTTATGCTCGACCTTTTTGCAAGCTTCACATCGCAATTGCCTCTTTCCGGGCAAGTCCACTCGGGTCGGGTGGGGTCATGTCAGGTCAGGACATGTGAGGTTGAGTAGTGTGAGGTCAGGTCGGGTTGGGTCATGTGAGGTCAGGTCGGGTCGGGTAGGGTCGGGTTGTGTGAGGTCGGGTCGGGTCAGGTCGGGTTGTGTGAAGGTGCCTAAGGAATGCATCTGAGTTGGGTTGCATTGGGTCGTGTGAGGGCGCCTAAGGAAACACGTTCGATCCAATTGGGTAGGGTTTGATCGGGTCGTGTCATGTGAGGCCACACAAGGAAACACGTTCAGGCGGGTCGGGTCAGGTTCTGTCGTGTGAGGGCGCCCAAGGAAATGTGTTTGAGTGAGTGGGGTCGGGTCAGGTCAGGTCGTGTGAGGGTGCTCAGGAAAATGCATTTGGGTAGATTTTTTCAAGTCGTGTCATGTGAGGGCGCCTGAGGAAACACGTTTGGGTGGGTCGGGTCAGGTTAGGTCATGTGAGGGTGCCCGAGGAAACACGTTCGATCGGGCCAGGTCGGTTCAGGTTGAGTCATGTGAGGGCGCACAAAGAAACGCGTTTGTCGCGGGTCAGGGAGGGTTATGTGAGGGCACCCAGGGTAATGCATTCGGGTGGGTCGGGTCACGTCATGTTGTTTGAGGGTGCCTAGGGAAATGCATTCAGGTGGGTTGGGTCATGTGAGTGTGGATGTATAAAAAATGCCAAGTTGTGACTAACCGTGTGCCTTGTACTGCATGTTTAAGAGATTCATTTTCCATTTTGATCTCTGTCATGCCTTCGTTCGGGCGGGTTGAGTGGTGTCATGTGAGGGTGCGATAGGAAACATGTTTGTGTTGGATCATGTGAGGGAGGCCGTATAAAAAATACTAAGTTGTGACCGTCCGTGTGCCTTGAGCATGTTCGTGTGACACATTTTTTGTTTGCTCCCTCTTCATTCCAGGCTAGTCGACGTTCGGGCGTGTTGGTTCGGGTCGAGTCATGTGATGGTGCCTAAGGAAATGCGTTCGGTTCAATTTGGGTCCAGTCAGGTCATGCCATGTGAGGGCGCCCTAGGAAATGCGTTTGGGCGGGTTGGGTCAGTTTGGGTCGGGTCGTGTCAGGGGTCCTAAGGAAACATGTTGGTGCGGGTCAGATCGGGTTGTGAGAGGGCACCTAAGGAAACACGTTCAGGCAGGTTATGTTAGGTTGTGTTGCGTGATGGTGCCCAAGGAAATGTGTTCCAGTGGGTTAGGTCGGGTTGTGTGAGGGCACCCAAGGAAACGCGTTCGGGTGGGTCAGGGAGGGTCGGGTAATTTGGTTGGATTTTTCATGATAGGGAGTGTTATCAAGTTATCGGGTAATTTGGTTGGTGGTAATTTGTGTGATAGGGAGTGTTATCGGGTAATTTGGTTGGTGGTAATTTGTGTGATAGGGAGTGTTATCAAGTTCTAGGTTGCTAAGTAGGGAGTGACAAGGCTAGGTGTGTTATGTACCCCTAACTCATTTAACCTCCTAAACCCTGAACCTCTAAACCGTTAACCCCTAACCCTTTCCTTTGCTCCCTTGTGCCATCTTAATCGATGTTCGGGCCTGTTGGGTTGGATCAGGTCATGTGATGGTTCCCAAGGAAACGCATTCGGTTTGGGTGAGGTCTGATCATGCCATACTGTGAGGGCGCCTAAGGAAACACGTTCGAGTGGGTTCATTTGATCCATCGTGCCATACTGGCCATTTACAAATTGAGTATGTTGACATAAATTGAAGATTCCTTGATGTGAGTTCATGAAATGGAAATTGATTACAAAAAAAATTGGAATATGATAGGTTGAACGGTTTCCTTGGGCACCCTCACATGACACAACCTGACCCGACCTGACTTGCCCAAACTCATTTCCCTTGGTGCCCTCACGTGACCTGACCTGCCTGAATGCGTTTCCTAGGGCACCCTGACACATTCACAAAGACCGTTCACAAAACGTCGGAATAACGACATGGATAGAAAACGTCTGAGGCACGACATAGGCTATTGAGATCATCTAAATAGCAACGATATAAAAATACCATTTACAAAATGTTAGAATGGTGATGACATGAGGCTTGTTACAGATTTAATATATTATTTCATATATTAGTGTAGTATTATATATATATATATATATATATATATATATATATATATATTATCACAATTAATTAAATAAAAATAATCGTTATTATTCAAATTTAATTTTCAAAGTCAAACTAGTGGTTATCCTAACAGCTAGTTTAGCCATCAAATATTCCAAGCTATTAGATCTGGATCTTGGTTAATAATATTTTGGTATGCACCATTATCAAGGATAACTCAATATTTTGTTATAAATAAGATGAGGGTTTTCCATTCATTATTTAGCTTTGATCCTTTTATCATCGTCGAAATTTGATCACTTTGATTTTCCTTTTGCTTATTGAGCTCCCATTGAGTTCAACACGTCTTGGGTTTTCTACACCATTGAGAAAGATAATTGCTAAACATAATTATTATTTTTCTTTATAGGATAATTTGCATCAATGGAATAAAACATTAGAGGTGGAAAACAAATTGAATAGGGTGAAAGGGGTGATGGTAAAGTTGATTTCCCTTGCAAAAAATGTTGTATGAGAAATAATGTTAGAGTTTTAATAGCAACAACAACAATTCATTGTAGGAAATATGGGCACAATGATGGTGGATAAAATGAATATCATCCCATGGTAATTAATTATATATCTTCATTATGTATCTTCATTTTGATTATATCATAAAATTTTATATCATTTTAACATTTGTTATATACGCAATAATGTTTAATGATTGTTTGTAATTTTTATAAAGGCACAATTTCCCCACAAATTTTTGCAGATCCAGCTTCCGTAGTTAAATAGTAGTAGATTAGATGATGTTTCACCAATACAAGAGAATATTGTAGCAAATATTATTATTGGAAATGATGTTGTACAAGGTAAAGAACATGAAGCGAATGATAAAGATGATTTTAATGATCCCATGGAGGTAGATGATGACAATAATGAGACAATTCACATTAATGATGGGACAAACCAAATGCTCCAAGACTTGTATGGTGACTCATATGATGATAGTGGAGATAGTGATGGTGTTTATGATGTACCTCTGATTGAAACGTGAAATGAATGACTTTTTGAACACTCAAATGCAACTCTTCTCTGTGCTACATTTTTGTTGGTGAACTTAAAGGTTATGAATAATTTGTCGAACAAATGTATGACATAGATCATAAGGTATGAAATATGTATATATGATCACATATATGTAAATGTTAATTATTTTCCCTTTTTTTATTTGTAATAAATGTGTAAAATAATAATTCAATACTTATATATGATTAATAATATTTACATTAACTAGTTTTTGTTTATGTTGTAGATTGTTGGGTGAATTTTTTTTACCATCACCAAATAGTTTACCTCGAATATATCGAGATCTATGTGCCATTATGAAAGACTTTGGAATGGAATATAGCACTATATATGCATGTCCTAAAGATGATATTATATATTACGGGGAACATGCATTGAAAACAGAGTGTCCAAAATGTGGTACCAGTAGATATCGAACTGATCAACTAACAAAAAAGGTGCCTTGAAAGATTCTTCGTCATATTCCCATAATTCCACGTTTATAGTGAATTTTCAGGTTTAAGAGCATAACACAGTTTATAGATTACCATTCAAAGAATAGAAGTGGAGATGGTGTTCTTTGAAGGCCTACAGATGGTTCTGCATTTAGGGAAATCGAGGAAAAATATGTAGATTTTAAAAATGAACCTCGTAATGTCATGCTTTCATCGGTAGATGATGGTGTTAATCCATTCAGAGAGCTTAGATCTACTTAATCAGTGTGGCCTATTTTCGTTATCAACAATAACATTCCTCCTTGGATGTTAATTAAGAGGGAGCACATAATGTTGACTATGATTATTCTAGGTATTTGATACATTATTTTTTCGAATGTAACATTTTCATTTCTCTCGTTGTTTGCATAATATCTTCTATTTATTTATTTACTTACACACACACACATATATATATATATATATCATGGTAGTAATTATGTACCGTAACTTTGAACAATTAGGGAAGTACTAGGTCAAAGATATGAATGCATATATTGAGCCTCGTATTGATGAGCTAAAGTTATGGCATGGCATCACTATGTATGACATCACTAAACCATTCAAGAAGAAGAGATTTCAACGTCGTGGAATGCTTGTATGGACAATTCATGATGTCCCAGGACTAACACATTATTGTAGTGTGTAATATTTGGTTGCACTTTAATATAATATATAATTATCTAAATTAGATATACCATATTGCATGTTTTAAAAATGATCTCATAGTATAATTTTTATTGATCCATCTATTGCAAGTCTTCAAACAAAGGGTATATTTGCATGCCCAGTTTGTGGCCCTAAGATGAAGTATCGTCATTCGCCAAACTTAGGAAAGATGGTGTTTGATGATTTTAGGCACTTCGTCTCTAGGAACCATAAGTATCGTACTACTAAAAAACATATTTTCAATGATAAGGAAGAAACTGGATTAAAACTACAAAGAATGACACCTCACTTGTGGAAGTTGGAATATAACAGAATTAATAATTGTCAAGCTGGTATGTAATTTGTCTATATATATATATATATATTAATTGTTTATGTAATGTTTGGAAATCTTGTTTTAATTAATGAATTTATTTTATTGTATTTGATAATTATTGTTATGATTTATTTTATTCTTTGATATCAAGGTTGTCATCGTAATGGTACTAATATTGTACTTCCACCTGAAATGAAATGTTTTCCTTCTCAATTCCTGAGGTTTCCCTGCTATGAGGACCTAAAAATAGCTCATTTGTTTGATAGAATTCATATCGGGAAGAATGTGACAGAAAATTTATGGCGAATCATAGATGGTGCACATGATAGAGATAAAATTGACAAAATTTGTGCTAACATTGAGAAATCGAATCATGCAATGAAAAGTGTGATCAACTGAACAAATAACAATGGAGATCGAAATTATAATAATATTTCATGGCTATTAATAGAACAACAAATAAATGATGTAAAAGAGGTCGTTAGGAGAATTAAATTTCCAACACGTTTTGCTTCAAACATAAATAATACCTTAACGAAGAAAGGTGACTTCAGTGGGGTGAAAACACATGATTGGCATACCTTTGTTAAGGTATTTTTTGGGTATAAATTTTTGTATATTATTGCTTGAATACATATTTTAAATTTTCCTTTTTTCTATTTAATTTGGAAGCCAATAACGATTCATTTCTTATTGTTATAGTGTGTTCTACCTATATCTCTCCCAAATGACTTCGACAACAATGTCAAACAAGTTATATATGGTCTTAGTAAATACATGAGGTAAGTAGTTTTGATTTATACGTTTTTGTACTTAATGACATGATGTGTTAATTTACTTGTAATGTAATATATATTATGTTTCATTGAAATAACCTCGCTTAATTATTTGCAGACGGTTTTCATTGAAATAAATCCATCAAGATGAAATGAAGTATTGGAAGAGAGAAATTCCTCGGCTAATGTGTGAAATGCAAAAGTATCACCCTCCAACATTTTTCAATGCACAAGAACACTAATTGATACACCAAGTTGAGGATATTGAAATGTGTGGACCAGTACACACAAGGTCAATGTGGATGGTGGAGAGGCACTTGAAATCCTTGAAGGATTTGGTTGGACAAAGAGCACGACCTGAGGGTTCTATGGTGGAAGGATATGTGGTGTATGAATCCATGGTGTATATTAGTCATTATCTTCCTCTATTAGGTATGCTAGCTATGGATGTCGTGGATTTCATTTGGGATGTGAACTCCATCAAAAAATTTGAAGTGGAGCACCTATTGGGAAAAGGTAGAATGAAGAATCTGAGAGGTAAAAGATTTATTATATATAATACATATAATGTTTCATTTTTTTACATCATGTATATGATCATATTCATTTAAATATTATTCTTTCATCGTTTATTAATTAATATAATTTACCATGGTTATAAGTTATATTTAATATTGGTGAATTATTGTTTTTTTATTCAGGTGCTCAAGATTATGAGGCACTACTTTTATACATTGCAAACAATCTTGAGTGGATGAGTGAATGGATTGAAAGATGTAAAGAACATAAAGACAATAGGTTATCATGGAAACTACTATCGAATTGGTTAGAGAAGCTTATCGTAGTGGAGATGGAAATGTTACGTACAGGGAAATTGATTTAGCATATGGTTTGAAAGATAGAAAGGTAAGAAATTAATTCACCTATTTTATTCATCACTTATTTTATATTATATTTATAATGTGACAACAAGTTTGATTTTTTAGATAATTTTCAAGCTGTGTAGATTATATGATTAATTATTAACTGATAATGCATATTTTTTATGTTTGGCATATTGCAGTTGAAACACCACAAGGCTATGTGGTGCAATGGTCATAAATTTCACATTAAACAGTTGGATGATAACAGGAAAAATTTTGATAGTGGGATCACTGCAGTATTCCAGATCACTAACATTTCCTCCAGGAGTGAAAAACATCCTCGAGAATCTAAAAATAGATATTATGGGTTTTTAGATGATATAGTTGAACTCTGTGACTTTAATTCCATCAAATTAGTTTTGGTTGACGTCAAATGGTATAGGCTACGAATGAATGTACTTGATGATGACATAACTCTTATTCAACATGACAATTGATTTCTAATGGTTAAAAAATTGCAGTTTGAAGCAGGACAAGATCACTATGCTTTTCCAAGCCAATGTGAACAATATTTTTACTTAGAGGTTCCAGGTGAGAACGGATTGTCATTTTCTATTAGATATGATCCAAGAAGAAGGCTAGTGGAGTATACTATAGAGGAAGAAGATGATGTAGTGGCAGATGAGCAAGAAGATGCATTGAAAGATGAAGAAGATATAGAAGATAAACCAGGCATAGGAGACGAGGAAACAATTATTGATGATGATGTCGATGAGGATATTATTGAAAATGACATAATTGATGATGATGATGACATGGTTGATAATTTCAACATCGTTTCTGAATCAGATGTTGGTATAGATGTCGATCAGTTGGATGAAGATCAAGAAGATACAAAAGAAGAATATTGATATAGATGTTCTGTTCGAGTATGAGCTAGTATTATATAAATTTATATTTTTAATATGTAGGAATTAGCGCCTTTAAATAATTTACTAATTATGTGGGTTTATTGCAAGTTGTTTATTATTTCAAACCAACAAATAATGGCCATACTAGTTTACAGGCTAAACTAAAATTATTTATTTATAAAAACACATGAAAATTTTGTTTATGACCTTAATAAATTTTTGGTTTGTTCGTATTCTATTTCATAGATTGGGTATTTGGAAAATAAGAGTGATGTGAGGGCGATGGGAGGGGCCATATGAGCTTCCACCTTCATGTGGTTGGCCCTGTTCAGTAGAGAATAAATTATTCTTGAAACCAAGAGATTCTCATTCATATTTATTTTCATTATCGTAAATGTCATCATTGTTCTCAGATTATTGCAGCGCCAAAATTGTTTAAATTGTTAGAAAACATTAGGTCACTTATGAAATGATTTACCATGCACCATTATCTTTATAAGCCAAGAGTGATCCATGAATGGGGCCAACATTGATTATATGTTTCTCTAAAGGGTATTCAATCAAATATTAATTAATATATTCCATTGTGATTCACTGTTAATTCCTTCCAATCTCAATAGATTCAACACCATCTGGGAAAAAAATTTCACTACCTTAGGGAGTTCTATTTGTCAAAAATTACCAACAGGAAATAAACTCACGGATTTGCTCAATTTTCACTCACGTGTGCTCTATAATCTCTGCAAATTATTCTTCCTCACTTCTCAAGCACTCAACACCTCCTCTATACTCATTAATAAACTTGTCCACTCAATTCCCACCTGCATTTCCTTTCTCCAGCCAAGGAAGTCTTGTAATTTTCTTGGCCTATAATATGAGTTTTCGTAGGTCGATCACATAATTTGAAATGGGTATTTCTTGTACTCTTGGAAATCAACATTACCCATTTCAAATTATGACATTTACATTTTATAATTTTTTAAAAGAAACGCATATTGCTGCGTCCCAAACAGAGGGATTTTTTGTTCTACCTGGGGAACATCTTTAAGATATTCCATTTTTCCTCTTCAAGAGACACCGTCTCCATTTTGAGATTAACTATTTGGCTTCTTATAGATATCACCTTCAAAGAAGGGAGAGATCCCGAGGCTAGCTAGCCCTTCACAGACTCTGCCTATGGATATGCAATATTCCACCCCGGGAATTTCTGCCACAGGGTCCTTGAGGATGCTGTATAAGGAAGTTGCTACATAAATAAGGCTAACCAACACTGGGATGCCCTAGAACACTTCGAATATAACTTCCCTACAGAAAATGAGCTTAAATAAATGATCTAGATGGGTTATACAAATATCCCCAAACTAGATCTCTAAAACAATGCTCAATGAAAGAGCTTACAGCAATATGCAAAACATCAATCTGGAACTCTGCAAATATAAATGTATCATGAGAGGGTAAATACTACAGCCATCATATTATTATTATATCAACAATATTATACAGAAATATCATGAGGAGCCAAGCCCTCTAGCTCTAGAACCAATCTCCAATGAATATACAATGTAATGCCAGAGTAGCTGCAGCTACACAGAATGCCGGAGAACCATAACTGCGCAGTCTCTATGAGAGATGTAGCTACTGAATACATAAAAAATGATGATAGAGGTTAAGGAATACAAATAAATTCCCATACATGAGAAAATGGGCTGAATATAGGATTTCTAGCCAATCTCAAGGAGATTGCTAGAAATGCCGGACAAAATACAATAGTGACAAATAAATTGTCATTGCAGCTAGAACCAATTATCCTGAGGCTGTGGCTGATCTGAGATGTTGATTCCCTCTTCTAATTTAATTCCTCAAGGGAAAAGGGCCTGATCCCCTTTCACTCAAATCACTCCTCCTCATGAGCACAAGAATCTCCCTCAACACTGCCCTCATAAAATAAAGTAGTTTCTCCTAGTGACTGCGCAGTGGGAGATGGTGAATGAGTGGCCTGATGCCACAGATTTGAAATGAAGTCCAATAGCCCTCTATATAGATCATCCCATGAAGAATCCCTCCTCCACTGAAAATCAAGTAGTGAAAGACTCAATGAGTTCCTCTGCTGCTTCCCCAGCTACACAACACCATTCTGCTACAAAAATAACACTGCAACTAAAGGAGTGAGCTTGGCCAAATTTTGGAATGAGGAAATTCAGCTCAAATCCTCTCCTCCCATGAGGAAGAGGTGGGGGATCCCCATCGAGAACACCCCCAATGCTCAAGAGCATTGAAATCCTGCTAAATAGCCTGGATGTGCAAGACCTTGACCTCACTACGAAATTTTTGAATCAAGAATAATCCAAATGAGCTTCTCCTTCTTTCTTATAAATAAAATGAATTCAATTTCACCATAGGCCTAACAATTAGGGTTTCCATTCACTTTTGAATGCTTTCCCTCCAAAAAATGTGTTGTCTCCTCAGGCAAGCTAACCCTCTAAGGCAGCGCTGTTGACTTGGTCAAAATGGCCAACTCAAGGTGATCCTCATCATGTCCACACCATTAGGTGTTTATTCAGCTGATTATTTATTTCTCCTTTCACACAAGCAATGTTATTTTCTATTAAAAGGGGTTAACGGGTCTCCTTACCCATTTTATTAAAGAAAATAAAAATATGCCACTATAATGTTCCATTTTAGCTTGAGGCTAAAATTGGGAACATTACAGATATAGCGTAGATTTTTAAAATAAACGATATAGCGTAGGCCAGCAAAATTTTGGATTTTCAGCACAATGAGATTTGACATGTAACATAGGGAAGTAGGGTTTTAACAATTTCTTGTGAGAATTTAAAGAAAGCAGCAGCGGCCCAAACTTTTTCTTTCATCCAATTTCATTTGTACATAGGATAGGGAGACCACAGTCGAGTCCCAACAAGTAGGTCTAGCTATAATTCATCATCATCTTCCTCCGCTAGCAGAGGAGGTAGATAGTCAAAATTTCGATGTTGATGTCAAAGCAACGCAGGGAAGTAGGGTTTTAACAATTTCCTAGGAGGGTTTCAAGAAAGCAGTAGTGGCCCAAATAGGGAGCCGCAGCAGACAAGAAGAGCGAGAGGGGAGGAAAAACCTTGGTCTCGTCCTCCTATGTAGTGAATAAGTGGTTACTATGACAGTCAAAGACCCACCCCCACCTGATGAATCGTGAGTAAAGACTGCCACTGTAGCTCAGGCAGGCCCCGACTTAGGTAGAGCGGTGGGTAGAGGAATCCCCACGATGCCCCTTGTTGAAGCACAACTGGGCTTAGCTGGTCCCGTCAGAGGAGTTGGAGGCCCTTCACTAGGCATGATGCAACCCCATATCTCAAAGCCTCCCATTCCGCAGGTCTCTCCACCCCCCATGACTTATTCTTCCCCAATGCCAATGTGTCCTCCTAGCCCTCCACCACCATTTTAGTCGCAGGGAGGTCCTCTAGGACATCTTGGGATTATGCGTCCTACTCGACCCAGGCCTGGGATGCTCCCTCCTCCACCCGGCGGTGATGCCCCTCCTATGTATGGTGCTCCCCCTCATATGCAGCCAAGACCTGACATGCTGCCACCGCCACCTAGTCAGCAGCAGCAACAAGAAAAACCACCTCCTGGACATTAGTAGCAACATCTATCAATTGAATCAGGTATTTTTTTAATTTCCCTGCATATTTTTGGTATAAGAGAACATCTTTTTATGCTTTCCAGCAGGATTGAAAAACTAATTTCACCATTTCAATTCATGAGGATTTGAATATTTTTCATTCTAATGATAAAGTGAGTTAGCATCTCAAGATGGGGAAAGCCCAAATCATCGCAAACATTAAACTTGATAATCCTCCTCCAACTTATATTAAGTGAAGATAATTTCATGGTAGAAATTAATAGGCAGATATTTTGTAGAATTTATAGTTAATTGAACTACTACACTTTGCCTTTACTTTGATTAAGTTGATAGTAGTGATCATTTTTTTTTTAAATTAGGGACCTTTTGCAAGAGTCATTTTTATTTGTATATAAAATTCACAAAAGAAACTTTTTCTAGCCTTATAGACCTTATTTTATTTTCTATTAGGTGTATTCCTTATTAACCACCATGTTCCATGCTGAAATGCTAAAAACTATTGCCTTGACTGAATATATGTACATATACATTTTCTTCTGTTTAGGAAATAATAGGTTTTAAAACCATTTGACTATGCGTTTACCATATTATATACATTTTTTTTCATAAAATCTTTTCTTTAATTATTAATATAATAGTAAGGTATAGACAGGGCATTTTTTTTAAAAAGTAAGGTGTTTTGTGGCACTGACCACTATTGGAAATACTGGGGGTGGGGGGGGGGGGGTGAATCAGTATTCTTTTCAATTAGAGCATTAGTTAATATTCAATTATTATCAGTGTTTGTACAATGATAGTAGCAAGAAAAAGGAACACAAATGCACATGGTTTTTAAGGTTGAAACCCACTCCGTGACAAAAACCACCTAATGCTTTTCTAATAATTCTTTAATATTCAACTCCAATTGAAAATAAAGCTCCAACTTCCTAGAATCTAGAAAAGAATTCTTCTCCAGCTCCCACTGGATGGACACTCCAATGCCCGAGATTATTCAGTAGTCAACTGAACGGATGCCCCAACACCCAATGAGCTACAACTCACCCTAGCACCACCCTACCACCCTATAGAAGAGTAAATGAAGAATGGACTCCCGTACCAGGGAAACTGGTCCACTTTACAATGAAATAGAATGATGTATAAGAAGAAGATATACTATACCATAACCCAAACTTTGATACAACCACCTAATGAATATTCCAAACCTCCCAACACTGCCTCTTCAACCCTTGGTAGATAGATACTAGTACAATTTTTACAATAATGTATTTACAATGACTTAGTACAATGATACCTTTACAATGATTGTATGCAGTGCTGCCCAGTTGAAGACTTCATATGATGAACTTATTGCTGCTATTATACACCTTGTTTGCTACTCTTGTCATGCTACCTTCTATTTCACCTTGCTTTGCTTTGTTGTCGTAGAAATTCTAGTCCTTTGCAACCCTTGACAACACATGATCTAGATTTTTCTTTCCCTATAGGAGCTGGATATTGAATCTACTGTATCTTTGTTGTTTTAGATCCTCAATATATAATTTATGGTCCTATATTATTCCTCTGAGTCATATTTCCAATGCCATAGGTCTAACCCAATTTGGATTCTTCAATAGAGAGTTATATCCAATCTCTCACAATGCCCTAATTATGGATTGTTTCAGCAGAGCGCATTTGTACGGAGTGCCACGTCTCCCTGTTCCTTCATTTGGATCTGAAATTGATAGAGAACATAGTAAATACTATGCACTATATTCCTTTATTTATGAAATTCCAATCCAATACTTAGAGAGAGAGTTATGAATAATTTACCAAGGTCACTTCTTTGAGATGAATTTCAGGAGCCTGCAAAAACCCTAACTTCCAAAGATCATATTTCCAAACATATTTTGCACCTTGATCTGAAATTTTTACAGCAGCTTCCTCAGGATTTCAGCTTCTCCTCATAATAGTTTCAGCTTCTAAACCTTCGTAGAAAAAAATTTAGAGCGCAAATACCACGATGACCTGTTTCAGATAGCGAAATCCTTTACATAAGGAGGAAATGGGGATCATAATTTATATAAATTCTTAGGTTGGGAGGGGTTTCAAAAAGTGAATGTGGGAGGGATTTTAGGAGCTTAAAGATATTAATTATAACTTTTCAATGGCCCATGCCCCAACCCCATGGGGTTTTATCCCACTAACTAGGGGTACAAACTTCAAACATGAATATCTCTCAAACTGTGAAGAATTACATGGTGTGCCATATATCAACAGAAACATCTCGACAAGTAGAAAGCATAAAAGAATTATTGACTCAAAATATATTAACTTGGTAGGTCCAAATTCCCACGCAATATTGGGCTAGCCCCTAGTGCTGCTTGGGTTAACATCAATGACAACCCTTGATCAACAATCTCCCCCTTTGGCATTGATGGAAACACAAGTACTCCCCCTGCGATCATGAAACCTCTTCCTACAACATTCTCTCCCCCTTCGACCTCAGTGGAAAAGGGTAACTCCCCCTAAAACAAAACCATCCTGCGTACTTTTACACACTTCCACTCCCCCCGACACACAAATATCTTGCAGAACTATAATCTACTTCCACTCCCCCTTTATATTCTGAAAAGGGAAAATCTAATGAGGACTTGGGAGAATCCCAAGCTTCTGGCAAAGATATTCTAATGCTGGAAAATATTTAATATGTGATTCTTTTAGTGCTCCTTGGAATCTTTCTACTTGTCCAACTTCTTGCATAACATCTTGTTAGGAGGCTGTTACATATAGAATACTACTAATCATATATCTACACAACCTTTGATCCACATCCTTAAATGAGTCATCTATGCTCAATTAGCAACATGTTACCATTGGAGTAAGGATGGGTTTGAAATCTTCCATTTTCAATTTCTTGAGCATTTCCTTGATGTACTTGGCTTGACATATAAATATTCCTTTCTCTTGCTGAGATATTTGAAGCCCTAAGAAGTATGTCAGCTCACCAAGTAAAAGCATCTCGAAATCACTTTGTATCTCTGTAGCAAACTTCTTACTTAGTCGATCATCATTGCTACCAATTATTGTATCATCCTCTTTAGCTATTAGACATGCTTTAGTTGCTTCATATAGAACATATATGTCGTTTGGAGCTTGACTTGCTGTAGCCACAATTTCACCAAACATGCCTTTCCTGATTTCACATTTTGTGGAGTTGAATAGTATTGTGTGTCCTTGATCACACATTTGTCCAAAACTGAGCAGATTGTGATTCATGTTTTCAACCAATAGAACATTTTTAGCTAGAGTATATTTGCTTTCGAGAGTGACAGTATCTAATCCTATAACATTTGAAGATCCATCATTTCCAAAGGACACGGTTCTATCATTCTTCTCTTTCAAAGATACAAATTTATTTCTATCTCTAGTCATATGCGTTGAGCAACCACTATCAACATACCACACATATTTGTTCTTTTCAGCCTTGAAAGCAAGAGCACAATTATCATTCTTCTTCTTCTTCCATGTTCGTTCGTTCTGTGGCTTCTAAGATTCTTCTGGAGGATTTTCAAGTTTGTAGTCTTTGGCTGTGTCCAAAGTTTCGACATTTGTAACATTTAATATTATTTATTAAATGTTCAAATATATCAATGTTTTGCTGAGCCCTGGGAGGTTCATATTTGATAGATCTCTTGGAATTTTATTTTTTCCTAGGGTACGTGTGACATTCTACAACTTTATGACAAAATTTTCCACACGAATAACAGTAGCCATAAAAAATATCTTGGTACCTGGATGGAAATTTTCATCGAGGAATTGTCTTCCAAGGTTGCTCTTGTGAATCTTTTCCACTGAGTCTACATGCATGTCAGATCTCATAGGTTCATTGTATTTTTTTGTATAAGGTCCCGCTTCTTCTTCTTTGTAACCTATGACAGTTCTGTCGTTGTAAGATCATTGATTATTAATGAGTTCTTCCAATGCCCTTGAGCTGTTGGCATAGTTTTGGATAGTTTTTCCTTTCTTCACTTCCTCACATAGCGAGACTACTTCAACTTCTAATTCTTCCCTTTCTTGGTTTCTTTCTTCCAACTTCTTTTGAAGTGACTCTTCAATGCATTTGTGTTCTTCAACTTCACTTTTGAGACCTTGAACTTGTTCTTCAAGAGTATTGGAATGGATATTCTCCGCCTTGAGATCTTTTATAAGCTTGATTGCTTCCTCATAAAATTATTCTATGGTCCATCCTTCTTCTTCGTTGTTTGATACCTCTTTTTTATTTTTCTTGGCTATAAACATTACTCTCTCATTGGCTTCTTCTTTGCAGTCACTTTATTCATCGGATGATGAGCTATCTTCTTTAGAGAGAAAGTTCCTTTTGGATCCTTGCTTGTTGAATTTATTAAAGCCTTTCTTTCCTTTTGAGTTTCCATCACTTCTGTTTGGACATTTTGCTGCAAAATTCCCAACCTCATTACAGCTGAAACATGTCAATGGAAGTTTACCTTTGAATTTTCCCTTACCAATTTTTAGTTTTCTCATGAAGTAAGCATATTCTTCATCTAAAATACCTTCTCCATCATCTCCCTTTTCTTCACACTTGTAGGTGCATGTCATTTCAATTGAATGTTGTTTGTCCTTATTGATTTTCTTAGATGCAATGAACGTAGTTTCTATATTTGAAGTACCCTTTTCTTCATCAAGTCTCATTTCATATGCTATGAGAACTCCATGTAATTCTTCCTTGTTGAGTTTGTCCAGATTTGCACTTTATTCTAAAACCAATACCTTTGGGTTGAATCTCCCTGGTAACATTCTAAGAATCTTCCGTATAATAGTCTTATCGTCAACTAGCTCTCCCAATCCTTCTAGAGCATTGGTTATTTCATCAACATATTGGAAGTATGCAACAATGTTGCAATCTTCTTTCATTCTGAGTTGCTCAAATTTTGTTCTATAGATTTGAACCTTTGCTTGTTTGACATTTGAGTCACCTGCATATATATTCTCAATCTTGTCCCATACATTTTTGGCGGTTTTACAACCCAACACCTTATGATAAGCAGATTCAATAATTCCATTGATAATAATATTCTTTGCTTTTGCATCATTTACCAAATTCTTCTTACCTTTTTCATCTGCAGTTGATGTAGATCCATTTTTAACAGTGTCCCATACTTCACAACCTTGCGCCAAGAGATAGACCTCCATTCTTCCTTTCTAGAGTGCATAATTATTTTCATTGAATAGAGGTACACCATTCTTGATATGCTACATGACCTCCTTCCAACTGTTAAAATTCTATTGAAGGAACCAAGCTCCGATACCAATTGTTGAAGCATCGAGAGAGGGTGAATCAATTTTCCTTCTAATTGTATATTATTTAATTTTCAATTATTAATAATGTTTGCACACCTGATACAGCAAACAGAGAATCACAAATGCACACAGCCTTTTATGCTGAAACTCACCTCCTGAAAACCACCTAATGCTTCTTTAATACTTCTTTAATATTCACTCAATTAAAATACAAAGCTCCAACTTCTTGTAGAATCTAGAAAAGCATTCTTCTCCATTCTCCCATCGATAGATGCTCCATACTGTAGATTCTTCGGGACAACTAAATGGATGCCCCAACACCCAATGAGCTAACTCACCCTAGCACCACCCTACCACCCTATAGAAGAATAAAAGAAGAATGGACTCCAGTACCAAGGAAAATGGTCCACTTTACAATGATATAGAATGATGCAGAAGGAGAAGATATACTAGACCATAACCCCAACTTTGACACAACCACCTAATGATGATCCCAGACCTCCCAACACTGCCTCTTCAACCCTTGGCAGATAGACACTAGTACAATTTGTACAATAATGTATTTACAATGACTAAGTACAATGATACCTTTACAATGATTGTATGCAGTGCTACCCACTTTAAGACTTCATATGATGAAATTCTTGCTGTTGTTATGCACCTTGGATGCTGCTCCTTTCATACTACCCTCTACTGCATCTTGCTTTGCTTTGTTGTCGTAGAAATTCTGGTCCTTTGCAACCCTTGGCAACACATGATCTAGATTTTTCTTGCCTTCTGGGAGCTCGATATTGAATTTGGTGTATCTATGTTATTTTAGATCCTCAATATTTTATTTTTAGTCTTGTAGCATTCCTCTGAGTCTTCTTTCCAATGCCATAGGTCTGACCCAATTTGGATTCTTCAAGAGAGAGTTATACCCAATTTATCACAATGCCATAATTATGGACTATTTTAGAAGAGCGCACTTGTACGGCATGCCACGTGTTATTGTTTCTTCATTTGGATCTGAAATTGATAGAGTGAAAATTAAATACTGTGCACTATCTGCCAATTTTTATGAAATTCCAATCTGATACTCAGAGAGAGATTTATGACGAATTTACCAAGGTCACTTCTTTGAGATGAATTTCAGGAGCCTGCGAAAACCCTGACTTCCACATATCATATCTCCAAAAATGCTACACATCTTGATCTAAAATTTTTACAACAGCTTCCTCAGGATTTCTCCTTCACCTCATTAAATTTTTGTCTTCTGAACCTTCATAGAAAAAATTTTAGAGCGCAAATTCCACGATGACCTATTTCAGATAGCGAAATCCTTTACATAAGGAGGAAATGAGGTTCACAATTTATATAAATTCTTAGGTTGAGAGGGGTATCAAAAAGTGAACGTGGGAGGGATTTTAGGAGCTTAAAAATATTAATTATGAATTTTCAATAACCCATGCCCCAACCCCATGGAGTTTTCGCCCACTAACTGGGGGTACAAACTTCAAACATGAATATCTCTCAAACCACGAAGAATTACATGGCGTGCCATATATCAACGGAAACATCTCGACAAGTAGAAACCATAAAAATAATTATTGACTCAAAATATATTAATTTGGTAGGTCAAAATTCCCATGAAATATTGGGTTAGCCCCTAGTGTTGCTTGGGTTGACATCAATGACAACCGTTGGTCAACAACCACAAGCTTAGGTATACCATGCGAAATATGTCTTAATAACTGCCATAACTACCTAACGGCATAGAAGTTAAAAAAACCACCACCTAGGCATATCCAATAACAATAACATTCCAAAATTTCCAACTCGAACTTAACCAATAAAGCTGATAAAGTCTTTCCTTATGGTATGAAAATAAATAAACACATTTTTCAAATCCTGAAGGAACTGTTGCTAGGTTGAGACCTGCATCATGAGATTTTTTGTTGTCCTTGGGAGTGGGGCTCCATCCATTTTTGGTTGATTCAAAATTAGTTATAACAAGCCACTTCCCATCATTTTTTAGTTGTCTATTTCTACAACACC